>NSGQ01000062.1:0-71821 GCA_003676035.1 Spathaspora sp. JA1 | reverse complement strand
TTTCGAATGTTCGTTCAATAGATTTAATCATGTTTTCATATCCAGAATTCCAGTATATTTCAGTAGTTTTAAGACCTCTCAATTCAATTTCTTCCAAACATTTTGTAATAATCAATGGCACTTCTCCTCCTTCTTCTTCTGCTCTTGATTGCAAGGTGTTGGTCTTACCTCTGGTTTTCTTCTTCAATTTTTCCTTGAGCTTGTGAATCCCAAAACGATGTCTTCTCTTGGGAATTGAATCATCAGCGGTTTTATCTTCATTTTCTTCAGGGTTGGAATTTGGTTCAATTTCAGGAGTAGTCTCAGGAGTATTTGCCAATTCAACATTGTTTTCAGCTTGATTAAATTTTTTTTCATCATTTTCTTCAACTTGATTACAGTTTTCTTCATCATTTTTTTCATCATTTTCTTCACCTTGATTACATTTTTCTTCATCATTTTCTTCAACTTGATTACATTTTTCTTCAACATCATTGTCTTGGTTTTTAAATTTAAATAATCTAAAAAAGGCTTTGATTTTAGCTAAAATTACTTTCCAAAAGGAAAATTCAACATCAGTATTCTCCACAATTTTAATAGCATCATGACAATCATCATCATCATCATCATCATTTTCTTTGGTTTCAATCAGTTCAGTTTCTTTTCTATACTTAAATAATTTAAAAAAATTTTTAATTTTAGCCACGATTAATCTCCACTTGGAAGCTTCATCATCATTTTCCACCACTTCAACGTCATCATAATCTTCATCATCATCGGAATCTTCATCAACATGATTGTAAAAGGAAGTAAGGGCAGAAATATAAGGAACAATATCATCATCAGAATTAACACTATTTGAATCAGCAACGTTTGGATTTATTTCAGCAAAACTATTTAGCAAACAACTATCTTCGTTTCTCCCCGGTTGACCACTTCTAATCAACTTCTTAAGAATTTTTGATTTTTTGGAAACTCTTTGACTTTTTTGATTAACTCCAAGGAATACTTCAACTGGGTTGGTGGTAAATGATGATGGATTGTTTGAAAGGTTGGTAGAATGTAAAAGGATGCACATTGTTAAAGTAATCGTTGAATTAATTGGTTAAAGTTGAATAATAAGTGAAGCGGTGAAGAAGAAAAGGGTCAAAAAAATTTAAGCGCCAGCTGAAATCCAAAAGAAAAATATATAGGTCAAGTTGTTTGCATCCTTTTTTTTCGCAACTTTTTTTTTTCTCCACGTGACGAAAAACAAAACAAAACACCAGATTTTTATCATAACCATAGTAACATTATAGACAGAAAGTATCCACAATTATGAGCCAGCTCCTGGTTAAACTTTGGTGAATGTTACAACCTTCAACAGCTAATATATAACAGATCTGAATATCAGTGTTGAGGCAAAGGAAACATTATTACTTTGAATTTCTTCTAGATCAACAACTAATTAAACTCAATTATTGGGAGAGTATATTCTTAATTTCTTAAATTAAGGCTGAAGGAGTTGTCTACCTGGCCAATTGCTGATAATTAATGAATTAATTTCCTTCTAACTCTTGTTCATGTTCTTTCTTGAAGTTTTCAATTTCTAGAATTTTTTCAGTAGTATTTGCTTGTTATATTCAGTATAAACTGAGCCTTCAATAATTTAGCAAGTTTAACTATGGCTTACCAAGACAATTAGCCCTGTTCCACTACTTGGACTCCATTAAGGTCAGGTTTCCTGCCTCAACTCTAATTGAAAAATGGTGATAATCTATGCAAAATAGAAATAATTTACATTTTACCTCGAAATATTATTCCCTTCAATGTCTCATTGACTAAAGCTCTAATTTTGAATAAATAGCAGGAGCAGAAGCTTAAGGCTGTTAGTTCTTAATTAATGCCCTGGAGATGGCAACTCCTTCATTTTGTCCTCTAGAAGAGACTTCGCCACTACCACCAACCTTGTCAGACAAACTCATAATAAATTAACAACAATGTGCTTTTCTTTTTTAACTTTTCAATTATTTCATGCATTAATTAATTTGATACACATTATTTGCCACATTTTCAATGTCTTCGTAATATTTGCCACATTTTCCTTTACTGAGGACAGAATGTATTATATTGCAATGTCTTGAAATCAGCTTTGGGGATGTCTTGAAATTAGCTTTGGGGGAAGTTGAAATGTTTAGTTTTTGAAAAGCAATAGAAAGATTCAAGACATTGTTGTTTTGGCTCAACGATTTTCAGTGGGGGGAACATTTTTCGGCTCCTGGCCCGTTCAATACGTCAGTTAATTGCACATTGATGTTGTTAAACGTGACAAATTCCATCTTTTCGGATCCGAAAACTAGAAAGAGGATTATTCAGTTTAATACATCCAAAAGAACTCTCTTAGAGGATAGATTTTCTGTAGAATTTATATTGTATACCTTTCCTGAGTAATACAAGTAAAAAAAAAAAGGTAGACTTAAATCATAGTCCAGTGCGCTACCGAGTCCTGGTATTCTTATTTAATGTTTGTTCTAGAACAAGATATCTAAATCAATTCACATATCAACAGTTTATAATCTCCAAAAATAGAAGATTTACTAACGTTCCTATAATATGAAATAACCCAATTCTTCCATATTTTTCTGCACTCATCATTCAATGTCTACTATCACATCAAACTACTTCATAATCCAAACCACTATTCTAATTTAAACGAGAATTCTTCTCCTAAGCCCAAGCTGTTCCAGTCCCTAATCCTACGATCACATGCCCTCCTATAGTTAATCCTGCTGCTGGTGAAGAAGTTGAAGAGGGCTAAAATTCTGCCGGAAAATGGACATAGATCGGGCCCAAAGCAAAGTCATTATTTAGTTAGTCGAAATATAGAAGAAATTCAAACTAATAAGGTTCCCTTTGCCTCAAGTTACAGATTTACAACAGGTAATGTTAGATCCAAAGTAATGTATTAGAAAAACAAATCCAATTTTACTAAGGAAATGAGAAATTGGTGCAAGTAAGTGACATTACTTCTTGTGAATCCACATTTGAAGGCAAAGGAAACATTACTGAATTCAGCCTCAACGGTATAGACAGAGACTCTTTTTGTTGTCCATGTTCCTCATTGCTTCGAAACTTCAATAAGTTAGGCTAATCTTACAGACAAAACGTCTATATATGAATCTATGCGTTTGCAAGATGGGGGCTTGGTGGTGTATATTCTATTTACTCTCATACGAATACTCGTAGCTACTATACACGTTATTTAGTGGTCACAATAAACAATTTATCAAAATCAACAAAGCAACTGGGATGCTCCACAGTGCTCCCTGGTTCCGCGTGTGGAACAGAGATGCAACTGCCAGTGTTGCTGAAGTACCAAATGAGGTTTTGTCTTTGGTAGAAGCAACAATATTGGAAACCTCGTCTCTTGTAGAGGACTTTAGAACAACGCTGTTATTATTAACATTAGGCGCCAAGACGCAAAACGAGTCTTATAAATCAAAAAATTGCACCCAATATAATATTTTTGCAATTTGGATCATATGATAAAACTCAAAATGTTTTGACACCTTTTATAGTTTGTCTTATCTCGATGGGGAATCAACCTTTGCTGGTGTAAACTCTTCATTTCTTTCATATACAATGGGTGAAGTTGTCAATTGACTAATCCTGGACGTCCAATCGTCTTTCCAATATTGTTTATAACCCACTGATTCAAAATTTTTAACTGGAATACTCTTTTCTTTAATACTAAAAATCAGACTGGATAANAAAAAGTTGTTTAGAAGGGGTCAACCGGAGAGATACGAGTTGTTTGTCAGATCTTTTTGCTAAAATAGATCCAAAAGTTCCTATTAAAATTGCTGATTCAGAAAGTGTTAATATTCTTTTTTGCCCTCTAGAAGAGATTTTGCCACTACCACCATCCTTGTCAGACAAACTCGTAATAAATTAACAACAATGTGCTTTTCTTTTTTAACATTTCAATTATTTCATGCATTAATTAATTTGATACACTTTATTTGCCACATTTTCAATGTCTTCGTAATATTTGCCACATTTTTCTTTACTGAGGACGGAATGTATTATATTGCAATGTCTTGAAATCAGCTTTGGGGATGTCTTGAAATTAGCTTTGGGGAAAGTTGAAATGTTTAGTTTTTGAAAAGCCATAGAAAGTTTCATGACATTGTACTATTTATATGTTGTTTTGGCTCAACGATTTTCAGTGGGGGGAACATTTTTCGGCTCCTGGCCTGTTCAATGTCAGTTAATTGCAGATTGCTGTTGTTAAAAGTAATAAATACCTTCTTTTGGGATCCGAAAAATAGGAAGAGGTTTATTCAGTTTAATACATCCAAAAGAACTCTCTTAGAGGATTGATTTTCTGTAGAATTTATATTGTATACCTTTCCTGAGTAATAGAAGTAAAAAAAAGGAAGACTTATATCATAGTCCAGTGCGCTACCGAGTCCTGGTATTCTTATTTAATGTTTGTTCTAGAACCAGATATCCAAATCAATTCACATATCAACAGCTCATGATCTCTAAAAATGGAAGATTTACTAACCTTCCTATAATATGAAATAACCCATATTTGTGTGCACTCAGCATTCAATGTCTACTATCACATTAAACTACTTCATAACCCAAACCACTATTCTAATTTAAAGGAGAATCCTTCTCCTAAGCCCATGCTGTTCCTGCTCCTAATCCTACTATCACGTGCCTTCCTATAGTCAATCCTGCTGCTGGTGAACAAGTTGAAGAGACTAAAATTCTGCCGGAAAATGGAAATAGATCGGACCAAAGCAAAGTCATTATTTAGTTAGTCGAAATATAGAAGAAATTCAAACTAATAAGGTTTCCTTTGCCTCAAGTTACAGATTTACAACAGGTAATATTAGATCCAAAGTAATGTATTAGAAAAACAAATCCAATTTTACTAAGGAAATGAGAAATTGGTGCAAGTAAGTGACATTACTTCTTGTGAATCCACATTTGAAGGCAAAGGAAACATTACTCTTTTTGTTGTCCATGTTCCTCATTGCTTCGAAACTTCAATAAGTTAGGCTAATCTTACAGACAAAACGTCTATGTATGAATGTATGCGTTTGCAAGATGGGGGCTTGGTATTGTATATTCTATTTACTCTCATACGAATACTCGTAGCTACTATACACGTTATTTAGTGGTCACAATAAACAATTTATCAAAATCAACAAAGCAATTGGGATGCTCCACAGTGCTCCCTGGTTCGGCATGTGGAACAGAGATGCAACTGCCAGTGTTGCTGAAGTACCAAATGAGGTTTTGTCTTTGGTAGAAGCAACAATATTGGAAACCTCGTCTCTTGTAGAGGACTTTAGAACAACGCTGTTATAATTAACAATTGTATTGCCCAATCCAGAGGATTTAACATCGGAACCAATTGTAGGAGTAGTACCTTGGAATTTTTTATCAATTTCATTGGGATCACTACCAGAGGCAGTCGTAGAAGCTGAATCATTGGTCAGAGCTCCATCAACAACTTTTGATTTATTTCCGAACATTTCTGGTGAATCTAAATTATCTCCAACTGTAGTAATAGTCATAGTTGAAGTTGTCGTTGTAACTTTTTCAGTGGCCAATACTTCAGAAGATGGCTGAGAAGATGATACTTCGAGAAAGTCACTTGACACAGAGAATTGTTTTTGAGTCGAAACTGGAGCCTCGCATGACAGTGATCGATGACTTGAGAATAATGTGTTTGACGATTTCAAATATCTACTACCCGATGATGGTTCAAACTTATTACTGCTAGCAGAAGCTTCATATTGATTGGATACGCTGGACCACAGTTGACTGTTAGAAGTATTACCGCTTGGTGTTATCAGGGGTGAAGGTTGTTGTCCGGAAGAAACTGGATTAAAAGATGAACTTGTTATCTCAGATGATTGTAGTGGTGTAATGGATCCCGTTTCTGAGGTAAGTTTTCTGGATTCGAATAGCAGCAGTGAGCTCGACATTGATTTGTTTGATGATGAATATTCCTCATTCGTAGACGAAACTTCGGGTTTACTGGACGCACTTGGGTTGACAAATGGACTGAATGATTCTGTAGAGTGAGGTATAGAACTGGATGGTAACTCAGAAAACAGTGATGGTGAGATATTTCCACTGGAGGATATTTCATTTCTGCTTGATGAACTGGGATTCAGTGAACTGCCCGATGCAGAGTGTTCCAGAGGGTATATTGATTGGGATCTTTGACTAATCCCGCTGAATGAGGATTCTGATTCTGTATTTGTGCTTATTATGGGAGAACTTGAATTTGAGTAGTAATGTTGCAGATAGCTAGATGACGAAAACGAGATTAAATCGCTTGAAGAAGGCTCTACTGATGCTGAAGATTCTTTAATTGAACTTGAAATAATATTAGAAGGTATTTCACTGGACGAGGAAACCTGACCTGACGACACTTGACTGAAAGAGGACTGGTTGGAAGCGGACAACTGATTGGAAGACAGCACTTGACTGGATGAAGATATTTGAGTGGACGAGACTTGACTGGATGAGGACACTTGACCGAAAGAGGACTGACTGGAAGAGGACAACTGATTGGAAGACAGCACTTGACTGGATGAAGATATTCCACTTGACGAGGATGCTTGACTGGATGAGGACACTTGACTGGATGAAGATATTTGATTGGATGAAGATATTTGACCGGATGAAGATATTTGACCGGATGAGGACACTGGACTGGATGAGGACACTTGACTGGATGAGGGTACTTGACTTGAAGATAACACTTGACTTGAGGATAACGCTTGACTTGAGGATAACACTTGACTGGACGAGCTTGGTAAAGTTGGACAAGGAGTAACTATAAGCTTAGTATCAGTGGCCCAAGTTTTGTCTGAATAAATTGTAGTAAAGGTTGCTTCTGCTCCCAGCCAACAGGTAGTGATAGTAGTTGTAGTATGAACTGGGTCAAATTCTATAATAGTAGCAGTAGAACCAGGTGAAGCAAATACAGTCGTGTAAGATGTTGAAATTCCAATATAACTTTTAGTAGTGGTAACGGTAGGTATCGGAACGTTTACAACAATAGTCATTGTTTTATCTACTGAAGAGGAAAATGGCATTGTACTTATTTGTGTGTTCAGTCCTGTGTATGTCTTTGTAACAACTTCTACAGCTTCTCCATTTCCTCCTACGTCGTTATTTGAATAGGGCCCCCAGGTAATATATCTTCCATTATCAGTACTTCTTGCGTTGTTGTTACACGTGTATTTATTTTCATACCATAAAGAAACACTAACACCAGAAGAAACACTAATAAGGGTGTCAATGAAAGGACGATAACCTGCGGGAATATTTTGATAATTCACAACAAATGCTGTGGAACTACATCTAAATCTGTAGCTAAACTTCAATTCTGCATTCTTTGGAGTAAACCAAGCACTTAAAGAATTGGTGATAGCGGCATGGATGGATTTGCAATCAATTGTTACTCTCCGGCTCTCTATGTAAATGCCAATAGTACCAGATTTATATCCAGATGGGCAACTCCCTCCTAGGAGATAATGTTGTTGTTTATTTAAGGAAGGTACCACTCGAGCTATATAGACAATACTTTTTGGATCATCGGACGATCCACCAACAAACAAGGCTCGGGTTGATAATTTGCTAGTTCCATCAAAAAACGATACCTCATTATTACCATTAACAAAGCATTTGGAATCTTCTAGGTCTGGGGTCAATGCAGACCCCCCGATATTAAATGTGACTGGGAAATTAATAGACCCATGAGCATCTGTCCGAAATGTGACTGTGTTCAAAATTTTACATTCTAATTTCGAGAATGCAACTACTATATCTCCGGGATTGAAATTGCAAGTTGCATAATTGGTCAGTCCTGCTTTTAGGTTAATTGATTTTTCACTAGTTGTAAACTTGAAAACACATGGCATAGTTAAAGTGAAAGTATCTCCTGGCAGCATATCGGATCCTTTAATTTTCCAAGATAAAGTGGCTATCCAACTTGGGTAGGATGGACCAGCAAACGGATAGTTTGCAGCTTTTTTCCACACCAATGAGTCAAAAGAGGTGAAAACTCCACTTATCTGCTTTGCGGTTGCTGTTGTGAGTATAAAAATTGATAAAATAACAAACTTTATCATGGTTGTTCAAGGGAGATGTGAACTAGTTAGAACTCTTGGGACCTGTGGATTTGACACCTTTCTTATAGTCTAAACAAGAACTTCTGCAGTTACGCCATTTTAGACTGACAAGAAATGGACCAAATTAGTAAAATTCGCAACTTTTTGCCATAATTTAATTAATTATTTTGAGAAATGCAAAGGCATGCTAAATTCTAATTTATACAAGTCAACTACTCCTTTATTATGTTAACTTGTTCATTAAAAACCTTTATAGGGATCCATTGATGTGAGTATTTTGGAAATTGTACTTAAAAATTCGGCTCTTCCCGGAAATGTTTATAGGTCAAATACACCTATGGCTCTTTGGATCAAAGCCAACAACCTTGGAATGAAAATAATGTGGGATCATGTCTAATACGCCTCATAAATTATAGTTACCGCTTTGCATCAGTTAGTGAATGTAAACTGGCTAACCCTCATTATTTTATGAATTAATTTCGGATTTTTAAACTTTAAGAGATCCCAACTGGTTGGAAAAAGAAGGAACTTTTAACCTAATAATATTATTAATGCATCCAATTTTGGTTCTTTTCAAGTTGGTTTACCATGGAAGTTAATTTCAAATTTATATAATTCAGAACTGCCCCAATTAGGCTATGAGGCGTCTCCTAACATCAACAATTTTAACCAAGTTCCACCGTTGTGTAAATATTTAATACTTTCTACATGCATGCACAGTTCTCATTTGTACATCAGTATCACATTATATTAGTACTTTCCACCAATCCGGAAGGTTCATTATTGTGGTACGCTGTTAAATTCCTCTATTTTTATTCATAACTAGCAACCCTGTTATTCAATTACAAATGTACTCACTTTGGAGAAGAAATGAAATCGCTTGGCAAAATCGCTTGGCAAAATAAAATTAGTTCTAGACAATAGGATTCACTATTTTGGCTTCTTCTTGAATGAGTGAACTCGAATTACCATTAAAATATCGGGCCCTGACTTTCTGTGGGTATGCAGCAATAGGACAGTGTATACCTATTATAGAGGTATCGTATCTCGCCAATTGTTCGTCCATGTAAAGTCTTTCCAATGTATGTTTCCACGTTTAGATATAACTGGATAAGAATAATAATTTAATGAAGGGGAACTTTAAGAGAGGAAGAGCCCTATACTTTCAATTTGCTGGAATTTGGTCTTCTGGATTCTTAATTACAAATAATATATCATTCAATGATTAAAATATTTATGGTTCCGCTCTAAAGCTTTATAGTTTTGGAGGCTTGGCACTTTCAAGAACAAATTTTGATCCTTACGTTTTTCAACATCATCCTTGTTCTTGGTAATTTATTGTCATGATATTAACGTAATTCAATGTCTGGCTTTATTATATGCCTGTCGCATGTGTATTCGTTATTTCACAAGACGTGAATCAACGTTCTTTTAGCTTTCAACATATATCAGCACTCAATTAGATACCTAGACATCTAAGTTATTCACTCGTATAAAACTCACTGCGATTCAATTAATTGTATTAATCTGTTTACTGTGTTATTCTTGTTTAGTCATTTTTCTTTTTTTGTTTGATTGTATGTTTTGTTCCCACACTATTTTTTTGGCCGCTTTTTTGCACCTTATCGAACTTCGACGTCTATGATAGTTACTATTCTACGTAGTGTAATACAAACAGACAGTTTAAGTATTCTGATCCATTTGTACATCACTGGCTAGTTCATGTCACCGTCCAGTTTCTATAATTGTTTTTACAGTTAAGGAATGTGATTCGAAGAACCATAGGAATGCATGTGAGTATGAACATAGTTGTTGATTTCCACCCATCAGATAATTCCTCTCAGTTTGTTCTGCTGAATAGTAGCCTTCCCGTTGTTCTGCAAAGTTAATCGTTCCAATTGTTTATCTGATAACTCAACAAATTCCAACCACCTTCTTATTCTTCACCTCAAGCCTCTCATTCTATCACCACATGTCCTATTAAGTATTTTCAAACCAATTCTCTGTTTCTTAATATCCGTATGCTTTCATTGAATCTATTACTACAGAGAGCTTTCATATCAAGTAGGACATTACTCTCTGAAATAATTTTGTAAATAATTTGCAAAATATTTCAATAAGAAATCAACATCAACATTTCAATTTTTTAAAGCATACCAATAACAAAGATCTTCCTTTACTTGTTAAATATCCTATATATGACCTAAGATCCTTATTTATTGGTTTTAGTTGATTTAAAACCTCTTTTTAAAGAATCTATGTATTTGGTAGCGCCAAATAAATTAAAATATTTTGAAAATTTGAACTTTCTTTAACCCTATTGGTTCAATTGGTTGAGATTTTAACTGTTTCAACTTTAGAGACTAATGGGCAACAGGTTCGATTCTCCTAGCTCATAAAATTTGAAAGCTGGTAGCGTCGAAAAAAGATCTGCATATCGTGAAAAATTGAAAATTTTTGGAAAAAAATTGGCCTGGTTAGCTCAATCGGTAGAGCGTTTGACTCTTAAAAATACCTGGATATCAAAAGGTTGCGGGTTCGACCCCCGCATCGGGCTTATTTTTTTATTTCATATACGCCTATTTTTAGCGTTAATCAGCACTTAGCAGCTTCTTTTCATAGTACTGCTATTACACGAAGAAGAATTTCTTTTGTTGAGGAACTATTTGAGAGGTTTTGTACAATTGTTATTATCAAATAGTTAATGTGGCCATTTTAGTTGGTTTACTGTTTCTAATAGGCAATAAAATATAGGTTTGAAACACAGCGATAAGAAAAGTTTTCCTTGTTCGTACAGACCACTTTCTAACTTCATTTCTTGGACTGAGCTATTACTATTCCCGACCTCTGTGTATTGTTATACTTCTGTTGTATTCTAATTTACCATAAGATTGCAACCGTGGCCGATACTTCAACATTAGAGCATTCAGCAACTTACATCCATACATACATTTCTAGATTAATTGCCAAATGATAATTCCTCAGACTAGTAGCAATTGAAAAGAATGCAAATTTCAGATAATTTGACGGTTTTATGTAACCTACAAAATTGCTGCAATTTTAAATCTATACTTTGTGTAATTCGCATTTACCCAATTAGGTAATGCCGTTCTAAAATAATCTAGAGCTATAAGGAAAGAATATCCCTCACTAGTGATTATATTGACTTATTTCTTGCTTTGGTGTTCTATATTGATATAGTATTGACAACTGCAAACAAGCAATTGGACCCAAGACTTCTTGGTTCTTCTACATTGCCGGTTTACTCCTCCCACTTGTATCCCAAAATTATCCGGCGAACCAGTCTCACATTCCCAAAGGACATTCTTATATCCTTCATTCTAACATGATTATGGCAGAAATTTTCAAAAGAAACCTTCAAGTGCTTGTCTAAATGTTGCATTGGAACGACCGTTTTTTATTACATATAGGTGAATAGATGTATTGAAAGTTGGTGAAAAAAAAGGGTCGAAGAATCTGACCTGAAATTCAACACTAGTTAAGAAATAGCTAGACCCAATTGTTGCAGCCACGAGTATATTGTAAAAACTACTGCATCTGCATTTCTTGCAATATTTACTACTGGTGCTTCTAGTTATGATACCTTTGTTAGAGGGTAAATGAAGATGTTAAAAAATTGGTGGGGTGTAAGATATGGGGCCTTCCTTCCTTCGTTTTCCCTTTGCTTGACCCTTTTGGTACAGACTACTGCTATTACTACTGCTCCTACTCTATTAGCAACTACAAATACTTTTTCTACAATTTCGGGACACTCAATCCTATAATTTTTAGAAAGCTGATGATGTAACATTTACCTGGTTGGCCTCAATACATCACATCAAACATTGAGGTTAACCAAAACACCAACAGCTTTCTATAATTTATATCAACAACAGGTGGGTACAAGTGCTGAATAGAGATGAGTTATAAATAGAGGAACCTAATTGAACATGGAGGGAGAGATAAGTAATAGGGGAATTTCAACCAATTGGAATGAATTTACCACATGCGAGAATGCATTTACGATATGTGAGAGATTTGATTGATATATCGGTCCATAGTGTTAATTGGCATTTCAATTAGCTTCTGTTTTATTGCACAACAAACAACCATTTGCTTATGGTTGGGATTTGAGGTTCAGTTCATAATATATACCTTTTCCTCGAGAACCAGGTTTGGGACAAGCTCCAGTAAGGAATTTGAACCAAGCAATATATGTTCTACATAAGAAGTCCAATGCTTAATCCAATTCAAAGAAAATGATAGAATTAAGTCCTTGGTTTCATTTTTGGATACAATTAATTAATCCAAACAGAAGTATAAACTAATTCAGCAAAATAAATTGATTCTGAGCCATTATACACAATGATTTGAATGTAACCGACTAGTTCAATCATTAGCTAGCTCCACAAGTATTTCTCCTAAGTTATCTATCCAAATAGGCATGATTTAGCTCACACCAAACAATATATTGATGTATGGATGTTTGAAAATTAAAGTATTGATGTATGGATGTATCTTCAAAACTTGATAAATGATGTTTTAAATACTGTCAGTCGATTCTCCACATCGTGACATTCATGGATCAATTGCTAAATTGCAAATTAAACCACTTTTTGTACTGGAAATCACTGCTAGAAAACGGAAACGCTACCAGATGTCTGGATAAAAATTGCGATGTTCCGGCTCTTTTTCGGTTTTCCGGCTGGTGGAGGGCACCTCCACCTATCCGCCCAATAGCGAAAATCGGGCTTCTAGTCACGTGCCATCCACCAGTCGGACAAGATTCCTGGGGATTAACTACAAAATCCCACTTCTGGAACCTCCAACAGCCTACGACAACCCTCAACCACACGCTGGGTACCCTTCCAGAGACATTTGAAGCAATGTATACAACCTAAACCTAACCACCAACTTATCATTATTCGTTAGACCAAACCAGGAAAATCACAATATGAATGTTCAATTTTAACATCATTACAATGAACCATACTGCTTTGTTTTCAAGTATAGAAATATTCAAATTGAACTAAGCCACATGATGAAATTTCCAACTTCTTGTTCACAGAAAAGGAGACAAGATTAAGCAGCAGGAGCAACTGTGATAATTATCCTGGGATCCTTACCCTAGTTGTGAACAAACCATGATGCTAACCCAATGAATCTTTGAATTTTTGAACCATATCCTTCAAGACAATATCAAACAAATGACAAATACTAAATTTTAATCCAAACTGTCACATTATCAACCTCCAAACCAACCAAGTAGCTAAAACGAATCCGGCTATTGATTTACAGCCAAGTAACTGAAATAAATTCGATTATTGACCAAATAAGGAGATGAAAGATGTAACCTTTTACGTTGTGGATCTAATTTCAATACATTTTGCCGATTCATATCAATCCAAAACGGCCCCGACCAAGAAAGGAAGAGGTAGCTACTTATGTTGAGGATTTTTGAACAATTTTCGCCAACTCATTTCAATCCAAAACTATCCCATAATAACGTCTCCCCAACGAGCCATATTTGAAATAAATTCTCCTATGCACTCAAGAGACCTAGAATGTATTCTGTTTTAGATTTACTTTGAAATGGCTAGACAAATGTGTTATATTTCCGGGGCAACCAAAAATAGCAAGAATTAAAGAAGGAATTGAGGATTTGAATGATATGATACAAGGGAGTGTTTGAAGTAATGTTTAGGTAGTAGATTTAATTAATCCTTGCCATATAATTTAAACCCAAACTTTTCCACTCTTTCCAATTCCAAATCAACCAAATAGTTGAAATGACTCTAACTAATGATTTTCAATCAAATAAATGAAACATAGTCCAATTATTGACTTAATAAGGAGATTAGGAAGGAATGTAGTAGGTTTGTAGATTTAATAAATTCATTTCGAACCAAAAACTTTTCAATTCTTGCCAAATTCCGAACCAACCAAGTAGTTGAAACTAGTCTAACTATTGATTCATAGTCAAGTAACTGAAACGAGTCCAATTATTGACCTAATAAGGATTAGAAAGTATTTACTAGGTAAATGGATCTAATTTGAATTAATTATGCCAAAAATACCCCCTTTCCGCGGTTAACCAAAATAATGACAAGGATTAAATTCAAGGACTCCAATCAATGATTTGAATGACTTAGGATTAATATTAATAAGGGATGAAGTGATTGGACTGTTGATATTGTGATAATTGGAACTTCTAACGTTGGATTTGACTACATTTTTGGGAATTTGGATTGATCTAGAATTAAAGTTAATAATTTTCTAAAAGGAAACGATAATACGCACTGAAAATCAGTCTCTGTTGCCAAAAAATTCTAAATCAGTCGGTGTACTCGTCTGATTGTAGAAAATGTAAGGATTAGAGCTGATTTATGGTTAATGAACAGTAGTTTACTTGTTTTGGTTGCCAAATAATAAGCCACAAATATAGTAGAGTTGTATGCAGGATATTTTTGTTGCAAAAATAGAGATTATGATACGAATATTATACAATGAATTGGGATCTAAGTTTACTCGGGCAGATGCCCGTGCTAAAAACTAATGTTTTATGAGAAAGCTTTGAAGTAACGATAATCTTGTTTTAATTAGGATGGTTATTTTTAACGGTGAGACCGTTGGCTAGAACGTAAAAGCTAGAGGCATTACTATATGGAAGAATTTAGATAGTTACCACAAAGTTACCGTCGTTTTCATATTAGAGGCTCTAAGAAGTACATCTCTTACGAAGTAGGGTTGAAGATAAATATCAAGATTTCCTCAGTTAATGAATGACGCCCCCCAAATCATTCTACTCAAATTACCTAGTTTGATTTTATTTTTGGCGTAGTGAAATTGATTTGAAAATCGTTGAAAACTTTTAAGGTAACATTCATGGAAGGAATATTCCATTCTAGGCTAAGTTTAATGACTTTGCATCAGTCAAATATTGAAAAAAGTCCAGTGAACAGCGAAAGAGGAACCTTCTTCAATCAAAGAAAAACTTATACGAATTAAATTGTATATTAGCATAAAGTATATAGAAAAGAAAGGCCGGATCTCAAGTAGATCCCATAATTCAAAATATCAAATGTAAAATCTATTTCAATGAATCTGTACAGCATAGAAAGTTAAAACATACAAAAAGAAAAAACTAAGCCAACATTAGCCTGGGTCTAATTTTTCGGAGGAGGACCAGAAGGAGGATTGAATTGATCATTATGATAAGTCCCTTGTTGTTGTCCATATGAAGTTTGTTCATAACTAGGAGGAACATAAGCCGGGGTAGGCTGGGCCGGTAATTCATTCATATTATAACCTTGAGGCGGTGGAGGTGCAGCATGATTGTAGTAGTAAGGTTGAGGTGGAGGAGGTGCTGGCATTGGCATCTGAGTAGTGATAACTTTACCTCTTTTACCACGACACGATCTAAGCATAAAGTAAAGGATCACGAAAAGAACTGGAATAACCACTAGAAGCCATAATAACCATCTTCTCCTCTGCCATCGGTCGTTAGAAGAATAAGTGTTGTAGATAAGTCTTTTGGCTAAGCCGAGTTGTTTGTCACTTGGAAGTATCATGATGTTAGTGTAACTTGGTTGAACACTAAAGGAGATGCTGTTAATGTTGTATTTAAGTATTACTCACAAAATTGAAAGGGGAAAAAAATATCAAGGGTAGGGCTGAGCGAGAGACTGCATACAGAGTTTAAAGCATGATGGTTTCCAATCTGCAGGTTGGATCGAGTTTTACAGATTAAGATTATGCACGTTAATGCAAGAAGAAAATAGAAGCATCAAGATCTAGTGACGAGGCGCGGATCGAACCATTTAGTCATTCTGTGATAGGTTCATACTTCTTATGTGTTGTTAACTTCCAGATAAATCGAAGGGTCTATATATTAGTAATAGTTAAATAGTGAAGTTGACGAAATTGTCGAGAAAAAACAATACAGCTGTACTACTTCTAAAAGTATGGTTTAGCCTGATTTGCATCAGATTCTCGCGGTAATGCAAACCAGGAAAGTAGTAAGTTTTGTGACTCTTTTAACGTCCAAAAAGATGAACTTGAAAAGTTTTTCTCTTTAAAGCTAAAACTATAGTGCGAGTTTAATGATCATTCATAGGCTGTGGCACCCGGGGACCATGGGCCGCGGATTAGCGGGGACTTTTATTGTTTAAGATTGCATAGAAAAAAAGGTTCAATTTTTCCCTTTACCTTCGACTAACAAACTTGCAAAGTTCCACCCAATTGAACAAATTGTCCAGGTGGAGTTTTCCAATTGTATATCTTGGTAGCTTCGCTTAATATACACAACTCCATGTAGTCTTCCGATTGTCCATGTCCGCCTTAGTGTTACATAAGACAAAATTTTTTTATTTTTTTTTTTGTTATCTTCCTGTCTCCTTTTTTTTTTCTTGACTGAGTTTTGACGTTTTAAACCCAAGCTTAACATTCTTGACATAAAGTACCAGGGGGGAACACCACCACTGTTAGACCATTCATTCTCTTTAGCTTTTTACATCGTGCAAATTGAGTCATTTCCGTTATTTTTCTGTCCGTATCTTGCATGACAAGACATAGATATCCCCCTCCCAAACAAACAACAACAACATCATGAATTTCTATATTGTTCCCACAGTGTCATTTCAAACACAAGAGAAGTTAAAGAAACATAAAAAGTTACTGCTGCTGCATCAACACAAGAAGAAGAAACATCTGGATAAATCACCTTCTCCAAGTGCATCAACCACTACAGTTAACGATGGCAGTATCAAGGGTTCAGTAAGTCAAAGTACTACCCACAGACTTAGTGTTGATTCTTCTCGTTCACGTCGAAGTGAAGATACAGCTAAATCCAATCAATCCATCAGACATTCAACATCACTTGTACAAGACCAAATATCACAAGCATCTTTCCATTCAACAGGTTCATATACCCATGAAACAAGACATGATGAACGTCATATGCCTTCAATTTCATCAATGTCTAGTCAAGAATTGGCAATTGCTCAAACAGTCGAAGAACAAAAGGAACAAGAAAAATTACAACAATTACTCCAAGCATTAGATGAAGATCCAATTCAAGAAGAAGAAGTTCGTAATGATCCTTCCCTGGAAATTGCCTCTAGGTTTAGTGCATCATTATCTTCTTCAACTAGTTCGCCTCATTTACTGAGATTAAATTCACAAGGTACTACCGTCAGTTCCAAAGTTACTCTTCCTGGCACTGCGGCTGCCCCTTCGACTACTTTTACAGCCACAAGTCTTGCTGCTAGTCATTCTTATAATCATGGGTCTCACGCTTATCAATCACCAGTTACTCACGTACGACCCCGGGCAAACTCCATATATTCCCATGCGTATTATGATTCCAATTATCATAGAACACCACCGTCAATTACCAATCCAGTAAAGGATCCCCAACAAAGTAGATTTCGAAAATTATCATTCTTTACAAAACAAGGTAGGGGACACACGCTGAAAAGCAATGAAACAATATCTCCTGAACGAATAAAACTGGAGACTCCCGAACCCTCAGTTCTTGACCGAACATTGGAACATCTTCAAGATGGCAAAGTCCCACCATTTATACCGTTTACTGATTTAACCATTTTAAATTCCATGAAGGAAATGGAACAACATATGTTTTCTCCCGGGTATCAAATATTCCGATATAATAATTTCTTGTATCTTTTAAGTGAATATCATCCAAGTGATGCCGTAAATTTCGCCAATGTTCGAAATCATTCATTATTGAAATTTATAGTACGTCAAAAACGAGCTGATGAATTATTACAAGATGAAAAGAGACGGAATAGTTCAGGAGAACATTATGATATTCGAATATTTGAAAGTTTCCTAGCCTATGAATTGTATTCTTCACGAGTATTTATGCGACAATTGATTAAACAAGCTTCATTTGATCATCAAATGTATAATCATGAAGAATTGGTACAGACAAACATTGTCAATTATATTAGATATTTATTGAAATTACCCCAGGATGTAAACATGGATGAATTGAATGATATAGAGAAGAAACATTATGAATTTAAACTGTTGTTTAAAAGAATTGCTGATGCATTGTATCAAATGAAACGAGATGAAACCAGTGATGTAATTTCCAATGAACGAGATATAAAGACAAAGCTATTGTTAGAAGCAATTACAAAAGTTTCATATGAATATATTTTGTTGGAGAAGTATAATATTGAAATATTGAATAAGTTTAGTGATAATAATATTCTTGAACAACGAGTTCTCAAGTATTTGTTTGAAAAGTTTCATGATCGAGTTAAAGTTCATAATCCAGAAAGCACCAAGGTTTTACTATTCAATACATTTTATTCAATTCAATATGGGTGGTATCTTGCCGTAGCATGTCCTTTTGTACGAGTGTTTGAAACAAATGTATATGCCGAAGATAAGAACTTGATTGCAAACAAGTCGGCCTATGAAGAAGTTGAAATGAAGACTTCAAAACGAGATTTTTCCCAATCTGATCAAATGTTATTTGATATATATTTCAAAAAGTTAATGTTTTCTTCATTTCAAGAATATAAAACCATGAGTTCGGAAAAATTAATTAAATTGTTGAAATTAATTGATAATCAATCTCCAAAGTATTCCCGAATGAATCGACATGAAATTCCTGATCCATCATCGACATTTTCTCATAAACCGATGAATTTTGAATATTATAGTGATGGATTAGCCACCATTGAATCTAATTCATTTGACTTGATAATATCCCCCGATTTACCCTTGCAAGTCACCCTGGAAAACTATCGAACCATAATTGGAGAATTCCATCGGATTTTAAAACCGGGTGGGATGTTTGAAACTAAATCAATGCAATTTGGTTCAAAATCAATTGAAGAATTCTTAAGCAAACATAAAGATGGAGGATACCCACGAAGTTGGGATTTTGATGATTTTAACCTAGAGTTTTTCTATGATGTTGTACCTAAATTCGTGGAAGCAATTCTTGAAGAATTAAATTCCGTGTTTGGAACCGGGAATGTTAAATTCACAGTTTTGTTAATCTGTGCAAATCTGGAAGTTAACAATTTCTTGATTAAATTTAGTGGATTGAAATTATTTGAATTAGCAGGTAAATTCAACACTTATTGTTCAATGTTTGAAGAACAAGGAGATTCAATGAAGTTGGATAATGATTCTAGTGTACATTTCGTGGTACATATTAGAGCTAGAAAAACAGTACCATTTAAGTAAAGACCTTTTGTATATTTTGCTGGACATAATGTATATTACTTTAGAGAAGTGTGCGCCTTACTCTGTTCTATTCTACCTTTTAACCTTCATCCTGTAGTACTTTGTGGCTTAATTATTCAACTCATTGTATAGGCCAATCATTATCCTGCATATAATCACAAACTGAGTCACAATTTTTTTTTGATTAATTTTTCAATTATTTAATCTTACAAGAAGTTACGGAAAACCCTTTGGTCTTTTCTATACATAAAGAGAATATAATGTCACAAACAGTTTATATAATTGATGTGGAAAGTGGTAACTTACAATCACTTTCCAATGCCATCAAACGTATTGGCAATTACACCATCAAATTCATTCATAATGGAGCCGAATTCAAGCAATATGACAATCAAATTGAAAAATTGTTATTCCCCGGTGTAGGCAACTATGGACATTTCGTCAAGGAAATCCATGCTAGGGAATTAACCGATCCAATTAATGCATATATTAAAAGTGGACGATCACTTATGGGAATTTGTGTTGGATTACAAGCATTTTTCAAAGATTCTGAAGAAAGTCCTGAATTTCCCGGGTTGGGATATTTAGATTTATCATTGTTGAAATTCAATATTGAAGATCCGATATTTAAAGCCAAGGGGTTGAAGAAATCTGTTCCTCATATTGGTTGGAACCATATCTCGGAAATCTCCGTGGCTGGTGATGCCATTGCTCAAGATACTTCATTGTATGGGATTAATTTAATTAACAAGTATTATTTTGTTCATTCATATGGAGCTATCTTAACTCCCGAGTTAAAGTCTGGTTTAATTACCAAATATGGAGAACAAGGGTGGGACTTTGCATTTGCAAAGTATGGATCGGAAGAATTTTTGGCTGCTATTAATTACAAGAATTTCTTTGCTACTCAATTCCACCCGGAGAAATCAGGAGTTGCTGGATTGAAAGTGATTAAGAACTTTCTTGAAGGTAATAAATTCCCCATTATTCATCTGAATGATGTTGAAATTGCCAGTTCTGAAGATACATTGTCTGGGTTATCAAGAAGAATTATTGCTTGTTTAGACGTTCGTAGTAATGATGATGGAGATTTGGTTGTGACTAAAGGTGATCAATATAATGTAAGGGAACAAACAAATGAAGGTGAATCGAAGGTGAGAAACTTGGGTAAACCAGTTGAATTAGCCACCAGATATTATAATCAAGGTGCCGATGAAGTTACATTTTTAAACATTACATCCTTCCGTAACTCCCCCATCAAAGACTTACCCATGTTGAAAGTATTGTCCAAGGCAGCAGAAACTATATTTGTTCCCTTGACTGTAGGTGGAGGTATTAAAGATATGATTGATCCCGAAACGGGAGAAAAAGTACCTGCTGTCAAAGTTGCTGATTTATATTTCCGTTCAGGGGCTGACAAAGTTAGTATTGGTTCAGATGCAGTTATAATTGCTGAAAATTACTACCAAAACAATAAACAGAAAACGGGAACTACCTCAATTGAAACCATATCTGCTACATTTGGTAATCAAGCCGTGGTAATTTCCGTTGACCCCAAAAGGAAATACATTGCCACCCCGGATCAAACCACCATGTCTACAATCAAAATTGAAGACCCGGAAAAATACGGACCAAATGGTGAACAATATTGTTACTACCAAGTCACATCCCAAGGAGGTAGAAAAATCCATGAATTGGGAGCATTGGAATTATGTGTAGCCTGTGAAGATTTAGGAGCTGGTGAAATCTTGTTGAATTCAATTGATCATGATGGATCTAATCAAGGTTACAATTTAGAATTGTTACAACAAATTAAACGTAATGTTTCCATACCGGTGATTGCTAGTTCTGGTGCTGGTGTCCCCAAGCATTTCCAACAAGTGTTTGAATTAGATTGTGGGATTGATGCGGCTTTAGGTGCGGGTTTATTCCATCGTGGTGAATATACTGTTAATGATGTAAAGAGATATTTACAGAAGGAAGCCAATATGGATGTAAGATTAGACGATACAGTAGAGTTGTAGTAGCACATACATATATATAGTCACTTTAATATAACAGATATAGCATATATTGTATTTCTATTGTTGCTGTCTCCTCACTAAATTTAGTGAGAAGATTTAAAAGTTCGGTTGATTTTTACCACCAGTCAACACTACAGCTACAGGAATATGAAAATAGATGAATGATACTGTTGATATATTTAAACTGCCGCGACATAGTCTTATCCAAGACAGCGATATAGAAGAGGGCCTAATAAGTCCATCAGATTTACATTATTCCCCACCCAGGTTTGAATCACGAAGTATAACTAAAATCAAATCAAGTCCACAACTATCACCAACCCCGTCCCGTACTCCGTCCCCTTCTTCCACTCCAATCCAGTCATCGCTTCCCTCTATATTCAGTCATTTACGGTCCAAGGATACTAGTAAAGTTCAAGATACTGCTACTTCCGGCAAAAAACTTATAAAGAAATTACTTCATTTAAATAAACTGACTGATGATGTATCTTCACTTGACCTGGCTTCCACCAAATCAGTCACTTCATCATTAACTAGAAAACTACAACGAGCTCCCTTTATACTCCATCCTTCTATTGCTATCGATTCATTACAAGAAGAAATTGAACTTGATCCAGAACTTTCCAAATCAATAGGTCATATCAAGATCCCACCTTCATTCATAAAAGAAGGATTACCATTATTGAAAATATCCCATAAATCCAAAAAGCGAATATTATTCTACATCGACTCAGCTAATTTCAAGTTAAATTGGAGAGTAGTTAGTAACTCGGCGAGTCCCTCACCAGGTCATAGATTATCCATATCTGGAAGTTCCTCCCGAATATACGAATTCACACTAGATGATATCAAATCAATATACATGGGCTTAGAAGCTGGTAGTTATCGAGAAGAATTCCACGTTTCCAAAGAATTTGAACAGAAATGGATAACCATTATATATTTCAATCAGAAAAAGAATAATTTGAAAACACTTCATTTAATTGCAGATACAAATCATGATTTTAAAAAATTAAGTTTGGTATTACAAAGTTTACGTAATTTACGTGATCAATTAGCTAAACAATTCTTGATTGATTTTGATGATTTAAACATTACTCAAAAGAGATTGATTTTGGACAAGGCGTTGGTTGTGCCTGATGAACAAGGTGAGATTAAACAAGTTCGTGAATTTCTTTCCTTTAATGATATTTTAAAATATACCAAAAGGCTAAACATAAGTGTTAATAGAAAACATTTGGAGTCGATATTTAATGAAGTTTCCAAGCAAGAAACAAATAGTTGTAATTTTGAACAAGGATTGAATTTCGAACAATTTAAAATGTTTGTTTCCAAATTAAAGAAACGGGATGATATAATTGAAATATGGAATAGTGTATGTCAGTCTGAAGTGATGGATTTTGAATGCTTTGTTAAATTCATCACCACCACCCAACATGAAACATATCCTGAAGAAATGTTGATTAAAATATACAACTTATTCTCAGTTGACGATTATTGGATACCTGAAAGTTTAAACAATTTTCTCCTATCAAAATTCTCAAAACCAATCCATCACATCCAAACCCCAGATTATTTCAACCATCCATTAACCGACTACTTTATTTCCTCATCCCACAACACCTACTTAATTGGCCGACAAGTAGTAGGAGATTCTTCTGTAGAAGGATACATCCGAGCGTTACAACGAGGATGTAGATCTATTGAAATTGATGTATGGGATGGTCCCAATACTGAAAGTAACGATCTGATATCTTCATTAGAATCAGAACCTATAGTTAACCATGGAAGAACATTCACTACCCCAATACGATTTGACAATGTTATACGAACAATCAAGAAATTTGCATTTATAACAACACCATTACCCTTGATACTAAGTCTAGAAATTAATTGTTCAGCCTCAAATCAATTAAAAGTGGTAAATATACTTAAGGAAATCTTGGGAGATAGTATGATTCAAACTCCAATTGACAATACAAACACCATACCTTCCCCAGCTAAACTCAAACACAAATTTCTCATAAAACTGAAAAAGACCAGTGCATTTCATAACTTGGTAGCCATGGAAGATGGAAGTTATACCACGTCAACCACATCAATCAGTGAAGATGGAAGCACAAAACTGAATTCATTCATCCGTAGGAAACCTACATTCACCAAGATAATCGACGAATTAAGTGAACTCGGAGTATACATCCAGGGAATCAAATATAAAAATTTCTCCCTTCCTGAATCTAAAACATTCAATCATTGTTTTTCATTAAATGAAAAATCAATAAATGTAATGATTAAAGATAATGACAAGAAAATTGCTCTTGATAAACATAATGGGAAATATTTCATGAGAGTTTATCCTGCGAAAATGAGATTAAAATCAAGTAATTTCATACCCTTGAATTATTGGGAACATGGTGTTCAAATGGTGGCTACAAATTGGCAAACTTATGATTTGGGACAACAATTAAATGAAGCATTATTTGAAGGGGTGGTTGATCATAAGGGGTATGTCTTGAAACCAGCAGCACTTAGAGCCCCACAATTAAGATCAACTAAACGATTACGTTTATTTAAACAGCCAAATCCGAAAACCATCAAGTTTGCAATTGATATAATTAGCGCACATCAATTACCAAAACCCAAAGATGATATAATTAATCCATTTATAACGTTTGAAATAATAGGAGCGAATACGATCCAGTGGGATAGTTCAGAAATGGAGAACGGTAGAACAAGAGTCATTTTTGAAAATGGGTTTAATCCAATATGGAAACATAAATTCACAGGAGTGTTAACTTGTTCAGAATATGATTTTGTATTTTTAAAATTCACAATTAATAGTTCAGGAACTGAAGATTCAGAACCTAGTTCACCCATAGGTATATCGGTGGTTCGTATGTGTTACTTAAAACAAGGATATAGATACCTTCCTATAAATGATGTATTTGGAGAACAATTGGTTTATTCTTCATTATTTATTAAAATTGTATATAGTTCGGTCTAAGCCGCACGGTTTCCTAATTTGGACTGCGAAGAGATGCAAGTTGATTTTTTTTTTATCTAATTTTTTTTTTTTCATTTAATGGTAGATTTAATAGAATACTTCTTTAGACATGGGTAAGATATCAGTAGGTGATACCAAGGGTAAACAACGTCATAACCCGTTGTTGAAAGATATATCTTCACAAGGAGGTAATTTAAGAACAACTCCAAGACCAGTTAAATCTACAAAGAAACCAGAACAAGAAGGATACCTTGATGCAGTTACTTCGAGAAAAATCTTACAGTTGGCCAAAGAACAACAAGATGAATTAAGAGAAGAAGAAGAACAAACTGACACTCCTTCATTTAGAAAACAACTAGCTGAAAGTGAAGACGAAAGTGAGCAAGAATATTCTGACTTTGAAGAAGAAGAAGAAGAAATCGAAGTATATGAAGAAGAAATTGAAGTTGATGAAAAAGATGCTGAATTATTTAACAAGTATTTCCAATCAAACGGACAAGCTATGGGTCAAAGTATAAATTTAGCCGATAAGATCATGGCCAAGATTCAAGAAAAGGAAGCACAACAAACACAAGCTAGACCAGTAGATGCCGTGATGTTACCACCTAAAGTAATCATGGCCTATGAAAAGATTGGTCAAATATTGGCAAGTTATACTCATGGGAAACTTCCTAAATTATTCAAGATATTACCAAGTTTGAAAAACTGGCAAGATGTTTTGTATGTCACTAATCCTGAGAAATGGACTCCACATGCCACATATGAAGCTTCCAAGTTATTTGTATCTAATTTATCCGCTAATGAATCACAGAAATTTGTTGAACAAGTGTTGTTGGAGAAATTTAGAACTTCAATTGAAGATTCAGAAGATCATTCCTTAAATTATCACATTTATCGAGCCTTGAAGAAATCATTATATAAACCAGCTGCATTCTTCAAAGGGTTCTTATTGCCATTAGTAGATGGACATTGTTCAGTAAGAGAAGCTACAATTGCCGCTTCGGTATTGACAAAAGTTTCTGTACCAGTATTACATTCCTCAGTTGCATTAACTCAATTACTTCAAAGAGATTTCAGTCCTGCAACCACAGTATTTATTCGAGTTTTAATTGAAAAGAAATATGCCCTTCCCTATCAAACATTAGATGAGTTAGTTTTCTACTTTATGAGATTTAGAAATGCCGAACAAATGCAAATAGATGAAACCACTGCCCCACAATTACCTGTAGTCTGGCATAAGGCATTCTTGGCATTTGCTCAAAGATACAAGAATGATATTACTGATGATCAAAGAGATTTCTTATTGGAAACAGTAAGACAAAGATTCCATCATGCAATTGGACCAGAAATTCGTCGAGAATTATTAGCGGGCAAACCAAGACTTACTGAACAACAACCAAAAGATGGATTAATGGTTGATGCGTTTTAGTTAGAAAAAAAATGTATATTAATTGTCTATATCTAAATGTAGGTTTACACATGCGATGGTTCAAAACTAGTTCTCTTTCTTGCATCTTCACAAAGTTTGTCTGGGTCAGCAGTAAGTGCAAAATAACTTTGTACCGCACCAATGATCACCAATGCAACACAACTCCCAATCCAAAGTCCATGTAATGATCCTTTCCAAGGAGAATAAAATGATAAATAAAGTGAAAGTGGTAATCCAACAACATAATATGAAAATAAATTTACAATTCCACCAATTTTAGTTTGTCCCTGACCTCGTAAACAACCAGCAGAATTTGCATTCATAGCATCAGCAATTTGCATAACTGCTATAATCCACATAACCAGAGAAATCGTCTTGATTACATCTTCATCCTTGGTAAATGCTTGAGCAATTTCTCTTCTAAAACAAAACAAAAATAAGAAATTTGCCATAGCAATTAATAAACCAAAATTAAGTGATACTTTTGTCGTGGTTCTAGCAGCTGATCCTAATCCTGCACCTAAATAATTGGCAATTCTAGTTGATGAAGCAATACCCACGGCAAATGGAACTTGATATGTTACACATGCCATGGTGGTACCAATAGATTGAGCCGCAAGGGCAGTAGTACCTAAATAAGATGCCATTAACGTCATGATTTCAAATGCTAAGAATTCCGCTTCTAGCATGATTAAACCAGGAATAGCAAGTTGAGCTAATCTTCCCCAACCTCTAAATGATTCCTTAAAATCTAACCCACCCCAACATTTCAACGGATGTAATCCAGAAGGAGTATCTTCCGGTTTAATGAAAAATATTATAAAAACAACTAATAAACTAATCATTAACCAATAATTTATAGCAACGGCGATTGGTGCACCTAAATACCCAATATGTTTAACCAACAAATAATTCATAATTAAATTCGAAGGAGCAGCAATCAACAATACATAGGTTGAAATATGATATATCCCCTGAGCTTGTAAGAACCGTTTACCACATTCAAACAATATATAAGCTGGCATTCCAAATGCAACATATTGTAAATAAACTGCCGATAATTTAGCAATGTCTTTATCTGGAAGTATCAATGTTATTAAATCATATCCATAAAATATCCATATAAACAATATGGGTAACATAACGACAAATTCCAATGAAGTACATTTTTGAAGATATGATCCAACCAAAGTATGTTTCTTGGCTCCAAATGCTTGGGGACACAATGTATCCAATGCAGTAGCAATCCCCTGGATAGTAGCATATCCAGTAATATTCGCCGTCATAGCCCCCATAGACACGGCAGCTAATTCAGTAGCACCTAAATGACCCACCATAAATACCGACACGGTAGAAAGAGAATTTTGTAATAAAAAAGTCATAATCAACGGGATTGAAGATTTGATCAACGATTTCAATTCTATGGAAGCAGTAGTATGGTCTATCTTCTTATTGGTTATGGCATCTTCAAAAGCATCCATAATTTGTTCATCACCACCAACATAAGAAATATGATTTTCCTTTAATAAATCGCGTTCTTGAGCCAAGAGTTCTTGAGCAACAACCAGACCTCGTCTGATTTTGAACAGATTGTTACTGGGGACATCCAACAATGGTTGGGTTTCATATGGTTCAATATCAGTTATTGCTTCTTCAATTGGTGACCCCGGTGTAGAAGTGATAAAATCCGAAGGTATAAATAATCCTAATTTACCTACTGAACCAGAAACTACTGAGGCACGTCTTTGAGTATTTGAATGAGTGAACTGATGTGTTCGTTCCAACAGATGTGGTTGTGTCATTATATCTAACTAACTAACTGTGAGTTAAGCAAGAAAGAGTAACAGGAGTAAATTTCAATCTGAGTCAGAAGATTGTAAAACCTTAAATTCTTTTTTTTTTTTTCTAACATTTCTTTTTTGAGACTTTAAATTTGCGCGCTTGGCTTTTAATAAATTAAGATTAGATTAACGCCCATCGCGCATCGTGATGCCACACCTTAGTTGTTCTTTGTGTCACTAGCTTGCTATTGTAGTAGATTACACGACAAGTAAAGCCGAGGCAGTACTCTTCTAAGTTTTCCTTACTCGAGAGAACAATACAGAACAAGACTGTTTATACATCTTTACATTGCTTTTTCTAACTAATTATACACTTTGCATTATTTTCCTAAATAGGAACTTAAAGGGTGAACAAAATTCACAATGGTCCCTTCTATTGTTCATCCAACTCATCATACTTATCAATTCTATCTTCAGCAGCGTCTTCATCTTCAATTTGAACTCCTCCACTAACGGAAAATTGTCCACCTGCACCAATTAATTGAATGTCTTCATGTTTAGTAGCAGTATTGACAATTCTAGTAGGTTTTTCAACATCTGCATCTAATGGTCCTAAACCTGGTCCATAAGTATCAGCAAACCCCCAGGCATAAACAAATCCATCATCAGTTACGGCAAATGAATGATGTGATCCGGTTCCAATTGTCTTGATTTTAATCCCTTCCTTAGCCCCGAATTGAAGCTTGGTAGGAGTAGGCACTGATCTTGGCTTGCCATGTTGATCTTTAAATGTCGATTCTGGTAACTTATCTTTGGCAATACCAACTTCTTTCATATCATATCTTCCCCAAGCATATACATCACCTTCAGAAGTAAGAGCCAAAGTATGATGTTCTCCTGCAACAATCTCTTTTATACCCTTGTCCGACAATTCAGGAATTAATGTAGGACGACTAATAATTGATCCATCTTCTAATCTCCCCTTGGAATCAGTCAATCCACATTGTCCATATTGATTTAATCCCCATGCAAATACTTTATCATTATGATCAATTGCAAAACAATGGAAATCACCACTAGCAATATATTTAATATTATATAATCCAAATTGTTGTGGTTCCAATGCTCTATAACGATGTCTTTCTAAAATTCTCCGACCAAGTTGGAATTGTTGTCCATTCCCCCAAGCATATACAATACCCTTGGTATCAAGAGCAAGTAAATGATCCTTACCACTGGCTAATTGTACGATGTTTTTCAATTCTTTAATCTTGAAGGGAGTTCTTTGAAGTTTAATCTCATCTCGTAAGAAACCTAATAACCCTTCATTACAACGGAAACACCCCCAAGCATACACATCTCCATTATCATATAAAACCGCACTCAAATTATCAGTAGCTGAAACCAGAATTATTTGTCCTTCACTAGGCAACCCTTCAACTAAACCTGGTGTTGATTCAGCTTCATTTAAATCTCCATCATCGTCTTCATCATCACTACCTGCCGCATCCATATCTCTCAATATTTCCGTAGCTTTAGATGTATCTCTACCTAAAACACCACTATCATTCCCACCCCATGTCCAAACTCTATTCTTTCCATCAAGAGCCAAAGTATGCATACCACCTACGGAAAAATCAACAATTTTAGTACCCCCGAGCTTTTCCTCAGTTAAAAATGGATTCAATCTTGGTCTCTTGACTTCTTTATTCTTGGAAGATGGACCTAATCCAAGTTCACACATGGAACCAGTCCCCCATACAAATATATCAAGAAGTGTAGATTTGGCAGCAGGAATTTCATTGATGTCAGGTAATTTCGAGTATGAATGTAAGATAAAAGAAGCAGTAGTGAATGACGATTTCAATCTCTTTCTAGCTCCTTGTTCTCCTTCTTCTCCTTTTCTTTTCCTCTCTAATGCTACCATTTGTTATGTTTACTTAGAAGTAAGTCTAAAAAGCATTTTGTCAATTTGGATTTTTCACCAACTAATCATCGCTCGCGAATACCTGATCCGGAATTTTTGTAAACAATCCACGACATTATCCATCACCAGTGATATGCTACAGAGGTAACACATCTGTAAAGCATATATAATGCATACTTTGGAAAATATCATGGCTACTTTGTCCTAAGAAACTCTATTAATGATTTTATATTACTACATATATATATAATAGTCAGCATACTAACTATGCATCCTTATTCTATCGTTCATCATATCTCGTTACGTAAATGCTACATTTATTGCAGTTCGCTTATATTTGATAAAAGTTGCCCTAAACATCTCTTGGTAGCAACATCATCTTCTAATATCAACGAAAATGTACCATCACGTAAAGGTTCAGGTAATATACTAGACAACGCCTTTCTAGCTTCTAAATTATCTGATAACCTCATATAACACCTAACCACATGTTTTAGTAACCTGCCTGAACTATTTGATGGTTGTTGAGGACTCTGACTTGCAGATATACTAAGTTGATCAATCATCTTCGATAATACAGAAGCAACAGTATGGAATCTTTCAAAAGTTGTACATACATATGACAATCCTTGATCATCCAATAAAATTTTCTGTAAAATGAAAATAGCCACCGTTTTAGATAATTCCGAGGATATTTCCATAATATTTAAACACAAGGGAACAATTTCAGTTGTCAACAAGAAATTTATAACTTCAGGAGTATCATTCTTCACCAACGCTCCAATAACTCCCAAACTAGTCAATCTCAAATATTCAAATGATCTCTGTCTAGCATTGGTCGACAAGAATGGATAAAGATAAAGTGGTAAATTTGCACTTAAAAACAATCCCCTAGTTTGAACATTAGATGCTACACATTGAAGTAAAGCCAATGCATTACAAACTCGATTAGAAACGGACGCACTTAAATTAGGAGGATTCAAATAAGGATAAACTGAAACAATTTCTTCCAACAATACCGTCATTACACCAAATGAATTCCACAACACTAAGGCCAAATCATCATATTGTTCTCGCTTTTTCCCCAATTCCAATAATGCCCGTTCTCTATTAGTTCCCGTGACAAGCTCGGAAATCCATTGATAAATTTGTTCATCATTCAAAGCTTTATTTGAAGCTAATGCTGCGTCTTCTCTAGCAGGTGTTCCCATTTGTCCCATAGTTTGAATCGGACCCTTGGATTGACCTGCTGTGTTGTACATGTTCTATTAGTTTGGGTTATAAAAGTCGCGGTTTTGAATGGCGTTGGTGGAATACAAGAATTGTTTAGGTTTTTCTTTTTTTTGCTTTTTGAATCGAGGCCCTCGGGCAGTATGCAGGATTTTTCCTACCTTATGACTACAACATGATTATGTTTCTATTATAAAATTAAATCAATTAACTGATATATATATACTAGTTCAATGGGTTATTACTAGGAGTGCTATATCCAGCTCTCTTATTTAACCACTTACTTTTAGCCTCAACGAAAAATCTAGCTGAATTTTGAAGTAAATAACCAACGGACCCAACTGCTCTAAAAATAGACAAGATTGCAACCACCCATAAAATAGTAGCAAGATAAAGATTACGACTTGTTTCACCTGGTTCATAAACTTGCATCATGGTCATAATAAACACTAAATTACAAAGCATCCATGTTAAAACAACTCGTGTTCTTACATCCTTGGCATAATCTTCTCCTTCAAGTGGTGCCTTCTCTTGATGTACTGCCCCTAGTTTCTTGGTTGATCTCTTTGACCTGATATTATACAATGTTTCAAGATATACTTCATCTATATTGACATCAACAACCACGGCTTCAAATTCACCCTTTTCATTCTTTTCAATAATATATTGATTAGACCTATCTTCAGTTGGATTATTATCCCCTTTAGTACCCCAAGATACATCATGAGTATTACAAAAGGCAAAAATCTGTAATGTACATGTATATGAGGGAATCATCAAGAAATATTGAATTGAACAAGTAAGCATATGCCAAGGGTCCAAATATAGAACTGACATCAAAGTATATAACCCATAAGTTGACAACAATGAAACAATAATACTAATCAACACATAACTGGAAGTAGTACCATTACCAAAATTTTCAATAGTAGTGACAACAAACACAAACCCAACAATCAAAGCATACAAGGCACAAATAGTCAATAATATAATTAACGTCTTGAAAATGTTTTTCGAAGCATGAGGTCTATTACCAATGGATACAATGAATAACGATGTCAACACAGAAATACAAAGATAATTAAACAATGTAAAAATCCAAAACCCACCATGATGACCAATACCCTTGAATGAAACTAATGAACCTGTCAAAAAGTAAAAAGTCAAGTAGAAATTACTCAATGAAAAAAATGAAAACAATAATGAAATAAATTGATAAGCAAATTCAATATGTAACCAAAACTTCCTAGCATATGAATGATCCGTAGACCAAATCTTACCACAATTGTACAAGGAATATAACGCAGCAAAGAAAGCACCATTGATCCAACGTCTTCTTTGAGCAAGAAATTCCGACACGGTTTCAGGAACATCAGTTTCTCCCGTGGCCAGTTTAACAAATTTAAGAACCCAATTTTCATTTCTTTTTGAAACTAATTCCCAACAAAGAATACGATCTTCTGCCAAATACATATTAGCTTCAAAGAAATTAGTTTTATTATTTTCCTTTTCCTTATCATGAGAATTAAGTAAATCTTCACCCTTGAAATATGAAGCCAATGGTCCAGTGCCATCTTCATGGTTTCTCAAGGCAATATATCTATATGCAGAAAGTGCACCTGGTAACACTGAAATATATCCAAACAATGATTCAAGAGGTTTATCAAGAATATTTGACATTTTATATTCAAAATTCTGAGATGCAACCAAGGGATTGGTAAGGTTAATCCAACCTTTACCCTTCATGGCTTTAATCTCTCCAGCTGCACCGGCAACATTTGAATCTCTGTCAAATGCTTTCCATAAATTATACACGGCATGATTGTCTGGTTTAGTCCCCACATCCAAGAGAATAACAACATTTGGATCCAAAACTGGACAAAAGGCATTAAACAACCATCTATGAGAATTAATTTTCTTTTGATTCTTTTCCTTTAAACAAAACAATACTTGTACTGGAGTTAAATTCTTTTCATCTCCTTTAAACTTGAGGTTTTCATCAATTGAAATTTGGGTAGTATATTCAAACAAATGTGCATTGACCTTTTTATTATTAACATATGGTCTTGCTAAATTGTCTTGGTAACATCCAGTTGCAGTTAATAACTGAAGAACTGAGTCATTAACTTTATTCCTACCATCGGCAACAATCACAACTTGGATCTTTTTCCATCCATCTTTACCCCACACTTTAGACTTGTGTCTTGAACATAAATGGGCAACATTTTTCATAACCCCATGCATGGTCCTAGCAAAGGCATATTCATCTTCATTATACATTGTAATACAAATAACCACTTCGGTTTCCCTTCCATATTTTGCAGCACGTAAACTAAATCCATTAGCAATGAAATCATCGGGTTCAGAAGTACATGCAGTATATGTCATATTTGTAAACTCACCAAATGGAGATTCAGTTCTCGTCAATACTTTTCTTAATTCTTCAGGAATAGGATTTTCCAATACTAAATTACCAGCTTGTCCACCAATTAATTTCACCTTTCTCTTGGTGGTGACTTTATTCCTGGGTGGTATATACCCATTATCAATGTTTTGCATAATATTACCATCTAAAGAACTACTGAAATAGTTACTTTCATTGGGATTACCCCCTTCAGAAATATATGACCGGCCACTATAAGTTGATGCCGAGTATAGTGATTTTTCTTCAAAATCGTGTTGTTTTTGATAGGCTTCATAATCGTAAACAGTTTCTTGATCGCTAGCTTCATGAGTATTAGCCTCAGCGAATGTTTGAGGTGAGAATATTGGTTGAGGAGGGTCCAAAAATCTCTCACTACTAATAGCACTTGCCCTAAATGATCTGCGAGGTGAACCATGAAGTAAAGAATCGGCAATTTCATCGTCGTAATCTTTATCTTGTGGGATTATAACTTCGGTTTTCGCTTGTCTTCGAGGTGATTCTTGAGAAGTATATTGAGCTCTTGGAGTTCTTCCATTTTCACTGTGTTTTAAATTGGGAGTTTTTTGAAGGAGGTTTGATTTACTAGCAAATGCTCGAGCTGTACTGGCGAAAATATTAGGTGATTGCCTTGAAATTGGCGATTGTTGTTGGGTTGATTGTGGGAATGCTAAGAAATTATGTTCGTCATTTTCATCATCGTCATCTAATGGCTGATATCTTCTAGGAGAAGCTTTATCACTAGTGAAGGCATTGCCAGGGTATGAAGGTTTAGTATCCAGAAATGGATTGTCGTTATCATCAAATGGATTCATTATTGATTACTGACTTTGAAAAAGTAGTATAGCGGAAAGAAATATGTTTCTAATTTTACATTTTTACACAAATAATGGGCCATCATAGATTGATACACCTTGTTAAGATAATTTGGGTTTATTTAGATTTCTGCCTAATTAGGAAATTAGTAAATAAAGTGCAGCAAAGTTGCAAATAATTTTTTTTTCCGATACAACATTGTATCTATCAATTTTGACGGAGAGAGATCTACTATTTGCATGATAAAAAGACCTCTCCCTGATCATACTACTATAAGAGTATTATAAGAAAAATCATTATAGGAACTATATTAAGAATTATTCAATTTGGGTATGAAATAATTTCTTTTATTTTTTGTTAAATAATGCACAAAATTTGAATAAATCGAACTTAGACGATAAAATCAATGGACTTAACTTATAATGTTGATAATGACAATGAAACAACTGATCTTCTCAGAATCTGTCCGGCTCATATCACTGAAGAATATTTCGAAAAAGAAGTTAACGAACATTTTGAGGGTCCGCTTTCACATATCCAACTCACCAAACCTAACCATTCCACCTCCTGAACAAGACCAGAAGACGCAGCTTGTTACACCAACCGTGACGGGAAGGTCGAGCCATCAAGTGGATGTTGCTGATTTTACACCTAATAAGCTTTATCTCAAGAATCGGAATTTACTTTATAGTCTTAATATTCGTCGGTGTCTGATGATGAAAAACTTTGAATAGATTAAAAAATGTGGTAAAAGTATTTTCTAAGTTTCTTCCAGTTCCTAAGTTCTTCTTCCTTAGAAAATACATTCACTACCATATTCAATCTATTCAAAGAGAACGCCAGTGTGACTAGTCGGAACTGTTGATGGTAATGACGATGTTTGGAAAATGGAAATCTAATATTAATAGTGAGCGTGAAGGAATGATAACAGTTAATAGTAATAATAGATTTTAGTTTTATCGATCTTTGATAATTAATGAAACAACCTTACCAGAATTCAAAGTTGGAACTCGAATTTTCTCAACTTAAATATTGAAGTACAAATTTCTAAAATTTCTCTCCTTTTGCAACCAAACACATAATAGGTACACAAAAATAGTCTTATGTCTATACCAATCCACTAAAACAGTGACCATACCAATGTAGATTATACTATTTGAACTAATTTAATTGTTTACTTTTCTTATCACCTGTCACTTTTTTTCGCAGTAGTTGCAAACTGGTTGCAAAGATTTTGTCTGTAAAATTTTTGTTTTTGAGTCTCAGCGGTAAGTTTGATTTAGCTCTTTCTTCCTTGTTTCATTTTACACTTATTGAATTACACTTAATACTTTGATTAATTAATTCTCGTTTAAAATGAACTTCGGCTTAGAATTATCTAAATTTTTCTTAAGCTTATCCAATTTCAAGAATCCAATTCACACCTTAACTGAAACTATCCACGAAAATGGTATTTATTTTCCTTTTGAAAACCACTCACAATCCAATAAACCAAGACTTCTTAGCAGAAAATATTACATTATATGGGATCACCTTTATGTAGCTGAATATTATTCTAATATTCCTGATGTGAATGTTGTTAATTCTGCTGGTACTCATAATAATTGGGAAAATACTGTTAATGAATTAGAAAACACTATGAATGAATTGGCAAACACTATCGATGAATTGTCAAACACATGGGATGATAACTCGGTTACTTACACTACTACTACTACTGAGAAAGTTGTTGATAGTTGGGAATATACTGTTGATGAATTGGAAAACACTATGAATGAATTGGCAAACACTATCAATGAATTGTCAAACACATGGGATGATAACTTGGTTACTTACACCACTACTACTGATAAAGTTGATAATTGGGAAAATACTGTTAATGAATTGGAAAACACTATGAATCAATTGGCAAGCACTATCGATGAATTGTCAAACACATGGGATGATAACTCGATTACTTACACTACTACTACTGAGAAAGTTGTTGATAGTTGGGAAAATACTGTTGATGAATTGGAAAACACTATGAATCAATTGGCAAGCACTATCGATGAATTGTCAAACACATGGAACAATAAAACATTGGTTAATTATACTAGTACTGATAAGGTTGTTGATATTGGCACCACTACTGATAATGATATTGTTGATGATACTAACAATGATCTGGTTAATACGACTGAAAATGGCATGGATGCTGTACAAAAAGATTTTAATGTTGATACTGGTGATACTGAATCTGTTTCTGAAGGTAATTTTAAAACTACTTATCCCTGGAATCCTCTTGAACTTGAGATTCTAGAATATTTTGAAAAGGCTGGGATTAGTCCATCTCCAAATGATATTGGCCAAGAAATTACTGGTAATAAATTTGAATATAATTTTGATGATGAGAATGAAACTGCTCCTCTAAGAATCCAAAGTGCCCGTAATTTCAAAAGAGAAATTAAGGAACACTTTGAGGGCCCCCTTTCTCATTTAAATGAAGATTTCAGCCAATCCAGAAGGAACGTTTGTACAAAGAAGGAAACTGATGTACAAACTAAACATTTTAGTTGGTCTCCCCAAGAATTTACTGAAATTAAGATGGATTGTAGTACTTGTCCTACTGAGTATAAAGATTATGATCGATTGAAGTCAAAGAAAGTTGGAAAAACAAAAATAGTACCAAACCTTCTTTGCGATTATCCTGATGATTATTGGCCAAAAGAAGACCGAGAAGCAAAGGAATTACAAAATAACCTTTACTATTTTGCTGATCAACATTGTTCAGAAGAAGATCCAAATGAAATACAAAGACTAAAAGAATTCTATGATAATCTTAATAGCTACACAGAAGTCAAAAAAACCAAGTATTCTAAATCCAAAGTTATTTATCATGACCAATTTTGGCCCGACGAAGAATCATTAAAGGAAGAAAATAACGAAAATAAATCTAGTCGACCAACAGCTTTAAGGGAACGTATCCGCCAACGCTCAAGGAGAATATCAGAGAAAGCAACTGAACTAAGAATCAACCTTAGTTGGGCTTATTCAACACGTGGATACCAATAACTTCTCATTTCAATTTTGTTCTGTGGGATCCAAATATTGTTTCAAAAATAGTTTTCCAGTGATATAATTTTCCTAGCAAGTTCCATCGTTTATTTTGTTGTTTTGGGATGTTTTCAATGGTTCGCAAGACCTCAATAGATATCTTCAGCGGCGTACTATCTAATAGATTTCAATCATATATTTGTCATCAAGAAATGGCTTCTAGTTGGTGAAGTTTGAGTTGGATTAATATTGTAAAGGTATAAACGATATCCAATGACCCCTTCAGAAACCAATTAAAGACCCAGAAGGTCTGAAAATTGTTAATTTAAACTAGGTTCAAAATTATTAGTTCAGTAAAACTTGGCACTTGACTGAAAGGATGCATTGCAATTGACAAACCTGTGGATTATTTAATTTTATTATTTAAATATTTGAAGACAATTGACTGAATCTGAATTTATAGAACATTACGGAATATTTGATCGGTGGAAATTTCAATTACATGGAACTTATTTCAAAATAAAAAGAAAAGGTGCATATTACGGAATGTAATCAACGATATTTTATTGGAAATCTGTTGATCATATCCCAAATGCTTATCATTTCCGATTAATTTTACCCGTTCCTATCCCGGTATTAGTATTGTTAACTTTCAGATCTGTCAAATCTTTAAAAACGTTGAAACATAAAATGAAAACTGAAAACATTGTTGTCAACCAATTTATATAACTATTCACTCACAAGTACTAAATTGAAAGTGGGAGGTATGGTGGTGGAAAATTCAATTAGTGGTTTATTCCTGTTCAAAATATAATTTTATTCACACTTTTTGGTCTTTAGTTGGGGTATGGGAGGACACATTGGATATTGTTTAAACTTTGCAGTACCATTTCCATTCTACTTAACCGAGTTTAAGACATTCCTTCGATTTCAAATGTATGATTGATCATCTTTAATCTAGATCTATATCTAATAAACTTATTAATTTGTAAATTCGTAGATCTCTAGTGCGAACAAAAAAATTGTTCATCCAGGAAATAGTTAAGTGTAAGCTGCTTTTGGCACGTGAATTTTTCACGTGAATTGAGCACTCGCACGAACAATACCTCTCATAGTTAAGGAAAAGTGCAGAAGTTTTTTAGTAGGTAAGCAGAACAGTATATATATCAAAGCTTTTGAACCCCCCCCATTGCATTGAACTCTTGATGCCGTTGTTTTGTTCTTTCTGAAAGCCAAAGAAAAATGTCTGAAGTAAACACAAGTCATGAATGGTTGGGTCGTAACTACATATAGATCATCGCGACAACAGAATTTAGTTAAGCTCCTAGTTAACTATGTGTGGAATCCTTTTAAGAGTAGGTTATAATTTGGAAATACCGAGTTGTATTCCAACATTGAGTTCAACTAATGACAATTTTCAAACTTGGGAAACTCAAGATTTGGCTGAAATATCCAAGTTTCTTGAGCATGGATCTCAATTAACCCCATTAACCTCGGGTCAACAATATAAATTAGAAACCTTGAACATTTACGACAACTTTATTTTCAGATAACTAAAATAAATAATAACGTAAAATTGGATCTAGCTATTAAAAAACAACAAATTGACCAAATTCAGCATGAAATTGATAATTTAACTAAAGATGAACCCATGCAGATCAATTCATATTGCAATTTAATGGGGAATTATATAATGAAGAATGTTTGCAAGGTAACGATACACAATTTATTATAAACATTACATAAGAATTTAGGTCCACATAGAAGAAACACCATACTAACTACATTGAAGCAACTTTCAGGGGAATTTGCAATTATTCTTATTGATTTAATTGAAGATAAGATTTATTTTGGTCGAGATAGTATACGTAAACATTCCTTATGTTATGACTTGACTGACTGATAGTGAACTTCTAATCAGTTCAGTGTCTACTATTGATTTTATTGAATGTAAGAATGAATTTTATGAATATGGAATTAGTAGTCATGATATCATTGACCATAAAATACATAATTTGCCATCAGTAACCATTGATTTGTGCCGTTAAATCAATTGGAACTAGCAACGTTTTGGTAAATGAAAGCACGACTTGAGAGCTAACATCCTATCTGGCGTCAGATCACTTGATTGACCTGTTCTAGGATTGTCAAAACCAAGTGTTAATTAGTCTATAGTTGTTATCGTCTTTGTGGTCAACTCACATATTAAACCTGCTATTTTTGCACAATCTAATCCTCCACTAAATAATACCGCCAATTTACTTTCATTTAGTTCATGAGTTGATGGATGAATCGAACAATAACTAATATCAGTGGATTGCTTAAGATTGGTATATAATTGATCAAGGAGAATAGTTTCAGGTTCTCAAAAATAGTATACTTTTCACCTCCAGTAAAATTTCCAGAATATCAAGCCACTAATCGTGGTATCAGCATCAACATTATGAAGCAGACCTTCCCAACTTACATCCGAAGCATCAGTGCATAACACTACTAGTAACTCCAAATGGAACCGCTACAGATTCCATGGTAAACAACTAATTAACCGTATTGAATCTCTTTAAATTATCTCCACTCCACTCCAATTTCGTTTCAAAATACTCCGGGTGTTGCTGTTTGAGGGTACTGTGGCGAGATAATTTGTATAATTCCCCTTCACTATTGGACAATCGACCGCTATGCCACTGCGCCTTTTTATCCGTCACTAACTTTAAGACATCCGGGCAATGCTTAATCTTATGTTCTTCACCACAACCATAACAAAAAAGCTGGAATTTTCTATTCTTCTTCTTCCTCGTCAGATTTCCCTTACCACCTTTCCCTTTACCTTCATTAACCTCATCTTCTTCTGCATCTTCCAAAAGATCAGCCAAAATGGGGAAAATTCTATCCCATAACCCCATATGATCCTTTATCAACAATAAGCGGTTCACGAACCTTACACTAGTTGGTCTAACAATAGCCTTAAGCAAAACATGTCTTGGGGTTCCATAACTTGTTTCTTCTCCTTCGTCTGATATGTCTCTAACAGCAGAATCCATGTCCTCAGGATACTTGTTAATTAACATCATCCAAATAGCTTTCCATCTGTCCGGAGACAATGGGTCTTCAAAATTTTTAGGATATACACCTATCAACACGTTGATGTATCGAATTTTGTCAATAGGTTTACCTTTTCTATTCAATGTTTTAGAAATAGTTTCATCTATATCTCTAATTTTTTCATAAGTCTTAACTTCCCAAGAATTCATTTTCTAGTTTTACTTTCAAACTTTGCTCTAGAATTTATTTGGAGATTTTTTTGCCAGATAGAATGACCTTTTTTTTTGGGTTGCATATAATGAATTATTGATCACAACAGTTGCCAAGGAAATGGAAGAAGGCAATCCATCCCAGAGCTTTTATATACAATCCAATGGCTCGAGTTCTTCCCGAATTTATTTGCCGAATAACGCGAATAAACCCAGTGCACCTGTTTCTAGTGTGGGATTTAACACTTTGAAGAAAATGCCTACAGATAGTTCTCTGTCCTCAATAACTACTAGTTCCTCCACATCAAGAACCAATCCATTAACAAAACTATTTTCAAAGAACAAATCAGCATCAAGCTTATTGCTCCTTAATCCTACTAAGGAAGGGGACGATAATTCATCTACTGAGAATAGTAATAGCCTGACACTAATATCTGATTCCAAAAAGACAACCAATAATCCAAAGTTTCGTATCTCCAGAAGTAGATTGAAATTCTCAAAAAATAGTAGCAAACCTGATTTAACCATTCAAACAACTGGTCATCACAATATACGAGTTCCAAAGAATATTTTGAGCTCCACCCTGTTGAATGAATCTGGTTCAATTGGAGCCAGGAGAAATTCAATAAATTCTCCTATTTCATCTTTTCATAGTTTCTTTCACAGATCTCATGCAGCACTGTCCCCATTGGAACTTTCGAACTCAAAGGCTAAAATAGAGGACCACTCAAGCAATTCGAGAACTGCGTTATGTCTATCATCAAATAGTTCAAACTCTTATATTACGGACATAAAATTGGCCATGATATACAAGTTTACAGACCCCAATTATTCAATTGATGACGTCGAAGGCAACACAGACTACAATTCATTTCATAAAAGAATGCTACTTCCCGTCGATCTGTACTTTCAATCCAAGGTCCATAAAAACCTGCAAGATGGAAACATGCTTGCATCCGACAGTTCAGATAATGGATCACTACACATTGTCCTGGATTTTTCACAGAGAAATGCCACATTCTTTGTTAGTCTCATGAATATTATCAAGCCCCTATTCATGATCCCCATACACAAAAATACCCAACCAATTGTACATTCAAGCCTAGGATACTCCATCGAAGACATATCAGCTTTTGTTAAGGAAAATCTATTTGAAGGGGAACCTAAAACTATAATAGACGCATCCACAAATTCTCCAAACAAGCAACTACCTAAGTCCAAAAACAAATCAGAATTGAATGATTTATCGTTCGCTCTACCTAACGACAGCTCAGAGGATCTCGATTACTTTAAGGTCCGAGAAGTTTTGCAGGATGTTCGAACGCTATTCAATAAGTGTTTGAATCTTTTGAAAAGAGAGATAAGGAATATGTCCTTTAACGACCCCAAATCCAAACTCACACCTTCAGTTAAGGGCATTGTAACAGATTTAATGGTTTCGTGGCAAGAAATATCGCTTTGCTGGACTCACTTTAATAAAAAGATTCGATTTTACATTCTAACTATGTTTGAGCCACTTCAGGGTTGTTTCGATAATGTTTCTCAACAGAAATACAATTTATCATTGGAATTTCCCACGGTCAACTTTGAAAAGGAATTGCTATTAGCTTTCCGTGATGTAATATTAATTCCTTTTCTTCTAGAAAGAAAGCAGAAATATTTCGATTTTACAGGGGAAGATACGGTATCTGATCCAGATTCAAGTTTTCATACGCTTTTCTTGGATGAACAAACATTACTTCAAGAAAATTCGCAAATGCTTTGCCCATTAATTGATTGTTTAGGAACTATACAGTGTAAAATGTTGTCATTAAACGAATCACCGGGAGATGGAGAGCCATTTTACGAAGCTGAGATGATACCGAAGACATTTACCTGGTTATCTTCTTTGTCATAGTGTCGATGTTATTTGCTTAGTTGCGACACAAATTACACATATTGTTCTATTCCATCCCTAGAAGAGAGATGATAGGTTCTAATAATGAAACGAATGATCTTTACCAAGAAGTTGAAGGAATGCTAATACTTTGGGATTAGAACAATTTTGTAGATATATTGGTACAATTGCGAAGTCAATGAAATAGAAACTCACAGAGCTATCCAGGGGGATTCTTGGTATATTTCTCCATAAATTTATCAATAAAAACCACATAGATAAAGTTTCCTATAAGTTGGAAACATGTACAATCCGGGGACCAAAACAGCTGAAGCTGATTGTCTAAATCGCAGTGTGAAACAGAATGATTTTATTAAAAAATATCATAAGATTTACATAGATAATAACTACCTGATATATATACTAGACATTTGTGTCTAATTTTCATCATCGCTTTCATCATCTCTATAACCATGCTTTCTAATTTCGCCTAGTCTCTTCCTAGCAGCATTCAATTTGTTTTCCAACTTCAAAATTTCAACTTGTTGCTCCATTTCAATTGTCTTACCTTCATATGGTGTTAACTTACTCAAATCAATGTCATTGGTCTCTTGCTCTTTGGTCAATAATTGCTGAACTTTGGAAACGAGAGCTTTACATGCAGTAGTCACATCACTTGATGCATGCTCTAAATTATCTTGGGTCTTAGACACAAAATTGGCCTTGACTCTAGAAGCAGCCACCAATTGAGCAGTAGAAGCGGCAACTTCATTGGATGCTACGATTAATTGCTCATGAGAGTTTACATCCTTAAGAACCCCATCAGCTGTCTGAATCAAAATATTGGTAGCACCTGCAACTGCTTTAGATGCACTAATCAAACCTTCAGTCCAACGGTTATTCTTCTTGTAGAATTCAGTTCTCGTTTGGCTTCCTTTACCCTTGCTGACAATCTCATTTTGTGATTCGACTGAAGCAGCAATCAAATTAACTACAGCGTCTGTTACCAACTTAGCAGCAGCCAAAATCATTTCATGAACTTCTAAATTTCCACCATAGATAGTTGGATCGGCCAATAAGTCGTTCAAAAAATTGGAGGCCTTATTAACTATTGCAGCAGTCTGTTCCATCTCATCATTAACAAGGTCCTCTAAGTTACCCAGGAATTTGATTCCGCTATTTGCCCTTAAACCATCAACAAAACGTACTAATTCGCTTAAAGAATTTTGAAGGTGAAGGTTACCATCATCAACCCGGTTGGATTTCCCAATATCATCAAGTTTATTCATTTCATCTGACTTTAAACCTTGGAAGTAAACTATAGTACTATCTAATACTCCATAGACATAAGCCAACAATTTCTCTTCCTGATTTCCAGGGATACTTTTTGTAATTCCTTTCGAATTCATCAGCAAGTCATTGATATAAACTGTCAATGAGGAACTGGTTAAAATTATATCTTGGTAAATTGAATTATCATCATAGTACGAGTGCTTGCCTTCAGAAACATAGTTCTTAAAAATGGATGAAAAAGCTTTAGCAGTATCCGCAGAGACCTCACACATCGACAATACGAATTCTGGAGTTGAATTCAAATTACCAGCTTGCATATGGGATGACAATTCTTGCTTAGTATCAACAATACGTCTAATATTGTTTTCCAAGAAAATATCAATTAAGTCACGAAGTTTTTCGATGTTGCTAAGGAGAATTTCATCAATCTGAGCGTTATCAATTTCATCTTGATCTTCCTTAGCCTTTGCCAACTCTCTGAGTGCGCTATCCAAGGATTCCTGAGCAATTTCCAATTCAAGTTCTTTTTCCGACAACTTTTCTTTCAACGCTTCTGAGTCACCCAAATCATTCAATTGTGACTCTCTATCAACAAGTTGCTTCTTTAATTCATCTAGCTCGCTTTGATGCTTTGACATCACTGATGACAAGTTTAAGTTTTGTAATTTGCCTGACTCTCTTGCAGTCAAATTCAATTCTCGAATCTCTGCCTCAAGCTTTTCAATTTCTTGGTCCTTGCTAGCTTTAACCCTATCAATGTCCAATCTAGCCCTATCACGCTCACGGATTAAATCGGCCAACTCCACATTTTTGGCTTTGAGATCTTTTTCGAGCTTCTCTTTCTTCAAAATTGATTCTTGAGCACTATTGATCTTTTGTTGGATCTTTTTGAACTTGGCCAACAAGTTCAAATGCTCTTGACGCAATTGTGAATATAACTTGGCAAGAGATTCATACTTTTTAGTCCAATTATCAATCTGATCTTCCAAATTCTTGATTTGCTCATCCTTAGAAGCGATCTGTTGTGTTGCCGTATTGTTGAAGGACATCATCTCATTTTCCAAGGTTTTAACTCGCGAATCATACTGTTGCAAGAGCAGTTGATCATTGTCATACTGATTCTTAAACATTAACAAATCATGCTCCAACTCAGACACACGGCTTTGCTGCTGTTGTGTTTGTTGCATTTGCAAAGCCTGTTGCTCCTCCAAGAATCTTCTTTCCTGCTCTCTCTGTTGCTCTTCAAAAAGACGTTGTTGCTCTTGCTGTTGCTGAAGTTGCTGTTGACGTTGCATTTCTAACTCATTTTGAATTCTAGCTTGTTCTTGCTGTTGTTGATACAAATAGCCAGCTTGTTGATCCACCTCGGGTGGGGGGTTTGGAGGTGCTTCAAAGCTTGTAGGTTGAGCAGACAATTGAGGAGTACTATTTTCGGTAGTGTTAGCAGAACGAGGTCTAGATATAGCCTGGCCATCGTCAGTGATCTGCAAATTGGGTGCACTATTGGGCAATCTAGGAATGGTAATAAGACTGGCCAAGAACTTAATTGAATGACAGTCAGTGTAAAAATCACGCAACATGAAGTGTTGAGATTCAAATCTATCAACTAAACCACTTAATGCATCATCGGCTCCTAATTGTTGATACATTGCCCTAAGCATCGATGTGCAAAACTTATAAATCCCATAGGATTCCGAGATCAATGGAACCAATGCACTAACTTTACACAAATTGTTGTGAGTTTGATGAATTGTAGCAAATATAAGCTTCTGAAGATCATTAATCAGGTCCTGGAGATCCATCAATTGCAAAATTGATTCATAACCCTCATTGGGGTCATTGACTGCCCTCAATGAGATATACTCTTCATATTCAAAGATTCCGTTGAAGCCAGGATTATTACGGTGGAAATCTAACTTTTGAAGAAGGTATCTATCGTATTGGCTAATTAACCTTCCATATGCATTTCCATGAGTAGGGAAAACAGTTCCCAATGAAGAAATGAAATCACGATTTCTGTAAGCATCTTTAAGCGTGTTTGGGTGGCCCTCTTGAACAACCTTATGAATCATGATAAGGGCTTTGAACAATTGAACCTCATTGCTTTGTAATGGTTGTATTTTAACTGCATTCCAAAAGGCACGAGAGTTCTTATGGTCCCACGTATAAACAATACATGCTCTAACATGCTTTCTTTTGGGCGGGACTTCGTCCACATTACAGGCCTTCTTGACACTTGTTTGTAAATCAACCTCAGCACGACTCATGGTGACGTAAACCTTCTATAAACTTAATGTGATCGTTTCTCAGAGTGTTGGATTTGAAGATCCCCGAAAAAGGGGCGCGAGACACGGAAGCTCACAAAATTTCAATTCAACAAATCACGTGAAACCGCTAGAAATACAAAAAATACATAATCAAGGCTTAGACACTTGTTTAATAATACTATATAATTAGTTAACCTAAGAAGCTTGCCGGGCTAGAACAACGCTGTAACGTGTTAAAAGCTTCAATTCCTTCTATATCTAGTTTTTCCAAAGTCAAATGGTAAGTATTTGTACTTAACCATATGTTGAATCTGTTTTCTCATGGTCAATGTGAACAAAATTATAAAATACATCAAAAGAATTGGCCAGAACACGGGAATGTCGAAAAACCCGAAGAAAGATAAAAATAAAGCAATAATGGTTGCTCGTGTAGCATTGTACCAAAATTTGAATTCAGGCAATCTTCGAATAAATGGCCTGAACTCGTCACTGTCCTTGTCGGGTTCTTCGTCTTGCACTCCTTCCTCAATTGATTCGTTTTTCAATTCTTGTTCCAACGAAGGATCAAATTTCGGCGTCAAGAAGGCCAAAAAAAGGTTCAACAAGTATATTCCCAAAGCGTAACATATTATATACCAACCCTGTGCTATAAATATACGCAAAAGAAACAACGAAATTAACACACCAAACCCAATCCATCTATTTCTTGTGTGTGGAACTGTCTCATCTATAAAGCTCTGATAAGTAACCACAATTTTGGCATAATTCTCATAAACAGGATTATCCTTAGGTATTGAAAATGGTAACTCGATAGCCATCGCAGCTTTAAATTGATTGACTGAAGTTGATCTTTGGAGAAAGAACTTGCTCTATCAGTGAACAACTCACGCATTTTTTTAAGGTTTTTTTTCCTTTTTTCAAATTTCGAGTCGCGCGTTTGGAAACGTTTATGCTTTAATCTATTTACAAAGTATATACAGTGTTTCGCAAATTAATTCAAACTAGGCGACATTTTATTTTCATACCTTGGTTTGAAATTTCCGAGGGCAATATTTTCACACCACGTGATGTAATCACCTTGATATCTAGGAATTCCGGCTTAGTTTGTTAGAGGATTTGTGGCCAGAAGGTATGAATTTATTTTTTCGCGTGGTTTGAAATTAAATGTCGCCCTAGTTTGAAAAAAAATAACAAAGACTGTACAGAGCTGTTTACGTAACTTATTCAAATACTGTTCTTGGTCTACCAATGAAGGAATACCTCTTGCGAGATTCATCATAAATTTGTTGGACGTGTAACTCCTTGGTGGCATCTTTTGGTCTGACGTTAGGAATAACTGACCCAGGAACAGCATATGGTAGCTCAGAGGGTAAGAAAACGATCTCAAGCTCTTTCTGCTCTTCTTTGTTGAACACACCCGGAGTATTAATTAGTGAAGTAACTTCTGTTCGGTATTCCTTAGCAGTTCCCTTTTCTTTCATAAGCAATTCCATGTTTGCTTTAAGTTCCTCTTTCTTAGCCAACAACTCTTCTGGATTCAAATACTTACAGATTTGACCATCACAAGATACGGCAAGCTCGTTGTCGATTTTGCTAGCCAACTCTATGTAATTTTGCTTGCACATCACGAATTCTTCTTGGGTGATTTCACCTCGTCTAGCTTGCAATTTCAAGGAAAGAATTTGGTTAAAAGTCTCTTGGGTTTGGGCAGCCTCCCATGTCTGTCCAGTTTGAGAAAGTTCGAATAAGGCGAGCAACCTAGAAGAAGCCAACTCAAGTTCTTCAGCACTTAGCACTAACTTAGATTGCTCCTCTATTCCTTGGGAAAAAGAGGACAAAGTTGTCTTTCTGAATTCCTCCTTTTCTTTAAGTTTTCTTTCTAGTTCTGGTTGGTGAAGAATCTCTTTTCTAGATCTAAAATTCTCTTCCCGATTAGCGGCTTCAGGGTCTTTGAGTTCAATATAACCAAATCTTCTTATCCTTGAATCAAAATGATGTTTTGGTAAAGTCAAATCTCTTCTTAATGCAACACCAACATATTTTCTCAAAGGATGGAATGGATCCCGGTAAAACCTGACAAAACCTGGCTCAACCGCATAAATTGTGTGGTCTTTACCAATTCTAGCGTTCTCTCCAGGATGAATTTTAGTTCCTCTTTGCCTCATGATAATGTTACCAGGTTTTACAAAACTACCATCACCTTCCTTTGGACCAAGACGTTTGCCCGGAGAGTCCTTATTGTTTGTTCTAGAACTTGAAACTCTCTTCGTAGCTGTACGGATTTGGATGAAGTTTAAGGGATTGGTGCTTAACCCAACAACCCTACTGCTACTGATTATACTCTTGGCGAACGAAGACATTAATTGGAAATTGCAAAGATTTGGTAGATGAAGTAAAATCGCTCTCACTTTTCTGGTTGAAAATTTTAATCTACTTTTTTTCGTACTGAAAATTTATATGAACTGCGTAAATATAGTCATTAACAAAGGAATGCGAACACTCAGACATTCATCTTTACAACCACCCACTTAGCCCTGTGAATACAATTAGTACACAATTACCACTCTTACTTTATCCAACTAATAGATCTTTTAATTAATCAGAGAACAGTTGATACAGATATCAAGCGAGTTATATTGTTTATAAAATTCTATACGTTCCTGGAATTGAAGATATATTATGAATCCTTTCGATTAGAACATTTATTGGTTGAATTGTTTCAAGATTTCAACTGCCAAAAGGTGATCCTCTTCTTGTGCCAACCCACTGATTGTTAAAGCACCAATAACACCATCATGTGATTTGACTCTAATAGGAACACTTCCACCATGAGTAGCAAATTCAGTTGCTGAAATAAAATACACGTCTTCTAAGGACTGTCTCTTTTGTCTCAATTTTTGGCCCATAAAGAAACTGGATTTTCCAAACCTAAACACCGTATTAACCTTTCTTTGAACCCACTTGTCATTATCAATGGTAGTTCCTGAAAGAGAAGCAGTGTGAAATAAAACGTGACCCGAACTCAAAGTGATGTCAATGATAACAGCCTTGTTTGGAAATCTTTGAAGGGCGACTTCCCGCGCATAGCTTCCTAGTTTCCACGCAACCTGGGCATCAAACTTTTCAAAGGCAGTACCTTCTTCAAGTTCAGTGAGCTGCTCTAAGGAATAATTGTAAATTTCGTGGACCATTAGATACTGAGTTTTGTTGCTCAATTGGTACAATTGGTATCTGTAACAGGAATAAATTCAGGAATGAAAGGGTCTGAAAAATCGTCCGCTTTATACTTGCGCGATTTTGCACAATTTTTCCGTGGGGGATTTAATTTTTCCGTGGGGGAATCTTATTTTTCCGCACACTTTCCACATACCCACCGTGGGGACAGCGAACGGCAATTGAGTATCTCCAGGACCCCAATTTGGTACTTGTACAACAGCTTGTTCAAACCTATATTCATTGAATATGACCGTGTACTTCTGATTGGATCAGAGTTGCGTTACATGCCATGTCTTAAAAATAAATCAAAATGTTTCGGTTGTACCTCAGATCTTGGGCGAATCACAATTTCGAAGAATAGTTATTACGCAATATAGGTAGCTATTGCTGGACCCCTCCGGTTATATTTAATCTTATCCACTGCACTAAAATTCTTATTACCAAATTAGTAAAGGATTCAACCTTATTGATAAAATTGCCCTGAGGCATATTCTCCAACCAGATAATTATGTTAGTGACAGAGCAGAGTTGGATTAAAGATGCAATTGGCAGAAAAATGGAAAGTTTTATTCCTGTTCGTGAACCAGTTGAAAAGGTCCTCAATACAGCAAAAAGGGTAAAAAAAGAAGCTGGAAGACTTGATCTGTTCAAAATGTCAATCTTGCGTGTATCCCTTGTAAAAAAGGATTAGGACCAATTACTTATGCAATTATCTTTAAAGGCTATGAAGCAAAGGAAGAGATGAACTCTATTGAAGTTGTAGTAGTTGCGTGTTTGGAAGCAGTGGATAAGATTGAAAATAAAGAGGTTGCTACCGTGCCGTTCAATGTAGCGGTGTGCGATCTGTACCTGATACCCAATTGCATACATATTTGTATCATCGGCCCCAGCACAAGGGTTGTATTGTGTTTTTTACGAAGTTTGGTCTATAAGAAGGTTACAAAAACTATATTACCTTCTTTTCCATTTTGTTTAATATAAACTGATTCGAAACAGAGATCATTTGGAAACTTCCTTATGTTAATAATTCAATACTAACCAACTTGTTCCAACAAAGATTCGAAGAATTTTGATCATCAATTTCACGATTTCATTTTGAATTTGTTGTTATATATTTCAAGCCAGAATTTCCTTTCCCACCAATTAGAATACATTCGCATAACTTTGCTTACAGTTGCACACTTCTTTGACCTATTCACAAGCAGAAAGAAACACTAAGCTATTTCCTATTAATGAAATACACCTGGCAATCTCTATTTCTAAAATAGAATGCAGGGGATATGAGTTTGTGATTCAGTCACCTATATTATCTTTGTTAACTGCACAGCTACTGCCATGACTAGCAAACCCAAGCTCGTACAAGCATGGAGCGTATATGTATACCTGGAACTTGCATATTCCCCAACCCAGGTACAGCCAATCTGAAGTATTCCAGGGGGATGTGGTATAACTTCAGGACATCCAGTATCAAAGTGCCTGTTGCCATATTGGCTTGTCACCCAATACTGGGCCAAATACCAAAATAATATTCCGGAGTTCAGGGGCTCATATTTCAAGCCTGATGCTCCTTCGGTAGAAATTAAATTCTCGCTCTACATCATCTGGAACTTTGCTACACCCCTTTATACACTAAATTCATGAACATCTAAGACAATCGATGATACAATCTAATTTAATTAATCAATCTCTCAGGATCTAAATCCAGTAAGTGGGGTAAGCTCAAGATTAATCTGGTTACATATATATGGAGTATCTATGATCATTACAGCATCTCTATATAAATATTACCCCTTTTTTACTTCACCTTTATATAAAATACACACTGCTATCTATTCAAATACAAAACAAGACAATTCTTAGGCTCAAAAACCCAGAATAAGCACTGAACCTCCCAAAATCTTTACAAACTGCTATATAAGTACCCGACATCACACAAATAACTTCCTAACAGAGAAACAAGCTCTATAAGTGGAACATAATCCAATCTTAAATTAAATATCGTGCCCTCCCGTAACTTCGTTATTCCTAAAGCTATGGAAAACTTCAGAATACTCTCCAAACTAAATTTATTGATTAATTCTTTTACAAATCCTAACTTATCTTCAACTATTCTGGAATTCAAAATCCAAACTAGTACCAATTCATATCCGAAATCTACCACTCTTGCGGTTTGACAAAATTCAAATCTAGCGGAAAAATATATGCAACTGAGAATAATTAACAGATATAATTCTTCTTAAATATAGGCATTGTTTATACTCTTGCAATCGGATAATAATTTAGTCCAACCAAAACAAATGATATCCGAATACACTAACATGCCCGGTATTAATTAATTAGTAAATGGAAACGCCAAGATTGTGAGCTACAAGCAAGTCGTCCCCAAAATGGTGGCAATTAGAGTTGCAAACCCGTGATCCTTAGCAACAACTCCGGGGCGTAATTAGGAAATCAATAACGTATGATTATACAACATACTTTCAACCAGTTGGAAGTTGCCCTTTTCCATTCCATTAACATTCGGTATAACCTGTGGTTACTGAGAATGATTGCACTATCATAATCGTAGGGTTCACTCATATTTATTTACATTCGGAGTGCTTGGTAAGTTAGTTAGAGTTCGATTCAAATTTCGGAAGAACGGGTATTTAGGTTGGAGTGAACGTTTAGAGCAAGTAATTTAGTTGATGTTTTTTGCATATATAAGACCATTGAGTGATGCAATTAGGTAGCAGCATACAAACAAGAGCCAGAAAAATGCAGGTGTAACCGTGTAGATCAACACTTGTTGTGCTGTAATTTGTATGGACGCTTGACAGAGTGGTAGTTTGTATTTTATTTCCGGAACGATAGGATTGAGAGTGGGACGAAGATATTAGTTGAAGATATTTGGTGGGATCATATTGGTTGGTACTGATGAAATCGAGAATATTCATTTATTGGTTGCAAAAATTATGAGGTCCTATGCTTGAAGTTCTGCAATCCTAAACTTGGAATGATCTGGAAATTTTTGATTATATAGGCCCGGGGATAGTTTATGAATTCATGTTCAATTTTAAATTTGTTGTTGCTTGAATTGTATAGGTGGAATTTGTTAAGCAAAGGATTTGGAACGTATGCTGAAAATTTGTATTGTAAGGAGAGTGATTGTATTCGTAAGAAATCTATGCAATTTCATATTTATTCAGTTCGAGTTTTGGTTGGTTTGTGTTGTTTAAGGGAATGCTAGTGTTTGGTTAGCCATGTTGAATGTTGAAGTTTATCGAGAGGTTATTTGGAGTTTTTAATTTATGGAGGCGACTTACGTTGTATTCATGTGGCATTTTCTCTTTTTTCCATATTCTCTATATAACTATGTAATCTATACTTGGTTTGAAATACTCTGAAAATTCTACTTTATTAATTACAATGATTAGCCAGTTTCATTTGTAGTGGGAGCAGAAGGTAGGAGATGGTGTGAGTTGACTGAGATAATCAGTGTTATAACACAGAATTCTGCTTCATTTTGGTAGTTCCAGTATTTAGCCTTCCGTTTCGTTATGTATGTGTTGAGTTGAGAAAACCTACAGTTCGGTTCCAAAACATGTTGTGTCTCAAATTAAATTCAAGCCTCTTAATATTTCGCAATTTGGCATGGGCATGTTCTCAGCTTTAGTCAACTTCTCTGTATCTGTGAAAAACCATCCTTGGGCATCCTCGATCATTTCATTCTTGTGGATTTGTTCTCGAGAACATTTAGACCTCTTGTCTTGTATATAGACGTTTTCGATCTTGTAATCGAAGTTCTTGAGCTGTCTTGGTGTTTTGCCTGCGTATTTTTCACTAAATTTCTTATTAACGTAGAAGGGTATGTTGAATCTTGGTGTCGTTCTTTGAATGCTATATTCTTTTGATTGAAGAAATGAATATTCTGGTGCACCATTACTATCGGAAAATAATGCTGAGAATATAGGAACAATTAATATTAAAAGGATTGGTGCCAAAGCTCTGAGTGATTCTGAAAGTGATGCTTCCTGTTGGGGTTGATCCTGTTGCAGGTTTGAATTTTGTTGATTATGTCCTCTGTATTGACGCCTATGTCTCATGAAGGGGTCTGCTCCGTCAAAAGATTGGAACGAGAAACCATTTCCAAATTGGAAAGTGGTTCGTCCTCCTCCAAACGGACTGGCGCCTGATCCACCACCAAAGAATAAGTTGAAAATATCATCATCAAATGGTACTCCACCACCTCGATACGATGTGCCGCCATTAAATATATTGGAACTAGAAGCACCGCTGGATGCAGCTCCAGACCCAAATCGTGAATCAGGGTCACTGCCAGTTTGATCGTATATATTCTTCTTGGAAGGATCGCTTAAGACCCCCCAAGCTTTATTCAAGAGTTTGAAAGCTTCGGCTGAACGCGGGTGTGGGTTCTTGTCTGGATGACATTTTATTGCTAACTTTCGATATGACTTTTTGATCTCTGATTCGTTTGCTGACTTTTCAACACAAAGGATCTCGTAGAATTGGTGAGGCTTATATGAAAGTACCTTCAAGACGATTGCTTCTTGATCCTTGGTGAAAGACATAACTGGTGTGGTACTTCCTGTCTTTAGTTGCACACACTAGTGTATAGATTATGGGGCTTTTCTAATAGACGATGATGAAATCTGTTACGCCAGGTGTCGGTTTTACCACAAACGAATTTCTTTTTTTCTTTTCAACTATCTAAAATTTCGACACAAAATTGCACAACTTCTTGGGCTTACTGATAGAAGTTCGAAGAAGAAGAATGGGTAAACCGATACAACTAGCTATTAGTAGCCACAAACGCTTTCAAGGAAAGGTAATAATCTTGAAAAGTATGTTTAGATATAGTCCCACAAGGTTTAACCTCGCCAACGGTTGCGGACAAAGAGATGTCCTGCATATATGGTTAAGGAGGAGAATCTGTGATAGAAAATAAAACAAATCTACCTTCATTCCAAGTCGGAACAGCAATCAATGAACAAATTTAATAAAGGAGGAAAATTTTGTCCACAAATAGTTTGTTCCATTTAATCTATCAAGTTCTTTTACAAATCTCTGAATAGCTGACTAAAATTTTTCCAAAATTCAGTCCCCAGCGAAGAAACCAAAGATAAGTGCCAGCTGCCCTGTCCTTTCTGTTAGCGACATTGCCTGCAACGACACGTTAACAGCAGCCACATATAGCCAAGACCAAACCAAGAAAGACTTGCACATTCATAGTCAATCCAGTTCGATGGGATCTTCTGTGGAGATTCTTAAGTACTTGGAAGATCCAGACACTTTCAAAGACTCCCTTCAAATTAGAGATGAGATAATAACGCACATTCGTAAACAGGACCAATTGTTAAATGATTTATCCAATGAATTGGATACATCAAAAACTGCTAACAAGGCATTCAAACAAGCTTTGAGTGAAATTGGTACGGTGGTCATTTCAGTTGCGATGGGTGATTTATCGAAGAAAGTCGAAATTCACTCAGTAGAATCTGATCCAGAAATTTTGAAGGTCAAAATCACCATCAACACTATGATGGATCAGCTACAAACGTTTGCTAATGAGGTTACCAAGGTGGCCACTGAAGTTGCCAACGGTGAATTGGGGGGCCAAGCCAAAAATGAAGGTTCAGTTGGAATATGGCGTTCATTGACAGATAACGTCAATATCATGGCACTTAACTTAACTAATCAAGTGAGAGAGATTGCGGATGTTACTAGGGCGGTTGCGAGCGGGGATTTGTCTAGAAAAATCAACGTCCATGCCCAAGGAGAAATCTTGCAGTTGCAAATGACGATTAATACTATGGTGGACCAATTAAGAACTTTTGCATTTGAAGTTTCGAAAGTAGCAAGAGATGTTGGAGTGTTGGGTATTCTAGGCGGTCAGGCATTGATCGAGAATGTCGAGGGTATTTGGAAAGAATTAACAGATAATGTAAATGCTATGGCCCTCAACTTGACCACTCAAGTTAGAAATATCGCCAATGTTACAACTGCGGTAGCTAAGGGTGACTTATCGAAGAAGGTTACTGCCGACTGTAAAGGTGAAATCTTGAATTTGAAATTAACTATTAACCAGATGGTGGATAGATTGCAGAATTTTGCCTTGGAAGTGACAACTTTGTCAAGGGAAGTTGGTACGTTAGGTATTTTGGGTGGACAAGCTAATGTTCAGGACGTAGAAGGTGCTTGGAAAGCTGTTACTGAAAATGTTAATCTCATGGCAACCAATTTGACAAATCAAGTGAGATCTATAGCCACTGTGACTACTGCGGTGGCCCATGGGGATTTATCACAAAAGATTGACGTCCATGCGCAAGGAGAGATTTTGCAGTTAAAGAATACTATTAACAAGATGGTTGATTCATTGCAATTATTTGCTTTTGAAGTGTCCAAAGTTGCTCGTGATGTCGGTATTAATGGGAAGTTGGGTATTCAGGCACAAGTGAGCGATGTAGATGGACTTTGGAAGGAAATTACCTCAAATGTTAATACTATGGCTTCAAACTTAACTTCGCAAGTGAGAGCATTCGCTCAAATTACGGCTGCTGCTACAGACGGGGATTTTACACGTTTTATTACGGTTGAAGCTTCAGGAGAAATGGATGCATTAAAAACAAAGATTAATCAGATGGTGTTGAATTTGCGTGAGTCCATTCAAAGAAATACCGCAGCTAGAGAAGCGGCAGAATTGGCAAATAGTGCAAAATCTGAATTTTTGGCAAATATGTCGCACGAAATTAGAACGCCTTTAAATGGTATTATTGGTATGACCCAATTATCTCTTGACACTGAACTAACACAATATCAGAGGGAGATGTTATCTATCGTTCACAACTTGGCGAACTCATTATTGACCATTATTGATGATATTTTAGATATTTCAAAAATTGAAGCTAATAGAATGACTGTAGAACAAATCGATTTTTCGTTGAGAGGGACTGTCTTTGGTGCATTGAAGACTCTAGCAGTCAAGGCAATTGAAAAGTCTTTAGATTTGACATATCAATGTGACTCGTCATTTCCAGATAATTTAATAGGTGATTCCTTCAGGTTGCGACAGGTTATACTTAACTTGGCTGGTAATGCTATAAAATTCACCAAGAAGGGGAAAGTCTGTGTAAGTGTAAAGAAATCGGACAAATACGTGGAAGATAGTGAAAAACTATTGCTAGAATTTTGTGTGCGTGACACTGGAATTGGTATTGAAAAGGATAAATTGGGACTAATATTTGACACTTTCTGTCAAGCAGATGGCTCAACCACAAGAAAGTTCGGGGGTACAGGTTTAGGTTTATCTATTTCGAAGCAATTAATTCATTTAATGGGTGGTGAGATTTGGGTTACTTCTGAATATGGCACCGGGTCTAATTTTTATTTTACTGTTAGTGTATCGCCTTCTAATATCAGATATACTCGCCAGACTGAACAATTGTTACCATTTAGTGGACATTACGTTTTATTTATATCGGCTGAACATACAGATTCTGAATTGGAAGAAATCCGAGCAAATCTAGTTGAATTGGGGTTGAATCCTGTTATTGTTCATAACAGCGAAGATGCGAACCTTACTGATCCAGTAAAGTATGATATTATTATGATTGATTCGCTTGAAACAGCAAAGAAACTTCGATTATTATCAGAAGTCAAATACATTCCCTTGGTACTTGTGCACCATTCAATTCCAGAGCTAAACATGAGAGTTTGTATCGATTTAGGTATTTCAGCATATGGAAACACTCCTTGCAGTATAACTGATTTAGCTAGTGCCATAATACCTGCCTTGGAATCCAGATCTATTGCCCAGAATTCGGATGAGTCGGTTGTTTACAAAGTGTTGTTAGCTGAAGATAATCTTGTTAACCAAAAACTAGCAGTGAGAATATTGGAAAAGCAGGGTCATCAAGTAGAGGTGGTTGAGAATGGGTTAGAAGCCTTTGAGGCTGTTCAAAGAAACAAGTACGATGTGGTTTTGATGGATGTCCAAATGCCGGTTATGGGAGGATTTGAAGCTACTGAAAATATTAGGCAGTGGGAGAAAAAATCGAATCCTATTGATTCTCTCAGTTTCAGGACACCTATCATAGCGCTTACTGCCCATGCCATGTTGGGAGATCGGGAAAAATCCCTAGCCAAGGGAATGGACGATTACGTTTCAAAGCCATTAAAGCCTAAGTTGTTAATGCAGACGATCAACAAATGTATTCATAACATCAACCAATTGAAAGAATTATCTAGGCAAAATAATAGTAATAGAACTTCTAGCTTTGCCAATAATTTGAAGAAGGGTGTCATAAAAGGTCAGTCTGGGGAGAATGGGACTGACACTACTAGAGATTCATTGCTGTCGGTTGCTTCAGCGGATTCTATACCAAAATTGGCAGATATCAATTCCAATCGCAAAAAAGCAAGCTCCATGCCGTCCATTAATGTTTTCAGAAGTTCTAGACCAGGGCAATTGAGTTCAGACAATAGAACAAGAAGTGATAACTCAGAAACATTCACCAGTTCTAAAATAATTGAGTTGCAGGATGATAGCATGGATGTCGACACTCCTAATACTTAGAAAATTCTATGAGCCAATTCATCTTTTGTTGTAAGTATATTTTATATAGTAAATAATGTAAACTAATATTTGACATAACGTACTCGGGAATGTACCGTTCTGACAACCATAGGATTCAGATTCAAGAAGGTTCCTATTTTGTTTGTCAGTATATCAAGGTGTTGGGGTATTTTCTCTCACTGCTTATTAGGTTTTCTCTGCTGCTGTGTGGTGAACAACTGGTACTTCCATTAGTTTTGGCATAGTAACAGGTAACTAAGAATATATCTGTGCTTAACAGGAATTGGTAATCTCGGTAGAATTATCGGTCTGGCAATCGTGTGTAAACCAATAGCTATTGTTCTTTCTAAAATCCGATTTATTGTGCTAAACTCAGATTTCTGAGTCGATCTACGAATTCTGGGAAATACTGCAATCTTCGAAACAATACATCTAAATATCCTCAGCCCGAATGAAGTATCCTTCTGATTTGACACCTACAGCAAACAAGCAACAACTATGTGAACAATATGTTGGGAAATCCATTAAAGAATTGCCAACCCCAAGTATAGTAATAGATCGTTCACAATTCCGGGAAAACTGCCAACAAATGATTGTGAATGCAAAGAAAATCAATGCCGATTTCCGTCCACATATTAAGACCCATAAGACATTAGAAGGTTGTATCGAACAAATAGGTAGCAACGAAGCATTTACCGATAAAATTGTCGTCTCGACCATGATGGAAGCATGGGGTGTCTTACAAATTCCACAGATCCAAGACATACATTATAGTTTACCAGTGGTTAAGTCAAGAATCCCAGAATTTGCTTCATTTAGCTCTCGTGTAACTCATTTTCGTTTGATGTTGGACCAGTGCGACCAGTTAGATGCTTTGGCTAGCTATAGAGAAAGAAACCCCTCTATTAAAAAATGGTCCGTCTTCATCAAAGTAGACATGGGAACTCATCGTGCCGGTTTACCGGTGGGTGATCAATTAGAAAAGTTACTAGAAAAAGCACTTAAAGATCCAAGAATAAGTGAACATGTTGGAATCCATGGGCTCTACTGTCATGCTGGACACTCCTACTCTTCTACATCTGAAAAAATGGCCAAACATTTTCTAATTGATGAAATTAACTTCGCAAACAATGCTGCGTTACAAGCGAAATCAATTGATCCTGGATTACAATTGATTCTCTCTGTGGGTGCAACCCCAACAGCTAATGCATCCGGACTGTTGAGCCTTGAAGAGCTACTTGAGAAGATACATGATCATAAGCTTGAAGGAAAGTTGGAGTTACACGCGGGAAACTATAGCTGTTGTGATTTACAGCAATTAGCGACTGGATGTATCACCCAAGCTAACATTTCCTTATCTGTTCTTAGTGAGATTGTGTCAACTTATCCCGGGAGGGGTGAAAATGCACCCGGGGAACAACTTATCAATGCCGGTGTACTAGCATTAGCAAGGGAGTTCAGTACCATACCTGGGCATGGCCGCATAATTGAACCAACAGGTTTTGGAGAATGGATAGTGGGAAGGTTGAGTCAGGAACACGGAGTATTGACACCTTTGAACGATAATTGCAAGTTCATACCCTATGGAACCCAAGTCAGAGTGATTCCCCAACATGCCTGTATTGCTGCTGCTGCACATCCATTCTTTTTTGTGATAGGTGAAGATAACGATACGGTTGTAGATGTGTGGGTTCCATTGCGAGGCTGGTGAGTATGGACATAGAACTTCTCAATACGCATGTTGAGAAATTGAAGAATGCTGTGGTATATAATAAAATATCATATTGAACACAAAAGTACAGTGTTTCGCAAATTAATTCAAACCAGGCGACATTTTATTTTCATACCTTGGTTTGAAATTTCCGAGGGCAAGTTTTTTCATACCACGTGATTTTTGACCTTGAGTTCTAGGCATTCCGGCTCGGTTTGTTAGAGGATTTGGGGCCAGAAAGTATGAATTTATTTTTTCACGTGGTTTGAAAAAAAATGTCGCACTAGTTTGAAAAAAAACAACAAAGACTGTATCTGTTCCCGTCTTTAACACGATTATGCGCCGCGCGAAAACGCGTGTTTCTCTTTTTTTTGTTCTTAATAAAATACGTGCATTTTGAAATTGCTTTGCTCTTCTTTATTATCATCTTTGATTAATCAGCAATGTCCGGAGAAAAGCGCCCCTTTGAGGAGATAAAGCAAGACCAGGCGCATTCTTTGCCTGTCTCATCGCAGATGCTATCATCTCAAGGTGGATTAACATCATCGCAAGAACAAGTTTTGAAACTGGTGAAGCGACCCAATGGAAATGAAGAACCTTCTGAATTTGAAAGAGAGCTATTGGATATGACACAAGCTGTTCGTGGAATTGGACAAGAAGAAGATCAAAATTGGAGTAGGCCCAGCCTATCTTCTGAATTCGACCCTGCTTTGAACGATGTCAGTTTTCAACAATTGGATGCGGAAGAATACAACGAACGCGATATCACTTCTGCGCGATTCTTTGGAATCACTGAAGCTGGTCATTCCGTGTTGTGTAATGTTACTGGTTTCGTCCATTATTTTTATGTTCCAGTTCCTAAAGGGTTCATTAAAGATCAGCATATGACACAATTTACGAATTACTTGAAAGTTAATTATGAAGGAATAGATAGGGTCGAATTCACATTGAAAGAGACAATTTGGGGATATAATAGAAACATTAAGACGCCATTCTTTAAACTATTTGTTAACAGTAGTAGGACCATTACTAGGCTTAGAACAGCGTTTGAAAAAGGTGAAATTAGGTTTGAAAATTTGTTCACCGAGACCGTGTCTTACGACAATATCAATTATTTGATGAGGTTGATGATTGATTGTAAAATTACAGGTATGTCGTGGATAACTTTACCAAAAACGAAATATAAAATGATTCCAGATGATCTCAAGATTTCTAGCTGTCAAATCGAGTGTACCATTGACTATAGGGACTTGATTTCGCACCCGTCAGAGGGAGAATGGTTGAAAATGGCACCACTTCGTATTTTATCTTTTGATATCGAATGTGCTGGGAGAAAAGGTATATTTCCAGAAGCCCAGCATGATCCGGTGATTCAGATCGCCAATGTTGTTCTGAAATCCGGTGAGTCAAAACCCTTTGTTAGAAATGTTTTCACAGTCAATACATGTGCTCCTATAATTGGTTCTCAAATTTTTGAACATGAAAAGGAAGAAGCAATGTTGATGCATTGGAAAGAGTTTGTCACTGAAGTGGACCCTGATGTTATTATTGGTTATAACACTTCGAATTTTGATATCCCATATTTATTGGATAGAGCCAAAGCTTTGGGATTGAAGGAATTCCCATTCTTTGGTAGGTTGAGACGTATTAAGCAAGAGGTTAAGGATGCTGTTTTTAGTTCAAGAGCATATGGTACCAGAGAAAATAAAGTCGTAAATATTGATGGACGAATGCAATTGGATTTGTTACAGTTTGTGCAACGAGAGTACAAGTTGAGATCATACACTTTAAACTCGGTGTCTGCCCACTTCTTGGGAGAGCAGAAAGAAGATGTACAGCATTCGATTATTACTGACTTACAGAATGGGACTAAGGAAACAAGAAGGCGGTTGGCAGTATACTGTTTAAAGGATGCTTTTTTACCTTTGAGATTATTAGACAAACTCATGTGTTTAGTTAACTATACAGAAATGGCTAGAGTCACTGGTGTCCCCTTTTCATATTTATTATCAAGAGGACAACAAATCAAGGTTATCTCCCAATTGTTCAGAAAATGTTTGGAAGAGGATATTATTATTCCAAATATGAAAAGCGAAGGTACTAACGAGGAATATGAAGGTGCGACAGTTATTGAGCCTCTGAGAGGGTATTACGATGTCCCGATAGCTACGTTGGATTTTAGTTCGTTGTATCCTTCCATCATGATGGCGCATAATTTGTGTTATACTACATTGCTTAGTAAAAATTCAATTCAAGCATACGGATTGACTGAAGAAGATTATACTAGGACTCCAAACGGAGATTTCTTTGTTAAATCTCACAAGAGACAAGGTATCTTACCAACCATTTTGAATGAGTTATTGACTGCGAGAAAAAAGGCAAAGGCTGATTTGAAAAAGGAGACAGATCCCTTCAAGAAGGATGTTCTTAATGGTAGACAATTGGCATTGAAGATATCTGCAAATTCAGTTTATGGTTTTACAGGGGCTACCATTGGTAAGTTACCATGTCTTGCAATATCGTCTTCTGTTACTGCCTTTGGGAGAGAAATGATTGAAAAAACCAAAAATGAAGTTCAAGATTTTTATTCCAAGAAAAATGGACATCCCTATGATGCTCAGGTTATTTATGGTGATACGGATTCTGTCATGGTCAAGTTTGGTTACCAAGACTTGGAGACTTGTATGAAATTAGGAGAGGAGGCTGCCAACTACGTGTCTACCAAATTTAAAAAGCCTATTAAGTTGGAATTCGAGAAGGTTTACTATCCATATTTATTAATTAATAAGAAACGGTATGCCGGATTATATTGGACCAGACCCGATAAGTTTGATAAGATGGATACAAAAGGTATTGAAACCGTCAGAAGAGATAATTGTAGGTTGGTACAGAATGTTATTACTAAAGTCTTGGAATTTATTTTGGAGGAACGTGATGTAGAAAAGGCTCAGAGATTTGTTAAACAAACAATTGCTGATTTATTACAAAACAGAGTAGATTTGTCGCAATTGGTTATAACAAAAGCATATGCTAAACATGATTACTCTGCTAAGCAGGCTCATGTTGAGTTGGCGGAAAGAATGAAGAAAAGAGACCCTGGTTCTGCGCCTACACTTGGTGATAGAGTTGCTTATGTTATTGTTAATACTGGTAGTGACAAAAATTATGAAAAATCAGAAGATCCTTTATATGTTTTAGAAAACTCGTTACCAATTGATGTCAAATATTATTTGGAGCAACAATTGACCAAGCCATTAGAGAGAATTTTCAACCCCATTTTAGGTGATAGTAAGACTAAGGAATTGTTGGCTGGTGCACATACTAGAACCATCAAGATTTCTGCTCCCAAGACAGGTGGATTAATGAGATTTGCCAAGAAATCCGAAGTTTGTGTTAATTGTAAGACACCATTGAAATCAGATAATCATGGTGCCTTGTGCCCAAATTGTATTCGTGAGGGTAAGGCTCCTGAACTCTATTCCAATGCTCTTTCCCAGATGAATTATTTGGAGAATAAGTTTTCGCGTTTATGGACAGAATGTCAACGTTGTCAAGGGTCTTTGCATCAAGAGGTATTATGTGGGAACAAGGATTGTCCTATTTTTTACATGAGAACGAAGGCTCAGAAAGATGTACATCAACAAGCACTTGAACTTGTCAAGTGGGAAAATACTGTTTGGTAAGTAAGTGGTATATTGCAATTAGTGAGGTTTTACTTTATACATATCGTCACATTTGATTGACTCTCGTCCCAAGCTTCTTTCTATACAGTTTCTTAATAAATTAGCAAATTCACGACCCAATTGCCATTTTGAAGTTCTGTAGGTTGAATAAAATAACTTTAATAGACCAACTATATTATTTCGTTTAGGTATTTCTTTTAAGTATTCAGCATAAATTTTTATATTATTGTGGAAAGTAACAGCGTCAGTAGTGTGATTTGAATGGAACTCACCTGCTGCCGATTTCGATAATTCTGATTTAATTCTTCTTAAGTAAGCATAACCGTCCTCTTGTTCAGGGTAATAATTTTGAGTTAATTGGTTGAAAATATCAAGCTCGGGTCCAAGTTGTGAAAAATTATAAGCAAATACTACAAGTACAGCACTAATGACAATATTTCTTCTATGCAAAAATGGGTCAGCATTAGGATCATAGGGGAATACGATTTGATCATTTGCTGGAGAGAGTAGCATTTCACATAATAGGAGATATGCATGAATCACACTTATTCCTCCATTTAAACTACTTGCCCAACTATGAATTCTTTTATTCACTACTGCATATTCAGCATCGGTTACACTAACATTCATTCTAGTTGGAGCACCAGCATAAACAATATAATCATAATGGGTTATTCTCATGTATATTTGTGCGATATGATAAAGACTGAATTTACAACTTGAATCATCTGATTTTAACGTTAGTTGTTGTGATGGTTGGGTTGGTGTTACTGGTTCATCAACTATAGTTTCTGTAAAACAACATCCTTGAGGACAGAGTCCTGTTCTCCATATATCCATGGCAAAAGACATGGTATCATTCCACGACTCCTTGGTTGAATTCCAATCAAGAAATGAAAGCTGTAAATCGCGTTGTTGCATTTGAAACATGATTGATAAAAGACCTGCTAGTAATAAACTTTTTCCAAATCTTGTGGTTTGTACTGGTTCTTGATGTAACAACATTTTAAGGGCGTGTAAAAATTTAGGAGATTGTAAATATGTTGGAGAACTAAGTTTCAGATGTAAATTATCATATTCCCACAAGTAATCTTCACATGGTAAAGATAATTGAATTTGATAAGCATAAAGAATTACTGTATGACCATAAACTGCAGCATTGACCGTATCTAAATAAAATGCCATAAGACAAGCTCGTTTCATTGATTCATATTCAATCCATTGTTTCCATGCTTGAGGTGGACCTTCAACTTCTTTCTTTAATGGATCGCCACCCAATAAGGGGCTTCTTCTTAATAATTGAATCTTAGTTCCATGATAAAGAAATGAACGTTCATGTAAATATCTTGACGTACTGGTAATTTCAAATGATTCTAATAATAATAAACTTTGGATAATGTATAGTTTAGCAGGAGGTCTACATTCAGGATTTGAAAATATAAGCCAACGAAGTGGAGTTGCAATTTGTTCGGATAATTTTTGAGCATCTATGAATAACTTAATTGATGTTCCATTACAGCTTATTAAACTTGCTCCCAACATTATCATAGCTAATAATAAATAAGGATGAGCTTCCCAGTTTGAAAAAGACGGTTTATGAAGAATAGGATATTGTGGATGATATAATGTCCAATATAAGTCCAAGCATTGTTCAATTTGTAAAATACCAAAATCGGGATTATGACTCAATTCTGGTAAGTAGGTTAATAAGTTCTGCCGTATGGTTTCATTGATTGTAGTTCTATTTTTGGAATGAGGGAAAATTGGTAATATTGCAAAAGCATTTTCCAATAAAGCTGAATTTGAAAGATCATTGAAGTTATAGAATTCACTCAATGCTGATTTTGTAGTTACTTGGTCCTGGAATAACAAATCAAGTAAATTTTTGGTAGAATTACCAGCTGGTGACCGTTCTGGTGGAGGCATTGCTATACTTGAAGAGGAACCTTCTACTGCTGGTGTATTCGAAGTTGAAGTAGTGGGAGTAATATCTGGAGATTTTCTATTTAGTTTCTTAGACTTGGTGATGTGTCTTTGATAGTGTTTCTCTCTTAGGTCATTCCTAGAAAAGGATTTCTTACAAGTTGGCCAAAAACATGGAAGTTGCATTGATGGATCATGAACCTTTTTATGTCGAGATAAATAATCTGCCCGGGTAAATACCTTGCCACACTTTCCATTGTCACAAATGAAAGTTCCATAAGTCCTTTTTCTCTTGTTTGGTTGTTCACTGTATTCCATTGTTGTTGGTTTATTTGGTTAAGATGATAGTTTTGGTGGAGGGTTCTAAAAGACCCTGGATAAATTAACCGCCGGTTAGAGCCGAATGAAAAAAACTACCTAAACGGGAAAACCGCGGGGTAAGGAAAAAATTGGCGAGTCAAGCCGGGCGAGCTACCACTGAGATAACATAGGTGATATGAATAGAATGTTTGTGCGGGCGTTATTGTATAAAGCCCGAGTCTAGATTGAAATTGGTTTGGTAGTTCAATTAGGTTGAAGGAGTTATGGTTGATTTTGATCTATAGTATACTAATTGAACCTGTTTGTAGTTAAATGAAACATATTTGGTAATTTTTGGGGAAAATTTTTATAAAAATCTATAACCAAGACCAATCTTAATTGAACAAACCCATTCTTCAATAGATTTTGTTAAAACTATATAAAGAATTCGAATAAGGGCAATATACTAACATAGATCTCTTCTGAATCCAGTCAAACAGTTTCCTCAGAAACCTTATTTAAAAGAGTGGTTTGCTCCCCACCCTTAATTTGGGGCTAGTGAAAAATGCGCGAGCTGGAAAAAAGAGGTTTTGATGAGTCAGTTCAGCTTATAGACGTAGGTGTTATCAGACTAAACCAATTACAATGGAACAACCAGTGATAACTTCTTTATTAGACACAGATCTATATAAATTGTTTATGCATGCCGCAGTTCATAAACATTTCCCTAATATACCGGTGATTTATAAATATACTAATCGTACACCAGATTTAAAATTAAATGAACCAGCAATTAACTGGATTAAACAACAAATAAACCTGTTGGGAGATTTAAGATTTTCTAAATCAGAGATTGAATTTTTACAAAAGACATTACCTCAATTCCCTCCTGATTATTTTAAATATTTAGAATCATTTAAATTTAATCCTAAGGAACAAATTAAATATCTTGAAGGTGATTTTAATTTAGAGATTGTTGGAAATTGGCAAGATACTATACTCTATGAAATACCGTTATTGGCACTTATTTCAGAAGCATATTTTAAATTTGTTGATACTGATTGGAATTATGATGGACAATTTGAAAATGCATTATATAAAGTTAAACAATTGGTTGAGAATAAATGTTCATTTAGTGAATTTGGAACTAGAAGAAGAAGATCTTTAAAGTCACAAGAAATTGTCGTGCAAGCAATGCAAGAGTTTAAACGGGAGAATCCTGAATTAGCTGATAAATATATTGCTGGTACTTCAAATGTTCATTTTGCAATGAAATATTCATTTGCTCCGACTGGTACAGTAGCTCATGAATGGTATATGGGGATTGCTTCAATTACTCAAAATTACCCCGAAGCCAATAAGATTGCAATGGATTATTGGATTGATACTTTTGGTAAAGATAAGGCTGGATTAGCATTAACTGATACATTTGGAACTGATAATTACTTATCAGTATTTAAACCTCCATATTCAGATGCATATGTTGGAGTTAGACAAGATTCAGGAGATCCAGAACGATTTGTAGAAAAGATTGCTAATCATTATACCAAGTTGAATTATCCGAAAAACACCAAAGTTGTTTGTTTTAGCGATTCATTAAATATAGAGAAATGTTTAAAATATAGAAAGAAGGCTGATGAGTTGGGAATAATTAGTACTTTTGGAGTTGGAACTTTCTTCACCAATGACTTTGTATCAAGTAAAACTGGCAAGAAATCACCTCCATTAAATATCGTGATTAAATTACGAGAAGCAAATGGACAATTTGCAATTAAAATCAGTGACAATATTGGTAAAAATATGGGAGATCCCGCCACTGTGAAGCGAGTCAAGCAAGAACTCGGGTATATTGAAAAAGATTGGCAAGAAGGTGATGAAAGTCATAGATGGACATAGTTACTTAACCAAGTAGTGCACCTACCAATACAAATAAGATGATGCGAATTTTTTTTTTCTGGTGTAAACAGTTTATAGGGCCAGTGGAATATGGGGGGTGATGGTCACTCTTTTTTTAGCAATAGCTTTATAGTACATTATTGTTCAATTGACACAGTAGTTTGATAGTACAATCCGGTTCGTAAGCTTATATAGGACCGACCAAGGCTACTAATAAAAAGCAACAATTACAAACAGAGGATTGACCAATTGCACTATGGATTTATCATATGAAAACTTATTGACTGTACTTACATTAGCTAGTGGATCAGAAAGAAATCTTGATCAGGGCAGTGCTGAGGCTCAATTGAAGAAATGGGAAATCATACCAGGTTACCACTTTCTTTTACAAGAAGTATATTTAAATCGAGAATTGCCTCTTCAAATAAGATGGTTGGCAATTATTTGTTTTAAAAATGGTATTGATAAATATTGGCGTACTGCGAGACAATATGCAATTTCTAAACCTGAAAAGGCCCAAATTACATCTAGAGTAATGCAATTGTTAAATGAACAAAATAACCAATTAATGATTCAAAATGCGCATGCAGTTTCCAAGATCGCTCGATATGATTTCCCTAGTGATTGGCCCAATTTATTTGATGATATTACCAAGAATTTAGAAGAATTTGTATTTAAAACTAATGATATTGTTTCAACTAATAATACCTTGATTATATTGAATCGAATTATCAAGACAATTTCCATGGTAAGAATTGGACGAGCTAAACATGCCATGCAAAGTAAGGCTCCTATAGTGGTTAATATCTTAATTAAATTATATCAAAAGTTCTTTCAGAGCTGGATTGATAATTTGGATAATATAACTATGATGGAAGTTTGTTATCTTTGTTTAAAAAATTTACGGAGAATTATCCCCGAAGGGTTTGATCAACCTCACAAGAATCAAGATGTTGTTGAATTTTTAACAGCGACAATTGATCATTTACAAACATTGGTTTCTCATGAGAAATATGCTTCATTTGACTTGTTGGAAAGATATGTTAAATGTTATAGTAAGTTGTATGTGTCCTTAATATCATCTAACCCCACCAGTTTTATATTATTACCTTGTTCTAAGAAAATCCTTGTTACTTTTCTTTCAATATTACAAGAAAAGGCAGAATATATTTATAATAGTTCGAGTGAAGAAAATGATTTTTGGGAAGTATTGGCATTAAAGGCATTTTCAATTTTGAAGAAAATAATGGCATTTATATATAGAAAGGGAGCCATTACTCTTAAACAAAGAAATGATAAAGTTGAAGTAAATAATGCTATAACAAAACTAACATCGGAAGTTTTCACAAATGATTTAATTTTAAGATTATGTGATTTAATTATCAATTGGTATCTTCGATTGAAACCTTCGGATTTAGAAAGTTGGCTTTTAGAACCTGAAGAATGGTGTAATGAAGAATTATCAACTAGTTGGGAATATCAAATACGTCCTTGTGCTGAAAATTTCTATCAAGATTTATTAAAATATTTCCAAGATATTTTATCCGGGTTTATATTGAACAAGATCAGTTCAGGATTATTGGAGAATGATTCAGTTGATCGAATTCTTATTAAAGATTCTATATTGTGTACGTTTCAATTATCTTCTGGATCTATTGCCAATAATGTTAATTTTGATAATCTTTTACAAGAAATCTTTATACCTGAGGGATTAAAGAATGATTTGGTTGAAAATAAGATTTTAAAACGAAGAATATGTTATATTATAAATGATTGGATTGGAGTTCAATGTAATCGAGATCTGAGAATTTCAATTTATAAATTGTTGTTGAATTTCTTACAACCAAACAATCCAATAAATGATCGTGTGGTTAAGATAGCTACTATACAAACCTTGCGTATTGTGGTTGATGATTGGGATTTTAATAAACATGATTTCCAACCATTTTTAAATGATTTCGTGAAGTTGTTGGTTGATTTATTGAATGAAATGACATTAATTGAATCTAAATTATATATTTTCAATACTTTGGCAGTATTAATTGAAAGATGTAATCCTTTGGTTGATTATCAAACTTTGATTAATATCTTGCAAATTATCCCGAAATATTGGAATTTTAGTACTAGCGATAATCAACCAATTATCAAGAGTTCACTTTGTCGAGCATTGAAAAGTTTAATTATATCCTTAAATGAGAATTCTGTGGAAACCCATTCAATATCAATCCCATTAATTCAAACCTGTTGTGGTGAAACTTCAGAATTTTATATTTTACTTTCAGAAGATGGATATGATTTATGGTTGGCATTACTTAAATATTGTCCATCTTCACAATTGAATAATCAAGATATAATTAAACTTTTTGAAATGGTTCCTTATGGATTAAGAAACTCTACTGAGATATTACCAACTATATTATCAATTATTCGAAGTTATGCCTTGTATTCCCAGGAACTCTTTTGTCAAGAAGGAGGGCCAATAGTTGAGATTTTCCAATGTATAGGAGAATATTTACCCAAAGTTCGTGATGATTCATATGCGATATTTATCGGATTAATGGATATTTTATTACTTGAGAATTCCACCAATGAAGCATTTATAAATTCTCTTGTTACCAGTGGATTATTCATATCTATGGTGAACTATGGATTAAATGAAGATCAAAGTAACATTCTAATTGCTAAAATATACTTGTTATTTTCAAGATTAGCTAAAAGTTCTCCAGAACTATTATTAAAAATGTTGGAAATTACATTTGTTGATTTAAATAAGTTTTTCAATACTTGGATAAATGTATATAATCATAATGGTAATCCAAGAAATCAAAAGATTAACTTGTTGGGATTAATTTCAATTGCTACTTTTGGTATCCCAAAGAAAATTGCCATTTTATATGAAATTTTACCGGAAATTGTTAAAAAGACATTTTTCTTTTTAGAAGAAATTAATGAAATTGAATCAGGATTTTGTGAATCTTATAAGAATAATTTATTATATGAAGATTTAAATGATTATTTATATTTAGATCCTGACATTAAACCTCATGGTGAAAAATTTAGATATCATTCATTATTGGAAAAATTTGATCCTGTTTATAATACAAATTTATTACAATTTTTAAAGAATAATATTTTACAATTAAAATCTCAATTACAAGATTCAGATTTTAATCAAATAATGTCTTTAAATGATTCATATACTTTAGAACGATTAAAAGCTTTAAATTGATTTAATACATATAAATTAGTAGATCCTTTATACTGTAGCGAAATCTTAGTTTTCGAGCTTTTGTAAATCTTGTGATCATCGACGATTGCAATGGTGTAAGTAATCGGTGAATGATCATCAGATATACAACAGCACGCTATTATCAGATTTCAAGTCAGGAAAGCTGGTGGGTTTCGAAAGACCAACGAAAACCCACGGCCAAGCAAATTTTATAGGGGAATTTGGTATTAAGTTGATTTTCTTGTTCTCAAGAATAAAAATAGGATTCACTATCATTTTCCACCTATATGCTAGGTTTAAGATCAATTATTTCACTCTGTGCCGTTTCAGACAAGAAAACCAGTAAAGGTATCGGGGTAGAATAATGCTTGATATGTAAAGCTGGTAAATATTTTAAGAACTGGTTTCATCTGGCTAAAACTTCACTATTCCTCCTTAGTAAAATTTGAGGTGCAAATTATCACTACCTTCATCAAAAACAAACGTGGAAGAATTGGCTAAAGAAGTGTCAATTGGTTTTGTTTTCGGACATAGTTGTTTATTAATTCCTTTAGTTGAAATTGAAGCTTCAGGAAAGTTTCTGGGTCTTCCAAGCCTATCAAATTCAAAGAAAAGCATCAGGGTGTTTCCAACGTACCAAATTTAGGGTCAACGAGTTAAGTACCATAAAAAAACTGATGTGTTTGAGTTTGAATGCCTGTATAGTATTCTAGAAATCAGCTTTGAGTTTTGGTATATCTTTTCAACATCTTTGGGTAACTTACCGTATTTTAAATAAATTTCTAATTCTCTTTAGAGTGGAATCAATGAATTGATTCAATCTGAAGTTGAAATCAAACAATCAAAATAAATCAATCTCTGATGTCAAGAAAGCAAAGTCATTTACATTGATTGGATTATCAGTACTAGAATTAGCTATATTTAGAGAAAAAATTATTGGAAAGAATATAAGAAAACTACCACCCATATTTTTAGACCAGAGAAATATTATTTGGAAAGAGGGGTTGATTATGCATAAGTTTCGGATATATTCGGGAGAATATGATATTGAAAACTAAATGTTGGGATTTTTGTTGAATTTGGTTGCAAAAAAAAAGAGTAAACTGTTGTTTATGCGGATTTTAGGTATTTTCCAGTTGAATTAAAGTTCCGCATTGAAAGTTTTTACCTTAAAATGACAAGCATATATTCCTACTTTGATAACTTAGACACTTGCGGAGACGTCGATTACCCCCTATATAACTGCTCTTATACCCCCAGAGTTCCGCTAGAACTCATATCTTTTATTAATCTTATTTTATCTTTGTTTATTATTTATATACCAAGTATATTTTATATTAAAACACTCTATATCAGACTAGCCTTTACGGAAAAGATATTAGATATTAATTATAACTCATCATAGTTCATAGTTAATAGACAAGATTATAAGAGCTCAGAATAAGAACAACGCTTGGAAAAAATCCTGCATGCAAACATGTCAACTGCGAACTATTCAAATTGCAACAACTGTCATGATTATTCATTTAATAACTGTTTAACACTTAGAGAAATTTCTACAAATTTATGTTTACAGA
>NSGQ01000061.1:0-74356 GCA_003676035.1 Spathaspora sp. JA1 | reverse complement strand
CATATCAATCCAAAACGGCCTCGCCCACCTGGCCAGGGAGGAAGGAGGTAGCTTCTTATGTTGAGGATTTTTGAACAATTTTCGCCAACTCATTTCAATCCAAAACTATCCCATAATAACGTCTCCCCAACGAGCCATATTCGAAATAAATTCTCCTACGCACTCAAGAGACCTAGAATGAATTCTGTTGAGGATCTAATTTGAAATGGCTAGACAAATGTGTTAATTTCCGGGGCAACCAAAAAAATGACAAGGATTAAAGTGATTCAAGGTTTTCAATTGAGGATTTTAATGAAATAGTGACAAGGGGGGGGGGTGATTGGAGTCCTTGAATATTGGGTTGTAGATTAATTAATCCTTGCCATTTAATTTAAATCGAAACTTTTCCATTCTTCCCAATTCCAAATCGACCAAATAGCTGAAATGACTCAAACTATTGATTTTCAATCAAGTAATTGAAACGAGTCCAATTATTGACTTAATAAGGAAGTTAGAAAGGAATGTAATAGGTTTGTAGATTTAATTTAAAATTCATTTTGATCCAAACTTTTCAGTTCTTCCCAAATTCCGAACCAACCAAGTAGTTGAAACTAGTCCAACTATTGATTTACAACCAAGTAACTGAAATGAATCCAATTATTGACTTAATAAGGAAAAGGAAAGRATTTACTAGGTTATGGATCTAATTTGAATTAATTTTGCCAAAATTATCCCCTTTCCGCGGTTAACCAAAAAATGACAAGGATTAAAAGGACTCCAATTGGATTTGGTTGATGGTTGTAAGTAAGTCACTGGGGATAATGAGGAAGTAATTATACTGTTTGAAATTGTGCTTATTTAGAACTTTTTGGATTGAATTCGAATTGTGAATACATTTTGTGGAATTTGGATTGATTGACTAGAATTAAAGTTAATACTTTTCTAAAAATTGGAAACGATAGTACGCACTGGATCAGTCTCTGTTGCTAAAATGTTGTAAATCAGACACTGTGCATCAGCTGAGTGTTGAAAATGTAAGGATATGAGCCGATTTGTGATAACTAACAGTAGTTAACTTGTTTTGGTTGCCAAAAAAAAGTAAAAACGAGGTTTGGTCTATATGCAGGATTTTTATTTGTTGCAAAAAACGGTTCGGCCAAACTATCAATATTAAAAGGAATAGATAGAAGAACAGGACGTTGTAATTGTATCTAGTACATAGACTGTATTAAATATTAAAGAAAATTCGTAAGAGAAATTAGGATTAACATGATAAAGCTGTGTCTACAGAATATTAACTAAATTAATTCTGATAATTAATTCAGAACAAATCTCAATAATGATTCGATTTATTTATAAATATCTAGTCTATATAGTGTTTGTTGACGGTGAAATCTTACCATTACTTTTCTCTTTCAAAGATTTAACTTCTAAATCTTCAGGCAATGGAGGTGGGGGAGACATTGGAGGTTTCCTAATTGATTTATGTCGAGGCGGAGGATGGGTTAATCCAACCGTTGGTTCACTAACTAAAAGTTCACTAGATACACCATCACCTGAAATCACAGAAATATTATCTGGCCAATTCTTTGTTACTGTTGCCGTTGTAGTTGTTGTGTGACCTGGTAAATCTTGATTAAATTTCCCAAAATCATAAGATGGTTGTTGGTCGTTAGGTTTCGACTCAACTGATACATTTGATGATTTTCTTGGTGGTCTTCTATTCAGAATCATTTCTGGGGCAGTATAATGTTCATCATTCTTCGGTGACTGCTGTGGTTGTTGTGGAAAGGACTGTGACTGTTGTTTTTCATCTTTAAAATACCATTTACCAATCTTTTTAAGCGTATTCATAGTGGGGGAAACAGTAGTAGTATTATGATTAGTATCATCTACACCTGACGAAGTCTTTTTCTTCATTCGTTTAGAAATATCAGTCAAGGTATTTGTAAGTTTAACTTTTTGATTTGCTAATTTCACTGATAATTCCGATCTCGTTTCAATATCATCATCTTCATCACTTGGTTCTTCACTTGGTCCCATACTTGGATCAATACTCACTTCTTCAGATGGTGTAGTAGAACCAGAAGTTTGATCACCCAGAGTTGAAGATTCTGGCTTAACTTGTTCCCAAATCCCACCACGATATAATTCATCCATAGTTTCAAAAAATACAATATCATCCCAATGAGGTAATACCAAACTTTCTTTAATTGCTTCTTTCAACTTCTTTTCCATATAATTGGTAATTATATTATATGCAACTTGTCGAGAACTTATAACTGGTTCAATACTTATATTCATTATTGGTTCAGTTTTATAACTATACCAAATTCTCGCAGAAGGTTGAGGTTTAATTTTAATTAAAATTGGACCTTCAAATCTATTAAGTACAACTCGTAATAAAATATCAACTTCTCGATTAGTAAATTTCGCACCAAAATTAATATTCACCTTTGTTGATATTGTAACTGATAACCCACCAGAATATGATACATAACCACCAACAACAATAGTTCCATCAGGATTAATCTCTTGTAAATTAGGATATGTGAAAAATGGAGCTGAACTCCCTGGGGAAATTTCTTTAATTTGAAATTTATCTAGGAAACCAGGAGTTTTGATTTTATTCAATTTTTTATTCAATTTATTTCGAATATAATCCTCCATTAATTTAGTTCCTTGTAATCCAAGAAATATCCTACCAATTATAGCATTAAGCCATTTGGTTTGTAATTGACCTTCAGAACTATACAATGTTTGAATAAGATTAATCATATCCTTGGTATTAAAATGTAAAGTCTTTGCAAAAAAATTGGGATTTAATAAATCTGGTAATTCACTAGTATTTAATTTACTAGCTCGAATTAATGTGAAATACCAATCTTCCTTATCGGAATTTATATCACAATATATGAAAAATGATCCCTTGGGAGGAGCATCGTCGTTGCTATTGGTTAATTTATTTGGATTAATTAAAGCAATTGCTGAATATTTTGTGAAAAATTGAGAATCAGTTAATTCTCGAGGATATATGGTTACAAAATAATTTGATAATACAATAACATGTTTAACATCTTTTAATGTTTCATCTTTATACAAGAATAAATTACCATGTTTTAAAACAGCATAATATCGATGTCTTCGTTGCGAAGATCGTACCGGTGTAGTACCAGTAGCTGTAGCAGTACTACCAGCGCCTGTTCTAGTAGTGGGTGGTGGCTGAATTAGCGTCTCCTTAGATTCATTAATTGATAAATCATCATTCTCAGTAGATTGGGAATTAGTACTACTCATGGCCGTGGCTGCATCATCACTAACCAATTTATATAATGAACTATAAGCAGATTTATTATCATTTGATTCAGTTATTGGTTGAGTATTCAGATTTATTTGATCAGGAGAATCAAGATAATCTCGAGTAACGAAAATCCAACCAGATTTATAACTTTCCAAACCGGATTGATTTGTTTCTTCAATTTCACCTGCTTTTAAGGGTTGTTTCTGTTCCTCCTGTTCGTCAGACTTATATGGATGAAGGTATAGTATGAGCACAAGTAATCCTGGGATTAACGTAATACCTCCAAAGAAATATATTACCAAAAAGCTAACCAATCCCATTACTAGTTGTGATTGATTGCCACCCGTGTTTGATAACACGCACTTAATTTTGAAGCAATCTTATTTTTGCGTGTTCCTTGCAGTTGCCAGAAAAAACAAAAAGGACACCGTACAGCTACCCTGCCTAATTAGGAAGTTGACAAAAAGAATACCCTGAGATATGGAATCTAGTTTCAGCAATTCATATTTGGGATGTTATTCATACTAAATCAATATTTAATTAGTTTCAACCGAGATTGGGGAGTGATTTGCCACTGTTAATTAACTAGTAGGTGCTGTCCGTCCATTTTCAAGCCAGCATCCACCAAGTAAGTCTATAACCTGATGAAGTTTGTATGTTTATGCTGCCCAGTTAGATCTAACATGTTGTTGTAGTGTTTTCCTGATCTATCCCTGAGAATATCGCCAAGATCCCGCCTGATCCCTTATCCATTACACCAGAAATATATTTGTGCCTCATCCGCAAGGCATTTTCTATTTTCTCATTTAGATCCTCCTTGAATTAAATTTAGTATAAAATTTCAGGTCTAAATTGTTAGTTTGTTGTATTTGCCAACTAACTTTTTAATCAAACGTTTACACACTATCTTGCGAAACTCGGTTTCAGCATCCGCTGCTCGTCTCTCGTCTTGTGACCAATAGGGACACTAAGGCGATACATTATGTTTAGAAACCTACGGCATGAAACTTTACAAGAACAATAACAACTGGGTTCGCGTTGGAGCCAGTTTCCATTGTCATATAAAAAACTTTTTCGTTACATAACATTTGAGTCGTATTTTTTATGACACAAATTATTTTTGAGACATAATTATTTTAAAAATTTTTTATAGGTGTTTCTATTGTCACAAACAAGCCTCGGTGAAAGCCAATCATTGAAATTCAAATGTAAGCAAGAAGTTGTAAGGCATTAAGTTTTTTCTTGCTTACTATTGTTGGTTTTCCTTGCATAATAATATTTATAACGACAAGCAAGAAAAAAAAAACTTTTCCTACTTTGTGGTACTATTTTGTCACTTATAAATTGAATCAAACCGTTTTTTTCATGCGGACAATTTTGTGTCGCATAGTACATGACATAAACGGATTCCATGCATTTTACAACTTACAAAAAATTTTAAAACTACAACAAACACGACGCTGTTAAATTATATCAAAATGTATTAAATGAAATAAATAAAATAAATAACTAACTGAAAAAGTTTTAAAACAAGAAGAATTAGAATGTCAGAAGAAAGAAAGAAAAAAAAAGTATTTATATGCAAGAGTTCTTATAAAATGCAGGGTGGGAATTAAAAAATAAGCAATAATCGGTCTGTGTTCCCCGTTTAAAAAAAAAAAAAAATTCTATTATTGAATTTAATTTTTTTTTTCAAAATTCCTGCATTTACAAGAAAAAATCATTAATTAAAAAGTTGCCAGTAGAAACAACTTCACTTGCTTTACCAGTTAATATACATCTCTTATTCAAGATATTGACAATGTCTTGGGAATGACTTGGACTGGCAGTCATCGGACTTGATGATATGCCGTTGTATTCACTCGAGGAAAATGTTTGACGATAGTTAAATCGAGGATTGATTTTTGGAATGTATAATGTAGGTGTAGATGTAGTTGGAGTAGATGTAGTAGATGCAATGGGTGAAGAAGACTCAGTTGATTCGTCTTCGTCATATGAAAAGTAATCGTCAATAGTATATTCCTTTGAACTTCCAAAGTTGACATTTTTAAAGAATGGAACTGAATTATTAGTATTATTTATAGGACTGATTGGTTCAGCAATCAGATTATTAGTAGTTGATTCAGATTGACTATTCAACAATGCAAAACTGTCTTTATATTGATTCATTCGAAGTTTCCTTGAATAGTAATTTCGAATATTATCTTGTAATATTTTTGTGAAATTTACTGAAGCAATTTCATTATGTTGTTCTTCATCTTCATCCTCTTGTTCTTCTTCAGAAGATGATGATTCCAATTCAACCAAGAAATCATTATTCATATTAGTTAAACTTAATAATTTTTCCACTGGGTCAATTTTATCCGTAGGTTCTTCAATTATATCTGATTGAGATAATTTTCTTCTTTTCCTGAAAGAATCATCCAAATCATCTTGAATATGTGGAACGACAGTAGTCTCGGCAGCCTTTTCAGACAACGTCCTTGAACGATGGGACTTGCGAATGGTGGAGGTAGTCATTAATGCAAATAAAGTGAAAGTTTTTGATATGAAAAAAATTTTTTTTTTTTTTGAGTTTTTCTTGTTGTTTATATTTTACCTTTGTTTTACAGCAAGGGTTATGAATAGCAAAGGGGGGAAGCAGCAAACCAGTTGAGAATTGTTTGAATCTGTTGAAGTAAATAAAACCTTTGAAAACCTTTTGATTTATTAAACCTGATTAGAAAAATTTTCAATTCGTACTACAAGAAGAAAAAAAACCGGAGAATTTTTTACTTACTTATATATTTTCCCGTATAGTGTTTTTTTATTTTCGTTTTATTTTATTTTTATTTTTTTGGTTCTTTGCCAATTTTTTTTTTTTTTCTTCATGATTTACTATGTATTTCAACTAAAAATTTTATTTGGTATGAGAAAAAAAGGTTAGAAAAAAAATTTTTTTTATGCTGCCAATGTGAAAAAAAAAAAATTTTCCTCTATTGTTATATTACATTAAGGATAAATCTTAAAAAAATATGATCAAACAATAAAGAACCAAACAAAAAAAAGAAATACATGCATGAAATTTCTCAAATCTATAAGTGACAGGCACCAAATATACCTTAACTTTACTAGTTATTATTCCAGAATAGCCCCCAAGTTAAAAAATATGGAAACGTAATGGAAAATAAAAGTTATAAATCCATGACCCAACCATGACCTAATTAAAAACATACCATAGTTGTTGACGTTTATTCGTAATTCCGGTTCCTCGGAACATAAGGGTAAATACATCAAAGCCAGACAAGTAGTCAAATACGTTTCTAACAAGGTGCGCGCCTCTCGAGAGAAGAAAAACCTTAATATATATTCGTAAATTTTAACCAGAAACTTTTCTGAAATTTTCGTCAAAAGTTTGATTGTTGGAATTAGAAAACAAACTAGTAAGTTTATGTTGATTTGCATGACGGAGGTTTTACTTCGCGTCTTTTTCGTGGCTGGAACTAAACCGATACAGAACCTAAAGTTTAAACCAAAGGTTTCAATATGGATTTATGATGGTTTATTTTTTGCTTGCGATATATTTTTTAATCGGGGGGAGGATTTCTTTTTTGTTGGAATCATTATTTTTTTTTTTGGGAACCTCTCAAGGGGGCAAAAGGGTAAGTAAGTAAGATTATTCGGATAAATACTTCCCTTATGTAAACATAGATCTAAATGTAAGAGTTTGTAAAAAATATGAACTGATCTTTTGGTAATAGCAGTTTGTACATGACTGGGGGGGGGAGCTGCCAAGGGTAGAGCCCCAGACCCAGGGTCGATCTCGCATACGTCTCCTTTCTTAAAACTAAACTCTATGCAAAAATTATAATATTTTCCCAAGGGAGATAGTTTCATTTCAAGTATAATTCCCTTCCCCCCTGTGGGGGGAGACTAAAAAGTGTTAAGCAACTAGCCAAAAAAGAATTTTTGCTTGGTCCAGAAATTACGACTCTGGATATGTACAACAAGCCACGAGTAAGATTCCAGATCCCCCCAAGACAAATAAAGTGGAGTATTTAGTTTATAAGATTTTTATTTTCAAAATGAATGATTTTCAATGACTAAAATGAAATTTATATGTATGTAATAGCCTTGTTCTCCTCCTCCCAAGCCAATTAACCCCTGAATAATTAAGAATAATCTCAATTCGGGAGTCTTGGTCCAGGGGTTTCTACATAATAATTGTATTATTAGTAATGATTATGCTACACTCTAGAAACTTAATTAAAACGTTACTCTGTAAGAAGTTGGGGATAAACTCTGTTACATGAGAAAAATCTTTCGATTTCGCATTCAATCGCCTCGAAATTATAACTACATGACTATAATTATGATTCTTGGCATTTTGTTCCCTCTATCCAAGCTAACAAGATTTCTTGAAGCGGTTTTTCAATTTCTTGATTCGGAGTCTAGAAAAAGTGCCAGTAGTCAAATTGAAATTTTCAATTACGTAAGTGTACACCCCTAATTTAACCAAGAAAATTTCCCACCCCTTATAAGTTAACAGTTACAGTAACATAGAAAAACAACACCCCCCTATTGTAACAAAAATAATTCAAATTCAACAAATTCCCACCCCTCCCGCAATTACATTATTTATTTTTGAACAACCCATACGGTAAGTTATGAAAATTAATTATTCGTTCCCCACAAAAACTTCTCGATATAGAATAGAGGGGTGTTACATCCTTTTCCTTGCCCCCCTCGAGTCTAGAATTTTTCTAGCTCAGATTTAAAACAATGTTAAGATCTGAAATTCTAAACCACAAAAATTTTTAGACAAAATTTCAAAGATTGCAAAAAACTAGCAGTATCATGCACAAGCTAGCTTGACAGTTATCAATGCCTGAACTTTGATTCACAAAAGGAAATTTCAAGCCTGTTAAACCTGTAAGAAAATAACATTTTATTATTCAAAACAGGGAATTATGGATTATGATACTTGGGGTGGAGATATAACTTGTATTGTTTATGGTTTATTTTTTCAGCCCTGGGCTTTTTTTTAGATATATTTTTTCGAATGCTTTTGATGCAACCAAAGAAAAAAAATTATATGAAATTGACTATGTCTGGGGGGGAACTAATAGATAACAAGAGAGTTAAAACGTGTTTGGCAAAAAGTTTATCTAAAGTAGTTGGAAATTTCAAGTTTATTCGTTTAGTATAATTATAAATTACAATTACATCATATGCACTATTCTGCAAAACCTGCATAATGGTGCGTTTTTAAGCAACCTACACATTTACGGACTGAAATTGAGTCATATTTCCATGTATATACTCTTCTATTATCTACTTAGCTAGTCATATATCCGATAATTTGCAGCCAGATAAGCTAGTGTTGATGATAGACACCAGTCTATTCATTCTCCATGGCATTTTTTATAATTCCTATAATTGCACTAGTTTGAATTTTTTCATTACCACCTTTTGAAATTCCATATTCTACATCACTTAACCCCTTTAAGATTTCCAATCTTGTCTTATTATTCAATTGATAAGTAGCAAGAATTTCAATAAACCCAGCAATTAAATCAATTAGAGCTAATCCCTTTTGGGATTTAAATTTATTTATAGTTAAATAACTCGTAGTCCAATCATCCTTTAATATTGAATCCAACACCGTTTCAATGTCTTGAGGATGAGGAGCACCAATACAATCGAAAATCATAGTTGAATCAACGGTATCTATACCAGCAGCGGCTTTACATGCTTGTAATACATTCAATGCCCGTCTCATATCTCCCTTGGATAATTTAATAAGCGCATCAACTGCATTAGTGTCAATTTCAACTTCTTCCTTCGTGATGACAGTTTGTATTCTCGATTTAATGCCCTCGGTATCAATAGGATGGAATCTAAATCTAGTACAACGAGAAATCAAGGCGGGGTTTAATTTATGAGCATAATTAGCCAATATACAAAATCGACAATTCTTGGTAAACTTCTCAATGATTCGTCTTAGTGAATTCTGAGCCGCGTTAGTCATGGCATCTGCTTCATCCAATATGATCAATTTAAAACTGTTTCCCTGGTTGAATATTTGTCTTGTACTGGCAAAGTTCTTGATTTGGTTACGAACAACATCAATACCTCGATCATCAGATGCATTCAATTCAAGAACCATGTTCTTGTAGTTTGTTCCATAGATTTCTCGAGCAATGGCGATTATAGTGGATGTTTTTCCGGTTCCTGGTGGTCCATAAAATAATAAATGGGGTAATTTCCCAGTTTGAATAAACTTGTGGACTGTGGTGACAATTTCTTGTTGGCCGTAGATGTCATCAAGAGTTTCGGGACGATATTTCTCAATCCTGCAAAGTGTGTTAGTAGGCAGCAGCAGATATAAACTAGAAGTAGGGCACATACCATGGTAAAGTATCACTCATGATTAAGGACGGAGTATAACTAACGCGTATTAAATTTAAAATTTCAATTTTTTTAGGAATATCGACCGGGTGTGTCGTAAAAATTTACGACACGACATTTAAAAAGTTATGCGACAAGCGAAAGCTTTACCTAGAGAAGTATAGGTTCACTCCTAGTAATAGAATAAATACATTGGTATATACTATAAATTACATAATAAGCTCAATTCACAACTTCGCTACCGCTCAGTTGTTCATATAATGTGAACAAATATAACCAACAACACAACCACCCAATTTAAACCCAATTTAACCGAATCACTACTCTGAATAATTCCAAACTTCCCAACATAATTACAACTTGGCCATTGTTCATTACCCTCGCCCGTACTTTCCCCAATATAATAACTCATTGGTTCTTTTAATGGACACGAAAACCCTAAATCCGCAGGACAATCACGAACAATGGCATAACAGGTATTAACACAGGGCAAAACTTCATAATAATCCTTGGGTTTAACTACTTCATTTATGAATGAATTTCTACTACAATTCTCTTCTCGTAATTTATACCCGGTGATGTTTGACTTTGTTGAACATCGAGGTATACTCACCGCACATAACCAATCTTTATAAGCTTCTGCACAATCATTACATGTTTTCATATTTGAAAACACCGAGTCCGGTCCCGCATCACAGGGGATTTGCTGAAGTACTTTTGTGAAGTTTTCATACAATGATTCAGTATAATTATCATACAACTCACGGGTATAATTCACCAGGGGTGAATTATCCGGTCTTGGAACACTATATGAAACTCTCTCGCAAAACGGTAAATCATAAATCAACTGACATGCATCATTTTCCAACGTTTCAAATTGGAAAGGTCGAAACACGGCTCCTCCAGTTGATGTCCCTATTGATTCCGCAACAATATATCCAATATATTTACTTGAAGCATTCAATCCATTAACTACAAATTGTTGCTTTATATCTCCCAGATTATTCGTAAACCTCATATCTATTTCGCTGGGACCAATTAATGCCGGTCCATTATGTATAGCACACCAACTGTTATTCATCCCCAGGAAATAATTCTTCATATTGTATGAATATACATATAATGAATAAGGCATTTTCTTATGTCGACTCAGTCTAATACCAGTCAAGTTACCCGTGACGATCACGGCACTGGTATCGTCTGTATCCAACACACTTGCCCAATCTCGATCATCCCATTGAAACACCAAGTCGTTTTGCGATACCCCGATTTGATAAGTCCAACTGGCGGTAGTATTGGTATTTTCAGGTGCTCTCACAGCAATGTATAATACCGTAGGTGGTGGTTGAGCACCTTCAGTAGTTTCCACATCGGAAATGGGTAAATCTGCCAAGGCTTGCATGTATCCATTTTCAAAAAGACTCATTTTCCCAAGATCATTATTGGAAAACATACTTGAATTGAAGGAATAGTATACAGCTAAGCTTGGATCATGATCAGGTAAGCCCTGGGGTTGAGTACATATGTTACCTGTGATGAAGATTAACAATTCGTAGAATCCTCCTAATCCTGAACTGGTGTTGACATTGAAGGAATAGTATTTCACTTGGGATTGAATAATTGTATCTATTATTGGGGTGAATTCTTCAAGACCAGTGGATGAATTGGAATCAACGTCGAAATTGGTGATGTTTAGGTCAACAAAGGAGTCATTGTCTAGTTGGAGTGATAGGGTTAACTGGATGAATAGTAGGAGGAGTAACATGACAAGTCTGATTTGTCTGGTAGATTTGTAGTAGTAGTATTTGCTGTATCGCAGTAATTTAATTTTTTTTACGCTATAAAATAAATCGAGGGGGTAGAGAATATGGGGGTATACAATATGGGGGTTATTACATTACCTATTACCAGATTAAAGTGGTTATTAGGGGTGGCTACTTAGGGGGTATTTGAATTACGTATTAATTTCTATTTAATATTGGCTTTCTATTTATATAACTGAGCGACAGCTCAGTTAAAGAGTTAGTTGTATATTAACTTCACATATTAACTTCGCTATCGCTCAGTTAATATTGCTCAGTTAAAGAGTGACTTCCAAAACCCTCGCTTCTTCTTCTTATCATGACTCAATTCCCGACTCAATTTAAGTTCAGGATGTGATTTTCTCGGTTCCAATTTCGGTCTAACCGAATCAACATCATGACTCTTTGATTTCAACAACCCTTTACTCAGCCTTCTCTCTCGTTTCGGTTCATCAAATTTCAAACTTGTACTCTTTGGTTTCGTAGCTTGTTCTTCTTGAACTTTATTCATCTTCAATCGTTCTTTAACTTCTTTAAAACTTAATTTCGGAGCAATATCTTCAATTGGATCCAATAACGATTTAGTCTTGAAAGGAACAACCCCAAATGAATTCGAACCAGTTATGACACGAGCCAATTTCGAGCCATTGCCTCGGAAATCAGGACTTATATCAACAATGTTAAAACATAAACTGGAAGATTTATCAGAAATGATCTTGATAAGATTGGAATAATACGTGGGGGAAACTTGTTCAGCTCGGGCTTGATTCAATTCAGTTTCAACATCATGTTTATAATTCACATAAAGATTGGATATTTCATCATATGAATTGACTTCATTTTCATCTGATTCAAGTTCTTCTTCTCCACTGGTCCCATATGAGGAATTAATCGAACTATTGTCAGCCAGTTCCAGTTCCAGTTCTTCCTTGACGTTGGGGGACAATGCTCTTCGTTTCCGCTTTCTCGTGGTCATCTTTTGTTGTAATTCCAATTCAAACGTTCCCATATTCATCGCAGGAACCATAATCACGGGCAAGGGGAAATTCTTAACTAATCTATCAGTTAATTTTGAAGAATTCCAAGATTTTAAAGGAGCTCCAGTTTTAACATTTGGTTTGGTACCAGTACATACTAAATTCGGTTCATATAATTTATAAATATCCTTTAAAACATCCTTGGTTCTCCCGGCAACAATTTCAACCACCACTTTCGCAATTATAGTCTTGTCAATCACCGTCAAACAATAATCCATGATATCTTGAGCAATATTCATAATATTATTAGGAACAGTTCTCTGTCTCATTCTCATCATAGGAGCACTATTATGATATTTAGGCGGAGAAGTAAATGTTGACCCTTTTCTCCCGCGTTTCCTTCTTCGTTCTAAAATATCGGCATTTACAGAAGATACCACGATAATTTTATCTCCATTTTCAATAAATTTCGTCAAGATCCAATCTAATGCTACCCAAGTATGAATTCTTCCACTTATGTAAACAAGAATGGTACGACGGGGTAATGTTGGTGTAAAGGGTAATTTATATTTATACAAGGCTTCAAATAAACTATGTTGTCTTGAAATTGAACAACATTTATGATTGGTTATAGGTTGCAGGGGGTATTGAATGAATCCATTAGGTATAGCTACTCCATCCATGGTGTCAAATAATCCTGGAGTTCCGCTTCCCATATCGGGACTACTGGCTCGCCTGGTAGGTGAAGCCAACGGAGAGGCGGGGGAGGACGACCTTAGTGAATCTCGGCCTCGATTTGACGAATAGTAATAATTGTTGGAATACCCCTTAACATGACTTCCCTTGGCATTATGTAATCGAAACAAATCCCAGCCTAAATCGTCATTCCAATCCGGTTCATCATCAGTATCACATTGAAGATTTATATCATCAAATGAAACCGATTTCTTAAAAAACTTATCCTCTTGTTCTTCCTCTTCACTAAGAAACTTAACAAATCGATAATCATCAGATTGACGTTGTTTCAAATATCCCAACAAATCATCGTCTTCTTCTTCCGACAGAGAATCAGCATCAGATTCACTATTTGATCGATTTAATTTAGTGGCTGCTCTTCGTTTCTTTAATTGGTCAATGGTGATTAATTCAGAATCACTATATGTGTGATTTAGATGTGGTGGGATTTTTAATTGTTCAAGTGGGGTGTTTCTTGGAGAATCTTCAAGAATAACAATGGAGGGTATACCGGGGGCCTGGGGGTGTGCTCGTTCCTGGTGCAGCTGGTGCTGAGTTGAGTCATCCCCAGTTGTGTTTGGAGATAACGAAGGAGAAGTAATAGATGGCATGGTGTGTGTATACTAGTTAGTGTAAAAATTAATTAATATTAGTAAAGTCTATATGAGTCTGGTCTAAGTGAAAGTGGTCTATGTCAGGGTCAGTCGTAGTTTGTTGCTGATTATGTTATTTTCTGTTCGTTTTTGTTCCCGTTCGGACGGAATTTTTTTCTTTTGTGCCTCTGCCCTAAATTTTTATACTTCGACCTTGGCCCTCAGGGTTTTACGTTTTAGGCAGAGAGAAAAAATTGAGGCGGTTAAATTTTTAGGGCGGTATACCAAACTGAGACTAACCGTATAACCAATGCACGGCACTAGTTTACTAATTATAGTATATTGTTTCCTGGCGTATGGAAATTACTTTTAGTAATCAGGAATAAACTCCGTGTGTGTGTTTGCCACACCTATCTCTAACGAGGCTTAATATGCATGTCAAAGTATCATCCTCGTTGAAACGATCACGTGGAGGTATTAACATTGACAGGTAAGGTTCCTCATGACCTTTATAAACTTAAATGTTATATGGTTTAACTCTAAAGGTATCTATACATCACGTGTAATACTCGTGATTTTATACGAACTACTACAACTAAGGGGGGTCAAAGCCCAGGGCTTATATCATTTAGGTGATACTTCAATTTGACATTAACCATCTCTTGCCAAGCTCAACCCCAGTGAAAAAAACTTAGTCTTGTCTTGGTAGTGATATATCAGTGTAACATCATTTAGATCAACCAAAAAAAAAATATCATGATCTATTAAATTTCAATATTTCTCCTATTTTACTATACTTCTATTACATATTACGATCATGTCTACAGCTACAATGACCCCCACCTGCACTAATCCAATAGATAACAATAAAGTTCTCATATCTTCATACCTATACAAAAAATCTTCAAATATGACCCATCAATGGAAACGAAAATGGGTAGTTTTAAGACAATGCCAATTAAGTTATTACAAAGACTCACGAGAATATAAACCAAGGAGGGTGATCCCTCGATTAAAAATATTAAGTTATAATGTCATACCTGATGATAAGAAAAATCATTTTGCGATATATACCACTGATAAAGTATTTGATTTTAAATGTGATGATGATAAATTATATAATAAATGGATTACTGCCTTGGATAGTTATTTAAGTGAACAGGATATATTAGTTGAGGATGTTCAAGATGATGCCGATGTTGATCTGGAAGATGAAGAACAGGAGGAAGTAAGAGTAGAGGAACAAATTGTCGAACAAGTATTGGAGAATAGTAAACCCAAGATGATAATCAGTGATGAAGGTATAACTGCTGATGAATTCAGTTCTGATTTAACTGAAACAGCCCCGGGAGTAACAGCAACAGATGCAATTGAATCAATGGCGAAATTAACCATCAACCCCAAACCAAAACACAAAGAACAACCCAAAGACACACACACCGACGAAGAATACATTATCGAAAAAGGTCATTTACAAATCCTTCGTCTGAAATATAATCATCAATGGAAGAAATATTACGTGATATTAACCACGAAAAACCTCAGTTTTTATAAATCAGATGAATTTAATAGTCGACCAAGGAAGACATTCACAATTGAAGAAATTTATGATGTGATTGAATTAGAAAGACATAAACATATTGATGGATATTGGTGTTTATTGATTATTACCCCTTTGAAAAGAATTAGAGTTAGAGGGAATGATGAGGGGGAAATGATGAGGTGGTTTAGTGCGTTGAAGGCAATTTGTATACGAACGAGGAAACGAGGGGATAGTCTCTGAGTTCATATGCGAAGAGTTATTGCTTTATCTCTTATGTGAAAAGCTCATGGCTTCTATTGCATATATAATGTATAATGAAATTGTATAGTTAGAAAAAAGTAAAAATTTAGAAACTGACAACCAAACAACATAACCAAGAATTAAAGGAACCAGAGAAAAAACGAGACAACGTGGGTCAGTAGTCATTAGAAGTGAAAGAACCAAGGGCAATCCCAGGCGAAAAAAAAGTAGCCTAGTACTATGGATAAGACAATGCCGGACAATCCAGATGAACTTGTAGAAACATTATCAGATTTATTTCCCAAATTCTCCAAATCAGATTTAAAATTCAGAATTGGATTAACCAATGATATAAATCAACTTATTGAAGAATTATTTGCTGAAAGTGAAACTGAATATGACGCTACTGTTTATCAATTATATGAAATGTTTCCTAATTTACCCTTGGATTTCCTATCTCAGAAATTGCAAGAATATAATAATGATTTAGAAACAACTGCTATGCATTTACTACAACCTATAACTACAACTACCACCAATCAATGGAATCAAATGGATGACATAATAACCAAAATTCAAAATTACTTTATCGAATACAATTTAGAAAAATCAGATATCATTCATTATGTTCGATTAAACAAGGGGGATTATTATGATTCAATGATTGGAATAATTAGTAATTGTCGACCGAGAGTTGTTCAAACTACTTCCAGTGGCGGACGTGTGCAGCGAGGGGCTAAGAAATCAACGAGTCTAACTAAATACATTACAAGTACTTATAAATATGACACTCGGTCCCAAGAAGCTCAAGAATTATGGCTGTTCTACAATAGTAATCCTCAATTACAAACAATCAACAAACAATTATTAATTAATTGTCTTGAATTCTTTCAAGGTCAAGTATATAAAGTGATTGAATTTATAACTGAATTAATCAGTAATAAACCGCAGGGCAAACCAATAATCAAGGTTGAGTTAACACCCCGACAAACTGCAACCAAGACAACTACTACACGTTTGGAACAGGAGTTAACATCATTGGAACAAAAACAATTTAACAACTACATAACCAATCACAAGATCGACTTACATAATTTTTCATTACCTTCTTCAATTAAATTACTCAAGTTAGTATTACAACATTGGTGGGATCAAGAACTTGCATATCGACAAGATCATGGAAAATTTGAAAAATTCACCTCACTAGCTTCAATAGGATCACTTACAATCATAACTGGTCGAGGTATTCATTCAATTGGTGGAGTATCACCAATTAAACAATATGTTTTACAATACCTAACTAAAACAGACTATATCTTCCAGGAAAAAATAGGAAGTTTTGAAGTAAAGGGTAGAAGACTATAGACGATATACTTTAAACTTTTCAACTTCTTTGGTTGTATAGACAATAGACAGTAACACCTCGGATCAAATACAAACGTCAAAAAGTGAAAAAGGTCTCGGGTATACTTGCACTTGTAGATAATTGTATACTAATACGAATAAATAAACAATAATAGACACACACGGCCTCCCAGTTTAAAACCTTATCATTGTCGACTAACTTTTGACAATAAGTTTGTTTATTATTACGACATTCCTATGCGCGACAAATAAAAAAAATCTCAACTGTAAAAAAAAAAAAAAAAAATTAGCTAAAAAAATAATAAAAAAAAAACAAAGACATGAAGGTTTAGCCCGACATTTTTTTCTACAATTTTTCCAAAAAACTAAAAAAATTGGTGATTTTTTAAAACAATAGAAGTTGAACAAACAACAACAACTTGAAACTTACCACCTTTTTAGTTCTTTCCAATCTATAATCGAAGATTCATACCGACACGACTTTTTTTCAACCTTGACCACAACTCTCAACCCAAATCAAAAGTCAACAAAAAAAAAAAGAATAAAAAAAAAAGACTGGAAGTCCAACACACATGGGTATACATATACACACATTCGCCTAAACTACAACAATAACAACATTCATTAAGTAAAACTACCAGCACACATTCCATCGCAAATAAAATTTTAAGTCAGACAATTACGAACCATGGAAGATATATCAACTACTAATCCAATTCATGGATCATTGGCTAATTCTACACCCATGAAATTAGGATCTCCCATACATGAAAGAATAAAATTGTTTGAACAACAAGTGGTTAAGGAAATACCGGGTGATAAATATAAGGAATCTCCCTTGAGTAAAGTGACAAGTAAAGAACAACTACAAGAAGAAGTGGAGAAACAGGAGCAGCAGCAGCAGCAGCAGCAACCAGAGGAAGTACACGTACAACCAGTACACCCAGTGCAAGTAGAACCAGTACAAGCACAACCACACTACTACGAAGATGAAACAATAATCCATGAAGAACCAGAACAAGAACTCATGGAAGAAGCATTACCAATCAAGGGCATGCCACCTTCAATTCCTCGAGTATTGGACGTCAACTCCTTAACCAAACAACAATCACCAGAAGAACATTCACTTCAATCACTTCTAACCACAACTTCCACACCACACGACGACATTCAAATCCCAAAACGTCATCCACAACGTGATTCTCCTTCAATATCAAACCCTATAATCGCCCCTACTGAACTGCACCCCCAACAACACCACGACGATTCAAGTGTTTCCAATCATTCATTACCTGAACCATCACGAGATCTTTCTGGTTTCCATTCAATTTTAGACCCCAGAAATTCAAACCGCGTGGAAAGTATAAGTAGTTCAACAAGCAGTGCAGTGCCTCATCGTGGTGATATTGACAATAGTTATGAATTAGAATTAAGATCAAGTGGGAATACCGTGGCTACAAACAATTTCTTAAATCATGGAAGTATACATCGAACAGGAACAGGCACTACAACAACAACCACGGATGAAGAACAAGTGCATACTCCTCATTTAGCCAATCCTCATAAAACTATTCCTAAAAGTGATACTCCTAATTTACCTGCGGATTTCGATCATAATCGAACAATATCAAATGCCACGGTAATTATATCAAACACTCCAAGACCAGCCCCACCACCACCAAGTAGCTCCGCCCATAATCAAACAGCAGCAATAACTCCAATTCCACCACAATCCCATATTTTCCCACCACAACAACCAACAAGTTATACCCGACCAGGAGACTCTCCACTGTTATCAATGGGTGGTTCCACATTCCCCTTGTCAAGAACAACGTCTAAAAAGAGTAGTAAAAAGAGTAAAGTAAGACATGCATTTTCTTCAATGTTTAGTAAATCAAAACCATCAAATTCTTTACTAATAGCCAATGGATCACCAATTCCAAATTCTCCTGAACTTAATATGAAAATAAGTACTCCATTCAATGCAAAACATGTGGCTCATGTAGGAGTAGATGATAATGGGTCATATACTGGATTACCTATAGAATGGGAGAAATTATTATCAGCAAGTGGAATCACCAAGATTGAACAAGAACAACATCCTCAAGCAGTAATGGACATTGTAGCATTTTATCAAGATACAAATGATAATAATCCTGATGATAATGCATTCAAAAAATTTCAATTTGATAAAGACAAGACTAGTTCTTCTAATTGGTCAAATGATAGTGGGAATTTCACAAGATATTCTGATAGTCCAGGAGCCCCTGATCAACGGTCAAGTTCTTCAATTGAACAACTCCAACACCAGCCTCTGGTTCTGCTGCAACAACAACAACCTCCAAAAACCCCCAAGACACCTACTTCTGGTCAATATGAAGCTCAATTTATACCAAGTAGACCAGCACCAAGACCTCCACAATCACCTTTAGACGGCAGTTTCCCAGTAGTTACATCTCCAAGAACTCCAGAATCAACTCCTACAACCAGTACCAGTACCACCTCCGCCACCACCGCTACCAACATCTCACCTAATTCCAATCACAAGATGAAATTAATAGGAAGATCATTATCCTCCCTTTCAATAAGATCAAAGAAATTTGCGCCACAAGGTCCAATCCCACCAATTCCAACATTACCTCCAATTCAAACAATCCCCAAGCTGAAATCTCATTCATCATCATTATCAAATCATATATCAATAATACCTTCAAATGGATCAACTACCGCACCAGTGATTCAAGTTGCTAGATTTGATACACCAAAGACAATGCCTAAACAACGAACTGAATTTAAAGCTCATCGAGCACCACCTCCTCCACCACCTTCACAACCTTCACAATCTTCATTACCTATACATCAAGCACCACCTGTACCTACACCCAAAGTTAGTCCGCCTCAGCAAGCTCCCACCAGTCCGCCAAAGTCTTCTCCACAACAAGCTCTTGATGATATCATGGGAGTTGAAAAGACCGAGGGACAAACACAACCCCAGAAAAAGACTGATGATGATAGGAAACTGGCTCCTGTGCGTGATGCTAAACAAGCAGCAATTATAGCTCAAAGGAAACGGGAAGAAAAGAAACGGAAAAATCAACAAATTATATCTAAATTACAATCTATATGTAGTCCAGGAGATCCCAATGAACTTTATACTGATTTATTAAAAATTGGACAAGGTGCAAGTGGTGGAGTTTATATAGCTCATGAAAAACTACACAGTTCAAACACCGTGGCTATTAAACAAATGAATTTAGAACAACAACCCAAGAAGGAATTAATCATTAATGAAATCTTGGTTATGAAAGGTAGTAAACATCCAAACATTGTTAATTTTATTGATTCATATTTAGTCAAGGGAGATTTATGGGTGGTTATGGAATACATGGAAGGAGGATCCCTAACGGAAATTGTAACTCATAGTGTAATGACTGAAGGGCAAATTGGAGCAGTATGTCGAGAAACTCTTAAGGGGTTAAAGTTCTTACATTCCAAGGGGGTTATTCATCGTGATATTAAAAGTGATAATATCTTACTTAATATCGATGGTAATATTAAAATGACAGATTTTGGATTTTGTGCTCAAATTAATGAAATTAATTTAAAGAGAACAACCATGGTTGGAACACCATATTGGATGGCACCTGAAGTTGTTTCTCGGAAAGAGTATGGTCCAAAAGTGGATATTTGGTCATTGGGGATAATGATGATTGAAATGATTGAAGGAGAACCACCATATTTGAATGAGACTCCCTTGAGAGCATTGTATTTGATTGCTACTAATGGAACACCCACTTTAAAGGAACCAGAAGCGTTGAGTTTGGAAATTAAACAGTTTTTATCTTGGTGTTTACAAGTTGATTTTAATAAACGGGCTACTGCGGATCAATTATTACAGGATAAGTTTATATTGGAAAGTGATGATGTGTCTTCGTTGAGTCCATTGGTTAAGATTGCAAGGATGAAGCAGGCTTACGAGTAACTGAGCGATAGCGAAGTTGCGAAGTTGCGAAGTTGATAGGACTACTTACTTAACTGAGCAACACACTTGAACTGTTATATTACTATATATACTTTTTATACATAATCTTTTACTTCTAAAGTATCATTTAAAAACTTTACAACTCTAACAATACCAAAGAATTCTTTATCATCAAAAGAATCCACTGACAAAGCACCTTTCCCTTTAAATTTACCAATTATCAGATTTTCAAAAAAGAATACCGCATCATGTAATCCCCAAGGTTCAACATATACTTGAACTGTTCCCCCGCCTTCACCATTCTCTTGAATATATTCATGTTTCTTTACATCTAATTTCCCACCAGAATCAATATTTTGATCCATATCATATAATGGACATTTCAAGGCATATTTACACCATTCTAAAATATCATCCCGGAAAGATTCATGTTCTCCAACTATGACACACACGTGATAATTCTCGTTGTTTAAAGTAGGTATTGAATTCCATTCTGAAGCACTATATGGATGATTACCCGGGGAAATGATTAAAGCTTGATGATCGGTATCTCCTAAAATATCCCAATGACGATGCTCCTCTCTAAATATATGGAATTGAATCATATCCCGATTATAATTATCATACCATGAACAACCTGGTTCATATTGTTTATCTTCCGGCATGATTTTACACCAGGGACTAATTAAAATAACACTTTTCGGGTATATCAACGTAGTTGGCGATGGTAACGAAGTAGCATATGAATGACGAATATATTGTAAGAAAGTAACGGCTAAATGACCACCAGCGGAATCTCCCATAAGGATAAAATTATCATTCCCCACCGCGACTAATCTAGCATATGTCTCAGCTAATTGATACATTTGAGTGGCTACAGGATATCCATTACTTGCTAATTTATAATCAAGATGTAAAATCGACAATTTCTTTCGTTTTTCCGGAGTAACCAAATTATAAATCGCCAATACTGAATCTAATTGAGAAGGCATAGTTTCAATATAATAACCACCACCATGTAAATAAATTAAAATTGGATCGGTTCGAGAACGATGTGGTGCTTTAACTAACCAAAAACTTTGTTGATCAAATCGAACTCCATAATTAGGTAATTGTGTTAATTTTGGATGAAGTGATTTCATCAAGTTATTAATAAGGAAATGATTTGAAAGAATATTGATCAAGGCACAATCACGTACTGGGATAGCTAATGCTCCTCGACATAATTGAACCTTTAATGAGTTGATTAAACTTTTTCGAAATTTCTCATTTATACCGCCAAATATTGGATATTTAACAAGGATATAAAGAAGTTTAAATGGGATTGACAAAATAAGATAAATACCTCGAACACTGGCCATATTCTTACCTAAAACACTTAACTAAAACACTCGACTAAAACAGTTAACTAAAAAACTAACTAAAAGAAAAACAGGAGTTCACTCACTATATATGCAAGATTGATGAAAAATAAACAACACCAATTTACTCCTCAATTTAAAAAATCATAACCAATTACGCGGGGGGGGTTCAATTAGAGGAGGCAAGTCCCCCCAATGGGGGTAATTAACTTAGACAATATGTTATATAGGTTTTGACACTTCACATGCTAAATTCCATATGACACCCCGCGTTTTGTCTTTTTTTTTTCTAGACGAATCAAGATGATTCATAATCACATGCCCCATTGGCCCGGTGTTAACAACGAAGGATTCACCCTACAAGGGTTCCCAAGGAAACACTTCTCTGAGCAGTTAGTTTGTCTCACATATATTTAGCAGCTTAAATCCACAATAATAAAGTATATGTTAAGAAATGTTTAATTTACTAACTCAAAATTTCCTCTGTTATCTATAACAAATTCCTTAATTTAGAAAATAGAATCAGTTCTTACTTTAAGATTTGATTCTAAATCTTAAAAGATATCGGATAATTTCAATTCAAGTAATCTTGATTCCCCTCCCCCCACTTCCATTCTACAAACATCCCTTTAGTCATGTATGTTTCTGCAATAAACCCGTCCTAAATCCGGTAGATCTGGAGATAGGTGGGTGAATATTGTACGGGGTAAAACTTTACAAATATCTTGGTATTTCACCCCTTGGTTTCTAATTGGGTGCAAAATGTCTTGCTTGTAAGTTTACCCCGAAATTGAAGCTCAAGTCCTATATCCTGTTCTTGTCATTTTCAACTTCAGTTTAAATGTCGGTTTACTTTTACTAGATTGGTCAAGAGCTCCAAACTTGAGATCAAGTTTATCTTCTCAAGAGGGGTGACCCAGGGCAACTCTCGTTCTTGGGGTATACACTACAAAACCTACCTACTCAGTACATTGATGATATTAGGCAGAGACCAGAGTTAGAAATTTTAGGCATATAAAAACATCAACGTATGATAGTTTATTTCTGTTGCCTCTACCTGTGATTCTCCAAAGTTGGAGATTGTTCAAAGATATTCTCATTCAGATCTTTCAATAATCTCCTCAATTTCCTGGCATGACATGTTAAACCATAGGGCCAATATTAGCATTCTGAAACAAGAATACTCTCTTGTACGGCATCAAGCTATAACACTCCCGTCTATATGTATCAAAGAGGAGTATTCCTATAACAATGTATAAAACCCCATACCATTTCATGTAGCACATGGTTATTTCTCGGCTACTGAAACATGTATGAGCAATCATTCGACCCATTGTTCAAATACGTCATTTTCATCAGGGTGTATAAGGTAAGTGTGTGCGATATGTCACAGATTAACCTTTGATGCATTTCGGCATTCGCCGACCAAATAACCTAATATTAGTCACCCAATAGTGATTATTTCTATTCTAACGCATCTGATTCGATGATAACAGGGTTATGATACCTTAGTTTCTTTTGTTTACCAGAAACATCTATTAGTGCACTATATGCAGGTCCATATGCTGGGCCGATCTATTTTATTTTTACAGTTTTAGTCTATAAACGGAAATATGATACAATATTTCACACTTTACGGTTATTAAAGGGACAAACCCTAAGCTGTATTGTTGTGACGTCACATTTCCATAGAATTTTTTGTTACGCCTGCCGCCGCCCTTGTTCCAAAATAATTTGGTATTTCCACGACCTATCCCACACCACACACTGTACCACGTCAGGGAATGGTCATCCTGAAATTCTTAATATAAATGATGTGGCACTAGCCTCATCTTTAAACTTACGTAACTTCGTATTTTTTTTTACTTTCTACTTTTTATCAGGGTATTCCTTTTATAGATCTTATACACTTATACACACACAATGTCTACTGTTCCTGAAGGTGACTTTATAGTTCAAGAAGATGGTGGTGCTGCCGTTGAATCTGCAGTTGATTCTGCTCCAAGTTCTGCCGTTGCTTCACCAAGATTTCAATCTTATTTAAACAATGATGGTATTGATGAACTTCAACCTTCATTAAGAAAACATCGAGTTTCAAATTTATCCTTGTCTGATTTAAATCAATGGCAAACTGGTTTACATAAATTAACCTCATCACCTTCATTATCCAATAAGAATTCCCTGACCAATTTGAAAAAAGTTGATTCTTTGGCTAAATTATCTAGAAATTCTTCAATTATTAAAAGAAAAAAGAAAGTTGTCATTGATCATGAACGTGTTGCTTCTTATGCGTTTTGTTTTGATATTGATGGGGTTATTTTACGTGGACCAAACACAATTCCACAAGCGGTTGATGCAATAAAGTTATTGAATGGGGAAAACAAGTATAATATTAAAGTTCCTTATGTTTTCGTAACTAATGGAGGTGGTAAACCTGAAAAACAACGAGCTGACGACTTGTCAGCCAGATTAAACACGGTCATCACTGAAGATCAAATCATTCAAGGTCATACTCCCATGAAGGATTTAGTTGGTGATTATGAAACTGTTCTTGTTGTCGGTGGGGTAGGAAACACATGTCGACGTGTTGCTGAATCTTATGGTTTCAAAAATGTGTATACTCCCTTGGATATCATGAAATGGAACCCAGCCGTATCTCCATATCATGACCTAACTCCTGAAGAAATTGCTTGTTGTAAAGATGTTGATTTCCTGAAGATTGCCATTGAAGCGATTTTAGTGTTTGCTGATTCAAGAAATTGGGCAGTAGATCAACAAATTATTTTAGAATTATTATTGAGTAAAAATGGAGTTATGGGAACTCAATCAGAAACTTTCCATGATGGTCCCCAGATTTATTTTGCTCATTCTGATTTCATTTGGGCTACAAATTATAAATTATCAAGATATGGAATGGGAGCTTTACAAGTTTCAATTGCAGCATTATATCGTGAAAGTACTGGAGAAGAATTAAAAGTTAATCGATTTGGGAAACCTCAAAAGGGGACTTTTAAATTTGCTAATAAAGTCTTGACCCATTGGAGACAAGGAGTATTGGATGAACATTTGAAAAAATTATCAATTAATGATCCAAATGCTAGTCAAGCTGATATTTTAATTAATGAAGAAGGTGAAGAAATTATCAATCAAAGTAAATTGGAATCGTATCATTATTCCGATTCAGAAAGTGATGAAACGGATGATGAAATTACCAAGGTTGTAGGTAAAACTCCACCAAACCCCCAGACTGATAAAATTACTTTGGAATTACCCCCAGCTTCCACGGTGTATTTTGTTGGAGATACTCCTGAATCAGATATTAGATTTGCTAATTCTCATGATAGTTCATGGCATTCAATTTTGGTTAAAACTGGGGTGTATCAAGAAGGTACAATTCCCAAATATAAACCAAAATATACTTGTGCTGATGTTTTAGAAGCAGTTAAATATGCAATTGAAAGAGAACATGCTAAAGAATTGGAAGAATGGAATGAAACTGCCGTGGAAGAAGAAACTTCAGTCAAGATTAACTTTTCTGATTTGGTTATGACTCCAAGTACTAGTGACCTTGATGAATCTAAAAAGAAGGCATCGTCAACTTCAGTTCATGAACTTGAAACTCTTGAAGTTCCTGGTATTTTAAGTGAACAAATTAGTAAGGTTAAAGATATCAAAGTACATTCAGGTTTAAGAAATGAAAGTACATAATAGTGTTTTATTTTTATAGCTTTATCTTTTGTATTAATTATATATATACTCTAGTTACCTTTCCAGAAGAAACCTTGGTCAATAGTGAAGGATGTTCTTAATGGAATATTATCACTACTATTACCTACAAGAACTTGATATTCACCAGTTTGAACCGACCATTTATCTTGATATTCATCCCAGAATGAAACTGAATCCTTTAATGATAATTGAATAACTACTGTGTTCTTGGTACCTGCTTTCAAATACACTTTTTCAAACCCTTTTAATTCCTTAACTGGTCTAATTACATCAGAATCTTCCTTGCCAATATAAACTTGAACAACTTCAGCACCATCAACTTTACCCGTATTGGCAATTTGAACCGAAACTTGAAGAATTTCTTCATTTACATCAACTTTTAAATTGGAAAAGTCAAATGATGTATAAGATAATCCATATCCAAAGGGGAAGGCAACGTCTCTACCTAATTTTTCATAATATCTATACCCAACAAAGATATCTTCACCATATAAAACTCTACCTCTTTCAGTCTTGAAATTTAAAAATGCAGGATTATCTTCATTACGTTTGGGGAATGATAATGTAAGTTTACCACTTGGGTTAGTTTCACCATACAAGATATCAGCAATACCATTACCGGATTCATTACCACCATACCAAGCTTGAAGTAAACAAGGAGCTTGTTCAACCCAAGGTAATTCAACAGGAGTACCTGATTGATTAACAACAACTGTGTTTGGATTTGCAGCCAAAATAGCTTCCACCAATTTATCTTGATATCCTTCTAATTTCATATGAGGACGATCAAATGATTCAGATTCCCATTCTTGATTTAATCCAATACATACAACTACTTTATCTACTGATTTGGCGATTTCAACTGCATTGGCAATTTCTTCATCATCATCAATAACTTTAGCCATACCAAGATTAATACTACCTCCGAAAAGATCACATCCATTACTAGGTAATGTATAAGTTGGACCTGATCCAAATTCAACTCTAACCTTGTATGTTTTCCCCTTTTCAAGTTCAATAATACCATGTTCTTCCATAGTACCCATATTAAAGAAAGTTTCACCCCGACGTTGTTTACTCTTGTTGTCAACTACAAGTTTATCATCAATGAAAAGTTGAGCAGTTCCAACAACAGTTACACCAAATTCATAATCGGCAGATTCTTCAGGAGTGAATTCCCCTTCAAAATCAATATAGAATAAATTATCCTTGACTTTCTTGTTATAATAATCAGGGAAATGAAGTAAGGAAAGATCTAAATCATATTCATCAACCAATGTTCTTTGTGGAGTACCTCTTGGTTCAACATAAAATTTCAAATTATAACCTGGTTGTCCTGTCTTGGGGTTAATTAACCGTGGACCCAAGGCAGGTAATAATCTATGAGCATAAGCACCAACAGTATATTTAGGAGTAGTATTACTCTTGGCAGCAATTGAATCATAAGGAGTAGTGGTATAATAAGCCCTTAATGCAGCTGAACCACCACCACAATAAGCAGCAACTTTAGCGTTTGGTCCAATTACAGCCACGGTTTCTTGTGGTTTCAAAGGTAAGATATTTCCTTCATTCTTTAACAACACAATTGAATCCAGAGCTAATTTACGAAGTAATTCACTGGTTTCTGGAGTATTGTTCTTGGTAGTTTCAGATCCATTTTCAGGAACTCCTGATTTAAGAGCAAGTTTAATCAAACGCAACACTGATCTAACTCTATCATCAAGTTGGTTAATATGTAATTCACGAGTCTTGACCATGTGACAAACAGCTTCAACTTTTCTAAAATAAGTTGGACCAGGCATTTCAATATCTAATCCATTCATAAGTGATTCCTTAGCAGTGTAAGTCCCCCACCAATCAGACATAACCGTACCTTCCCAACCCCATTCCTTACGTAAGATATCTTGTAACAAATGTTCATTTTGAGAACAATGAGTTCCATTTACTTTATTATATGAAGTCATTAATGCACTTGGTTTACCATCTCTCAAGGCAATTCTAAATGGTTCCAAATAAATTTCCCTTAAAGCACGTTGAGTCACAATAGAATCACTACCATTACGTTCATGTTCTAAATCATTACAAACAAAATGCTTGGGGGTAGCTGCAACTCCTTTACTTTCAATCCCCTTAATAATATTAGCAGCAGCAATACCAGTAAGATAAGGATCTTCTGAAAATGATTCAAACCCACGACCACCCAAAGGACCACGTTGAATGTTCATAGTAGGACCCAAAATCACATGAACACCCTTATGATGAGCTTCTTCACCCATTAATCCACCAGCTTTTTCCAAAAGTTTTTTATCAAATGTAGCAGCTAATCCAGTCCCACAGGGGAAACATGCTGCCGGAACAGAATTGAAAAATTTAGTACCTCTAAGACCATTGGGACCATCACTGAATCTTAAACTAGGGATACCTACTCTATGAATAGGAGCAGTATGCCAGAAATCAATCCCAGCTAATAATTTGGCTTTTTCCTCTAAGGTTAATCGAGATAAAGTAGCTTCAATATCAAAATCAGGCACGGTCATTTTTGTAGCTAGTTCTAAAGAATCCCAAAATTTCAGATCTAGGTTATCTTTCTGGGGTATTCTGATTATTTATATCTAAAACATGGGGAGTTATCCCGAGTTTAGTGTGGTTTAACAGTTAATAACTTGGTAGTGTACCCTTGCCTAAATATTTTTTTTCTGAAAACTGGTTTCCCCATTAGGCAATGCTTCCTCTAAGTAGAAAAATTATTTTCCAGGAACAATTACCCCATTTAGATAGCACCGCGTATATTCTCCAGGATCCGAAATCTTGCCGATAATCCACCCATTGATTTAGGGGAAGGTCAAATTAGTAAGACAGAAAGAATCCGTCAATGTAACAATATGCTAAAACATACCGTTTGATTGCTACAATATCCAGAACAAGCAGTTATCCCTCTAGTTAAATAAGTGTTAAATTATTCACATGTCATTTCAATCAAGCAACGAGTTTTAACACAAAACAATGTCACTCCCATGGGCAATGTGAGACAATATGATGAGCCTCTAATAGGAACTGGGGTATTGTATAGAATTTGCATAAGTTTATAGTTTTTCATAATGCTGTAAGTTAAAAAAATATATTTGCATTTATTTTGTTCGAATTTGGTTGCAAAGTTGTACAATACTGACATCTAAGTTAGACTAAGAACAGATTTATATAATTACATATGGATCAATAGACTAATATTACAAAATTTAACAAATAAATGTCTAACCATATAACATGTTTAGAATACGATTATTAGAGAAATTACAAAGATTCTATTATTTGTAACCAAAACAAATAGTATTAAATTTATATTTAGTGCATTTTGCTAGTCTTTTTTTCTTTGTAAATCTTGAGATTTCGCAATATAAAAGGAGTTGCAAAAATTCAAAATCCAAAAATAAAATTTACAAATATTCATCACTTTCTTTTTCCTTTTTCATTATCTCTTTGCTTAAATTCATAATAATTCATAATTAACAAGAAGTAATACATATAAGAACAACATAAAACAATTACTAACCTTTATTTCAAATAGTTCCACATTGATTTCAGACAATTTGTTAGAATATTTGGCTCAGCGGTTAACATTATCACATTAATCAAGACTTTAATATTACAATTATCAAGTTTAGAAACAAGGGTAAATCCTATTACAAGTCGAAATGAGTTTGGAATTGGTTGAATTGTTGGGATTTTGGTTTACTGGTTGGTTGTTGGTTAAATTTTAACGGATCTGTTTGTGATCGACAGATCTTGAATGGTTGAATATTGCGAGAGGATGAGGTTAGAGAGCAAACAAGAGAAGATCACCTTGACTTTCCTCATATTTACTAACTTATTAATTTAGAGACACATATCTGTTTGTGATCGACAGGTAATTGAATAAGTGTTATTGTGCGAACATGAGGTTAGAGAGAGCAAACTTAGAAGATCATCTCGACTCTTCCTCATAAACTACTAACCTTTTTAATCTAGGAAATGTTTGATTAAGTATATAGATTTTGTTATAAATTTAATATTATATTTTGTTTTAGTTATAAAATTTTTGATTCTTTGTAATTTCTCTAATAATACTAATTTACCATTTACAAATATATAACAGAAACAACAATTGAACAAGAAATGAAAGTGTCTGAAGTATATCAGTAACGATAAAGGTTTTCAGTTGCTGATATGTGTATAAACCAGGGATTTCTTTGCAGTAGTCGGAACAACCTAGTATAAGCAATTTGTTTGAGCAATCTGTGTTTATCTTCCAGGTTACTACAAATTAATGGATCAAAGGCAAACCAACTATTGCCTATTCTTGCTGCCTTTGGCCCTGTGGGGAAGAAACCCTTACTATGTTCTTTCCATTACATATCTTACCCCTCACCATACTAGTCTTGCTATACTTGGCTATAAATCTTTCCAACGAATCATGCAAGTTGGGTTGATTGGTGAAGAGTGTGGGGCATTTCCTACTTTTGTGTAAAAGTTTATCAAAATTTTTTCAAAATATGCACTAATCTCCTAGATCTACAAAGCTCGGATGCAAAGAAGATATAATAATTAAATGAGCTAATACTATTATCGAGAAGAACATTCCGATTCGTCGTGGCATCTCTCTTGGTACTTATCTACTGCCGATGGTGCGGGTACAATACCATTATCCACGGAAAGTACTGTGGTTTTTCCGCCATTTTTTTTTGCGGGGCAATTTGATTGTTAATTCAACTTGACTAAGTTACTCCTCCTCCCTCCACTTAGAAATTTCACTATCGGGTAAATATGATGCCGACTAACATATAAATACTAGCGCGATTGCTGCTACGATCTGAGGGTAATTTTGTTGATTAAGCATGTCCACTTCGTTATTCTCCCCTCAAGACTTTTCAAAAGAAGTTGCGTTATCTCATCTTCCATTAAAACCAAATGTCATATGTGATAGTGTGCCAATCAAGGGAGAATTCAATGCCAATTATTCTTCTGTTTTCCGGAATAAGGCACTCGCTAATCGGATGATCAATAATGTTCACCCTGAATTAAACACTCATTATAAATTATTTGCCAATGCTGCTGCCATGTTTAAAGACAAACCATGCCTCGGTTCAAGAAGTTATGACTATGTGAAAAAGACTTCTGGTGGTGAATTCAACTATTTAACATTTGATGAAGTTAATGAAAAGAGAAAGAGAATCGGGTCTGGGTTTATCCGATCTTTATTAGTCAACCCATACAAGAGCCACTCGGTAGCTCATAAGAAAATCGACAATCATTTACGTGATTGGATGAATTATGGAAGTCGTGCTAGTGGTAGAAACAATATTGAATTTGAAATTGAGAAATCAAACTCGTTTATCTTGTCAATTTTCGCTTCTAATCGTATGGAATGGATTTTAACTGATTTGGCATGTAGTTCATATTCAATTACAAATACTGCCTTGTATGATACCTTGGGACCAGAAGTTACTCAATATATTTTACAATTAACTGAAAGTCCCATTGTGGTTTGTTCAATGGATAAGATTAATCAACTTTTAGAATTAAAGAAGAAATTCCCCAAGGAACTTGCAAATTTCATTTCAATTGTATCTATGGATCCAATTGAACTTATCTCGAATGAATTGTTCAAACTTGCTCAAGAATTACAAGTCACTATCCAAGATTTGAATCAAATTGAAGAACTTGGTAGATCTAGTCCAATCAAGGAATTACCACCTAATCCAGATACTTTATATACCATTTCCTTCACTTCAGGAACCACGGGATCTAGACCAAAGGGAGCAATGGTACACCAATCAATGGCTGCAGCATATATTACATGTTTATTATGCTTTGAACCACAAGCAGGTGACCATGACAAAGCATTTATTTTCCTTCCATTAACTCACATCTATGAGAGGGAAACTAGTGCATTTGCATTATGTAGTGGATATTATTTGGGATTCCCTCAATTAACCATTGGTAAGAAGAATGTTAATGCATTTACTGATCTAATTGATGATTTAAGAATATTCAAACCTCATTATTTTTCAATCGTCCCCAGATTATTAACTAGATTGGAAGGATTACTCAAGAGTAAAATTAAAGAATTGGATCAGAGTAACCAAGAAAAAGTAAACAAGATAATTGACTTTAAAATCACCCAACAAGCTAAAGCCGATGGATCTACTGGATTTGATTATATCTTGGATCAATTTAAACCATATAGAAACTTACGAGAATTTGTTGGATTTGATAATATTAAATGGGTTCAAACTGCTTCAGCACCAGTGGCAGGTTCAACTTTGATATATCTTAAGGCTAGTTTAAATATCGGAATTAGACAATTGTATGGATTAACTGAATCTGGAGGAGCTATAACTTCAACTAATGCTTACGAACTGAGCCCGGGATCTTGTGGAAGTATTGGACTTACTGGAGAATTTAAATTAAGAAATGCTCGAGACATGGGATATAATATTGATGAATTAAAAGGGGAATTATTATTACGAGGTCCTCAAATTTTCAAAGGTTATTATTATAACAAGGCTGAAACTGATGTTGTATTTAATGAAGATGGTTGGTTTCATACTGGAGATATTGCAAGTGTTGATAAAAAAGGTAGAATTACCATTATTGATCGAGTAAAGAATTTCTTTAAATTACAACAAGGTGAATATATCTCCCCGGAAAAGATTGAAAATCGATATTTATCAAGTAATCCAATGATTAGTCAACTTTATGTTCATGGAGATTCCTTAAAGTCGTATTTAGTTGGGGTTGTAGGTATTGAATATGAACAAGGGTTGAAGTTTTTAAATCAAGAATTTGGATATAATAAAATAGCTATATCAAGCGAAGAGTTACTTGAAGAATTAAACAAGGTTGATATAAAGACCAAGTTTTTACAAATTATGAATTCAAATGTCAAGGATAAATTAAATGGATTTGAAATATTACACAACATTCATCTTGAAATTAACCCGTTGACCGTAGAAAGAGATGTTGTTACACCCACATTTAAAATTAGAAGACCAATTGCTTCTAAATTTTTCGGCAAAGTGTTTCATAAATTGTATGAAATTGAACAATCTTTGGTTATTGCTGCAAGATTACAAGCTGCTAAATTGTAATATTTATAAATCATCTCTATATATACATATAAATTATCCTCGTTGAATTTTTGAAATTATTATCCAATACCATGGAGGTAAGAACGCCATAAGTAAAAACTCTTTAACTAAATCCAATTTAAACACTTTAAATTGTTTTAAAGTATCCAGTCGTAAAATCCTTCTTGCGTCTTCTTCATCATTATGCACTTTTTGTAACAAGAAATCCTTAGTAACCCACCATAAATGTCCTAACCCATATGCAACCGTATAAAACCAAATTAAAGGTTTAGCGACAATTTCAAAACTAAATTTCCAATTGACATCTAATAAATTAACTGTAAGTACTAACCAATGCAAACAAGCACATATCCAGGGGAAATACACATTTTTAAATTGAAATATTCCAAATAAATTCATAAGTTCTTCTGGACTATGTTTACTATCAATATATATCAATAAATGACACAATACATTCCCCAATTCCAATAAATTAACCCGTAATTTATAATACCCAAATGTAGCTGCTATAACAATCGACATAGAAATTTGTATCAAATAATATAAGAAATCAATTGATTTATTCCGTTCAATTAACTCCTGAAGTAATTTCCGTTGTTGTGGATTAAAACTATCAACAACTTTAGGTAATATTGAAATTGTGAATGAATCTTCTACTCGTCGACATGAATTACTAACAAACCAAAACTCCATAAATAAATTCATTGAAAGTTCACCAAATGTGAAAAATGAAGAAACTAATCGCCAATTTTGATTGGAAAAGGCTTTATCCGGTACAAATAACAAATTCAGTGATTTAACTTTGTTTAATGTGATTAACGTGGCAGTGGCAACAATTGCAATGTTCCACCCTCGAGTAACAGGTGGTAAACCTGTCCAAAGTGCATCCATGATTCACTTCCCCATTTGTTACGTCATTAACATTTTTCCTTGGGAAAAGTGTGTTGTTAAATATGTAAGCACACGCGCTACCAATGGAGGTGGCAATATGGAAAAAATTGAATGCTGCCACTGCAAAGGTCTACTGCTGTTAACTTTGAAGAGTAAAGAACATGACCATTAATGTGGATGAAATAATCCAACCCGTGTCAGGATACATTAGTAGACCATCAACCCATGAACCTATTCTTGAACCATACAATTATTTAGCTGAGATTCCTGGTAATAATCAAAATGTTCGTACGAAATTTATTCAAGCATTTAATGAATTATATTACAAGATTAATGATCCCGAATTACTTGAACAAATTAGTGAAATAATTTCAATCTTTCATAATTCTTCATTATTAATTGACGATATTGAAGATTCTTCCCAATATAGACGTGGATTAACCTGTGCTCATATTAAATTTGGTACACCATTAACTTTAAATTGTGGTAATTTAATGTATTTTATTGCCTTACAAAAGGCTCAACATATACCGAATAAAATTTTACAAGATAAACACGAAATTGACCAATTAAAGTTTAAAACCCTGCAGGTTTTAATTGACGAAATGTTAAATTTACATCATGGACAAGGATTGGATATTTATTGGCGAGATTATTTAACCAAGATTGAGACATTACCTGAAATTGAAGATTATTTATATATGATCAAGGATAAAACAGCTGGGTTATTTCGATTATCAATTAAATTGCTTGGATTATACTCGACTGAACAAGTTAACTTTGACCTTATCCCCATTGCAAATTTACTTGGGATTATATATCAAATTAGAGATGATTATTTAAATTTAATTGATGATAAATATTCAGCAATGAAGGGAATAGCTGGTGAGGATTTAATCGAGGGGAAATTATCCCTACCTATATTACATTGTCTAAGAAATACTACAAATTCACCCGTATATAAATTGTTGTATGAATACCCTACCAGTGAAGCCCGTAAGAATCAACCAGAATTAATTGAACAAAGTATAAGATATATGACTGTTGAATCCAAATCTTTACAATTCACTCTTGAATTAATTCATGATCTAGAAACTAAAGTTAAACAGTTGTTATTATTACACACACCACAAGCTCAAGATTCTTTATTATTTCAAATTATTAATCATTTATGTGATATTTAAACTAAGGGAAGTTCTTCAATTAAATTATATTTGTCCCATTGGTTTAAATAAAAGTCAAGATCGGATATTGGTTGATCAAGACATGTTTTGTTGTAAAATTCTTTAGGGATATTAAAACGATCCAGTTCTTGATCTATATTCTTGGATATGAAATTGTGATGGAGTGAAATGTCCACATCTGCTATGTTTGATTTGATTATTTGAATTAGCTGAGGATATGTATAATCAAGTCGTACTTTATCTTCAAATTTACTAATACTATCAGTGATTTTTGGTGGAAGATTTACTTGATTATTCTTTGGGATGGTTATATCTGGTTTAATTTCAGGTTTATACAGAGGTCTTTTGGGAACAACTAAACTTTCTTTCTTCTTCTTGATATTCCTTATCTTCTTAATCTTCTTGGTATTCCTTAGTCTTGGTATAATTGTATCGGTTGATTCTATTTTGACTGGGGTTACATCATATTGTTCTTGTTTTATAGGTTTCCTTCCCTTGGCTCTCCTTGGTGGTATATCATTATGTAAATTCTGACTAATAAATTGATTATAGAGTGCTATATCCAATTCATAATCTTTGTCTTCTCTCTTGACTCTTGTTGGTGGCATGGAGCTGTTTCTAGTATAACTTGATATTTCCGCAGATCATCTCAATGTCAAAAAAAATATATTGAAAATTTCAATTTTACTAGTTCAAAACAACCACCAGGAATAATGTTATACTTAATTGGATTAGGATTATCTCATGAGACAGATATCACTGTCCGTGGATTGCAAACCGTCAAGAAATGTAAACGAGTTTACTTGGAAGCCTACACTTCCATTTTAATGGCAGCAAATCAAGAATCATTAGAAGAATTCTATGGACGAGAAATCATATTAGCTGATCGAGAATTAGTTGAAACTGGAGCTGATAAAATCCTTGAAAATGCCCAAGAAGACGATATTGCCTTCTTAGTTGTTGGTGATCCATTTGGTGCCACTACACATACCGATTTAATCATTCGTGCCCGTGAATTAGGAATCCCCGTTGAATCCATCCATAATGCTTCAGTTATGAATGCCGTGGGTGCTTGTGGGTTACAATTGTATAATTTCGGTCAAACTGTTTCATTAGTCTTCTTTACTGAAACTTGGAAACCTGATTCATTTTACGATAAAATCATGGAAAATAGAAAAATCGGATTACATACTTTATTATTATTAGATATAAAAGTTAAAGAACAAAGTATTGAAAATATGGCAAGAGGTAGACTCATATATGAACCTCCAAGATATATGGATATTTCAACAGCTGCCTCCCAATTATTAGAAATTGAACAAAAGAGAAATCAACAAGCTTATACTGAAGATACTCCATGTATTGCAATTTCAAGATTAGGTTCACCAAATCAAAAGTTTAAAGCAGGTACATTAAAAGAATTAGCTGAATATGACTCAGGTGAACCATTACATTCGTTGGTAATGTTGGGTAGACAAGTACATGATTTAGAATTGGAATATTTGTATCAATACGTTGATGATAAACAACAGTTTAAAGCAATGGTTGAAAAAGATCAAGAACTCTTTAAACCTGCTCCTTATATCTTTGAAGAAGATAATATAAGTGATTAAATATATATAAGTTTTACATAGACTTCTTCTTTTCTAGTTCAGGCAATACATTTTCGGATATATCCCAAATAATCCAATCATACCATCCCATATATGCTGGAAGTATAGTAACTAAATGCCATAAACTATGAGCATCAATTAAATCAAAAAACACAGGAGGGAAATCGAAAATTTCAAGTGACATTCCAATATCAACTATAGTACATAATAGTAGCGGATATAATGAATATAATTTAGCACTTCTTGAATAAAAACTAGACAAAATCATTTGTTTAAAATTAATATACTTCAAATGATTATCAGTCAGTTGTTGCTTTTGTTCCAAGGTATAATATTTTGAATAAAGATCATAACATAACAATGCATACAATATATTTTGACAAACTCCAATAAATATATTAGCTCTCATATTATAAGTATATGACCAATCAGTAATTAACCTCCGAACATGATACATATATGCAGAAACACACCCAATTGAAAAAGACCATTTCAACAAGACTCGATCAGGACGATGTAACATAAAAAACCGAGCTCCAACAGCATGAAATCCAGTTAATATAGTTAATCCAGCAAAATAATAATCTAAATGTTCAGTAATTGCAAAATCGCGTATATGAAATATACTTGAACAAATCCAAGCAATCATAGTGACAATACTCACTAGTAATGCATTATTGAATTGAACCCTTAACTTCTTTGGTTTACTATTATAACATTTCCATAATTTCTTGAATCCCAAGTATGTAACATAAAAATTCCCTATTGACATCAATACACTAAATAATTCTTGAATTCCAAACACTCTTAAAAATGGCCATTTACCATGGAATTGATAAATTTCTTGATCTTTTTCTTTACGTTCCTTAGTTATTATACGTTGACATTGATAATCACAATTCAGATCACAATCCCAATATAATAATTGAAGATGTTTAGCTAGGGGCATGGAATCAAATTTCCAATCTTGATTATAATATTTAATATCACCTGATTTGTCACATGTTTGGTATTGACATTGTTCAATACATTGTTGAAATTCATCTAAATCATCTCCTGGTGATGCAATTGTCAATGTTGCAACTGCAAGTAAAAGTAAATGATTTGTTAACACCATAGTAGTTATAGTATTAGGTTATTGATATTCCCTTAAATGGAAACTTTTTTTTTGGCCCTAGCCTTGGCCCGGCCCGCCCCACCCCACCCTGAGCTTACACTGTAGACACATGGTATAAACAATATTTAAACAAAATATAATCAATATACAAATTACAAGAACTATAAACAAACGTCAAACTCTCAATACTTATCACCAAAAAACAAATCGTAATTGCCATAATCAAAAGGCATGGTAGTATTTTCACCAGCTCCAGAACCACCAGCTCCACTAGTGGTGGGAGCAATCTCTTGCGGTACAAAAAATTGCTGAAATTCTATTAAGGATTGTAAATTATTATTAGGATCATCTATGAAATTATAATCATTCAAAACTCGATAATTTAATTGTTCTTCACTATCAACACTTTCATTTTCGCTACTAAGTTCCGCACTAATATCATGATCATGTCTATGCACCAATGCATCAATCATATCAAAACTTATTTCTTGATATCTTTCAGCTCCTTTATTACATTTGGAAAAATGATTTAAAATATACTTGGCACTCTTCAATAAATCAACTAAATCACTTTCGGAATACCCTTCATGTTCAAATCCACCACAAAGAATAGTTATACTAATCATAATTGATGAATAGAAACAACAAGTTATAATAATATAACATTCCATACGCTTACAATCTTTGAATGCGGTATTTATATAATGATTCATTAACTTTATTGCCAAGATTGAAGATTTGGCTGCAGCTTGACGGAATTCTTGAACCAATTCTTTATCCTTAATATTCTCCTTTATTTCCGGATTAATTGCAGAAACAGCATCATACATAAAGAATGGACGACTTAATAACATAATAGCGTATAATTGTAATAAATGCATCATTAGTAAGATTTGAGTATTACCATGCATTTCATTATTGGGGATTTCACCAGGTTTCATGATATTTTCAATTGATAAATCGGAATCAAGATTCTTGGACCATAATTTTAATTCAATCGCTAAGTTTTTAGTTCGATTAATATCAATTATTCTTGATCGATAAAAGTTATTAACAATTCTACCAATCAATGTACAAATCTTACTAAGTTCAATTTGACATTTACAATTAAAATCCAATGCTTCAAGAGGTAAATTTGAGCTTTTAAATCTGGTTGGATCATCCCAATCATAATCATTAATAGACAATGGTCTTCCAATGAACACTGAACTAATTCTGTCGGAACAATAAAGACTTCGGAATAATCGCTTCCTATATTCAGTTTCAAATGACATTTTGGAAAATTGCTCATTAACAAAACTTCGATGTAATCCAATTGATTGAGCATATTTAATGGCAAGATTTAAATGAATCCACGCGGTAGACTTCTTCAAAATCAGTTGATAATAATGAAATTGTAAATAATGACTTATAACTACCCAGATTTCAGAATCTTCAACGACATCTTTTAATAAATTTAATCCACTATCAAAATAAGCTGCACCTTTAATAGCTTCAGGAATACCTTGACTGAAATCATTATATGTTGCCCCTATAGCTAATACAAAATATAAGATAATTAAAACTGCTTTATTATGTTCATTCATAGGATCCCGATACACAACTTCCACAATTTCCTTATAAAACCTATCCATATCAAAAATGAAAAATGTATCATTAATATTCCATTTAAATTGGTTAATATAAGTATCCCGTTCTTCAACAGGAGGTAATTGAATTGAAACTCGATTTCTAATTGGAGCAGGTTTATCAATAACAGGACAACCACGAAGATCTTCAGTTAACTTGGTCTTACCAACATATTGAATAAAAATATTTCTAGTTTCATACAATAAGGATAAGGGACTAGTTTCTCCCATATATCTAAACGTATTTGACTTATCAACCAACAAAATTGCCGATTTACCAGCTTGATTAGAAATACCATCCTTCTTCTTCTCACCACTCTTCTTATCACCTACTTCATCATCATCTTGAGGAGGAGGTGTACTACTTTCTTGGCTATTCAAGGGGAATGACAATAATGGTTGTAAGGATTTAGGAATATAATGTCCATTACCATTATAACTTGAATTTGGGGTGGTTTCAGGTGTTAAAATACCATGATTGGTTTCGGGATGTTCAAGAATAGGTTGCTTCTCAGGCAGTAATGATTGGCTAGTAACATACTGTTGCTTTTCACCATCTACATCAGGAATACTCGTGGGGGATATTTGCTGACTAGGATGTCTGGTATCATACATAGCATGGGGTGGGGGTGGTTGTTGTTGTTGAATTGGAGCTTGCATGATTTGAGCTGGAGGAGGTGGTTGTTGATAGCCAACGGGCATCTGAGGTTGGTATGGTTGTTGTTGCGGTGGTGGGAATTGCGAAGGATATTGTGGTACAGAATATTGTGGCGCATAGGGATAAGGTTGTTGGAAAGGTGGTGGTTGTGGCTGGTATTGATTATGAGGAGGAGGAGGTAGTTGAGAAGTAACTTGGGGTAAATATTGATTGGACATCACTTGTTGGGCCATATGTGGTGGTTGAGGCGATACTTGTGGAGGAGACACATGTGGTGGTGATATATGAGCAGGAGATATTTGAATCAGTGATGCATCCAGAAACAGTTGTTGTCTGAATGGATCCTCTTGTTCATCCAGGTCACTATTGAATGAGTGTACACTATTACGAAACTTATTTTCTTGTTCCAACTTCTTTTTAGCCATACGTTCACTTTTTAAGGATCTTTTATCAATAATAGTATATGTACAATCTAATCCCTTTTTAACGCACACGTCACACGGGGTTTGACCGGTACATTTAAATTTTCTTCGTTTACATGAATCACAAGCAGTAGAAACTTTCTGTCTCTTATCAGCTGGAAGTCTTCTAATCCTCTTTCTTGGTGGAGCTTTGGAAATCATTTGGTTATGAGTAACTGTTGTTGGTTCTTTTACAACAAAATATAGTGAGAAATTTTAATAAAGGTTATGAAACTGAATAGATCCGAGTAAAATTAGCTTTAGAAAAAACCGAAAAACTCAAATAAAATTATAAAAACAGGTATAATGCTTTGATTATATTACCATAGTTTTAATAACTCTTCTTTGGTAGGAAAAAGGGGCGCTTGGGAGCGGGGTGTAAATTCTTAGAGATATGAGAAGGGTTTTTATCTGTTTGTCAGCAATTTCCAGTTTTATTTTCTTTTTTTGTTTCCTTTCTAAAAAATATTTCCCTTCAGTTCTATGCAAGAATTCTTGTTTTTATTTTTTAATATAATTTCGAATTCTTAAATCCACCAATTAAACTAAAGAAAAAAATCAATTCTCTGTTTGACCTAAACAAACTGAACAATAGGACTAACCGGAAAAGTACAAAGATAATATTTACACATTGTACATTAGTGCCTTTCCTTATTTATAATTGTAGTTATAATTCCAAAAATTTATTGGATGAAATCTAGTTCAAATTATAATTGAATCATAGAAAATAATATGAAACGATCTAATTTGACCTTTTTGAGTCTCGAAACTAAAGTTTCAGAATACTTAAATAGGTATAAATCTGAAGATCTTTCTTTACGATGGACCTAATTTTTTGACTTCCTTCCAAGTGGATCATTAGCATTATCTAATAATAATATTGGGGTAGGGGTGTGAATGTGGACCACGAGATGATGTAATAGATGGAATTTATTATTCTTCAAGTAGAAACACGGCTTATTTTTGTCCCCTCAGATAAGCAGAGGAGGGGTGAACTACAGCCTTCGGATGTTAAGAGATTCTAGAAACGATGTAGTTTATGTACACTGGGTTAAAATTTAATCCCATTTGCATGGATTAAGCTCGCTTCTAAATATTTCCTCTTCTGTCAAATGTGATTCCAGTCGACAGACCAAGTCCTGTCCCTACTTACTGTACTCCTACCTTTATCTATCTTGCTATAGAAAATTATTGCGAATATCTCAAAAATAAAGATATCCCCGTAAATGCAAGATATATGCCTTATTATGATAGCCTTATAACTAGCAGAGTTCCAAGCCATATTAAATACCGGAACTGTGAAAGCTGAAAAATAATTTGCAAACGGAGGGGGGGGATCTTAACGGAAATGTGCCCAAGTGGCTAAGGAGTCATTGCCAAGCAAAGTATGTAGATCAAGTTTCTCCCATCTCGAAGAGCAATTTCCTTTATAGCCCCACCTAGATGTCAATTTCATTCGGAATCCAAACGTTTTAGAGCTTGCCTATTGTTGTCATCTCCATCAACACAATCAGCTACCTCTGCGTCCCCTGGGCAATTGAACAGATCAATTAATCATATCCTACTTGGTTGATAGTTCAATATTTCTTACTTAAACAGGACGTTCCGGGTGCATAGAGAGAAATGTATTTGCATATCAATGTTGTTACTAATTACGGTTATCCTTCAATCTTCATGAAATTGTAACAAATACCCTCCAAATTTCTTGACTGTCTTTTTGAGAACATTACCGAAAGTCTTGCATTGTATCCGACAGTCTATGTTCATTTCGCTATTAACCAAATCGGGACGTTTATGTTGCGACAACGATATCTCTCAACAAGGATGTGTGATAACAGGGTTAAAAATTTCCTGCATACAATCTTTTTTTCGGCAATTTCCCCTTTTGAAATCATCGCTAATATAACTTCATCAGGAAGAGATTACAAGGATCTATCCAATATATAAACCTCGACAAAAAACCTGAGTGTTATCATTTGTGAAATATAAACATATCTGAAAAGCATGGCTCCCTCTACCACTCCTGCTACTTCGTCATCGGGATATGAGCTAGGCACTCGAGGAGCCCATAATATTTCAAAAGGTGGCAAACACCCCTATTCCCTCCCTAAATTCACCAATAAATTCGAAGAACGTAAATGGGCATTGGAACATATGGCAGGTGCATTTAGAGTCTTTTCCCGTAAAGGATACACCGAAGGAACTGCAGGACATATATCAATCCGGGATCCCATAGATATTAACACATTTTGGATCAATCCTTTGGGTAAACATTTCGGACTTTTGAAAGCTAGTGATATGGTTCATGTTGATGAACACGGTAACGTATTGTCTGATGGAAATCAAGCACCTATTAACGCTGCCGGATTTGCTATCCATAGTGCATTGCATCGCGAAAGACCAGATGTAAATGCTGCTTGTCATACTCATTCAACTTACGGAAAGGCATGGGCAGCTATGGGCAAAGAATTAGATATGATAAATCAAGATGTATGCGCATTTTACAAAAGTCATTCTGTATTTCATGACTTTGGGGGAGTTGCTTTAGAGGCTGAAGAAGGCATTAAGATTGCAGGAGCAATTGGTGATGGAAAAGCAGTGATTTTGCAAAACCACGGACTTTTAACGGTGGGTTCTACCGTAGATGAAGCTGCTTACCTATTTTCATTATTGGAGAAGAGCTGCCAAGTTCAATTAATTGCTCAAGCTGCCTTACTACCAGGAACATCACTTCAAATTATTGATGACAAAGTAGCAGAATATTGTGAATACAAAGATGCAGATCCTGAAACTTTGTACACTGAATTCCAACCTGATTTTGAAATGGAAATCTATTTAAATAACGACTTCCTACAATAACAGATGGTACTGCAAAACAAATCGATTATGGTAAACCGTAGGTTTTACGTATTTCTGAACCTGAATACTGGTTATTCGGCCGCTCAAGCAATATATATAGATATATACTGTAATATTTATATCACTAAATAACCAGAATCTAAACAATTCTGACCTGCCCCATTCGCCTTAACTAACAAAACTAGGTCGTCCCTTGCAAAAACCGGAATATCAACTGGGTCGCTTATTAACGACTTCCCCAGCACAAACTCACACATCTATTACGATCTACCAAACACTTCCGGCCGGGTGCCACTCCACTCACAACAAGTCTGCTCACTTCTAACCCTACTTGAAGCTTCCAAATCTCATACCAATCCTACCAAATTGGGACTGTTAATCCTGCACAGCTAACCGCTCATTTCTCCACCTCTCTAAGCGAATATATACATTACATGGGTACGTTAGTCCTATATATCCCTTTCTTCTCTATCAACTGGTCATCAATACAATTGATCCAAAATGTTCTTTCGACTACCATGTCAATTCACGCCGACCAGTGCAAGGTCTATATGAACCACATTCACTTATTCCATTAAACCAAACTAAGGAAAAGAAGAATATTAGAACTGAGCTAGCTCATTCATTCCATTGAAGACAAGATCAACACATGTTCAAATAAACCAAATCAAGTAATAATCACCAAGAATTACAGATGCCCCGTAGAGTTAAGATCAGTGATTTATGCGATTGGAATACGAACAACCTGCTTTGCGATAATCCTTAGCTTTATTTTACAATGCTGTTCCCTGTAGTACTTCATACAATCACCGCAAAACCAGGTTTCATGAATAGGTTTCATTCACGTTCACCAAAACAAATCAAAACTGAGATAACTACTAGACCAACAAGATATACGTAAACTCAGACATTTATTTGCTCGGATACATATAATGAAAGCTTTACTTCGTGCACTTAAATACACGAACAAAAAACAACGTACACCTCTGATCCTATCTAAGAGCTAATGCAACTTGTAATTATCCTCACGCTGTTCTCAAACAATTGTAGAGTTCTTGCCTACAAGTTTTTGCATCGATTTAAAACTCTGAGGTATGTTGGTTGTGAGATATGGAGCCGGAAGTGCACTCGTTTAGTTTCGTGTTTACTTTTAATATTGTTATGATGATAAGGTGAATCAGGGGTAATTACATTGAGTAAGCTTAATTGTTTATTGTGTTGGGCTAACTGGTTTTGTAATTGAGATCCGACGCGTGGGACGAGTTACATGATATTGAAGTGTTATTGGTAGAGGTTTTCGTATCCGAAGTTAGCCTCCAACACCTTTTAAGTAATACGTAAGGTGCTGGGAATATATATCTATAGGCTTGTATTTGCTACGATTGGGTTATGTAACTCAATCATGTTATAAAATCGGTAAAGATATGGGTGTCAGTTTTGCCGGAATTTAGGGGCGTAACTTGTTTGTTACTTGGTTGAAGATTGCCTGATTCGTTCTATTTAATGAGTGCGGATAATATAGAGAGTTCTTTCGGATTACTGCAAGAATTACCGCAAGAATTCTCGAAATGACTTTCCCCAGCCCTCACATGTTCGTCTCATACTTGAAATGTTCTAAGACTTATCTACCGGTGTAGAGAGTTTTGTAAGGTGGGGTACGGAAGAATAAGTTGAGGAATTGCATGTATATAGCGCTAAGAAAAGTTATCGTTAATTCTACTGCTTTTATTATTGAGGTCTTGAGTTAGGGTTGTTACCTATGAAGTGATTGATATAGGACCATGAACCGGCGTTAAGTTGGTTTTTTGAATTATGCAGTGCTGAAGATATCCGGCATCTGATGGTTATAGAAGGGGGATATTAGGTATGCCAGGGTTGAAACAGAGATGTGAGTTATATGCCCGGCATATGATGGTTATAGATGGCATATGATGGTTATAGAAGGCATATGGTGGTTATAGAAGGCATATGGTGGTTATAGAAGGCATATTGGGCATCAGGGTTGAAGTCGAGACACGAGCCATATACCCGGCATAACCATCAGAAGACATATTGTTTCCAGTGGACTGCTCTAAAGAAATGATACAAGAGTGTCCGAATTGGCTGAAACGGTTTGTCAAGTGTCTATCCCATTACCAGTTCGAAGCTGATTTTTATAATTTCAGTAGTCTGTAAATTTGTAGAATAGATCTTCACCGTATTGCAGAATGTGGGCATTGGTCAGGTATGGTGGTGGCATCGTTGAAGTAAGCTGCATGCTGGAATATCTTTCTAGATTCAGGGTATGGTTAAAAATGGAGACAAGATAAGAGGTTGAGTAAACTCTGGTTCGGATGGTTGATGGCATGTAATATTGTTTTTATCGCTTTCGGGATGTAGTTGCAATCAGTTCTGGAATTTTGCTCGACCATCGAGGACATTGCTACCAGCAGAGGCATTGCAAGAGCAAAATTATGGAATAGGGCTTTTTTCAGACATAGAAAGGTTGGACATATCATCCATCAGGTTTTGACACAGCCTCATTTGCAGTTGTTCGTGGTGCTTTCATTCTAATTCGGTCAGAGTAAATATCATAGCCAGTCAATACCACAGCACAAACTATCACTCTAGGGTTATTGCCGCGCTAACAAAGAAACTGCCATTTTTGTCCGATAGAAGTTGAATTTATGTTAGGTATTTCGCAAGCGTCCTATAACTTTAAACCAAACAAGCACATCATTACTAATGCAAACGGACAACCACTAATACCGCGTTAAAGAGTGACGGACTAAGTTGTTGACTAGTAGGAGCCTAAAATCTAGATAGCCTTGTAAGAGTTGGGGATGAGGTTGGGACAACCTATTGTGTATGAGTGGAACTTCCACTGAAAGAGGAAGTGTGTGATGTACTCTGTTGACTAACTATTATCGAATGGTTAAGCTATTTCCGATTTGAATTTGATTCTCCTCTAATTTCACATTCTGTATGTCCATCCCTCTTGGGACAGATTAAGAATGAGAGCTTAATATTGGGATCATTTCTAGTTTAGGCTAAGTATCTTATATGGAGATTAAGTTTTGAGATATTCACCTTAGGATCTGGTCAGAATCCACTTTTTGAATTTGGATTGTATTGAACACGTCTTATCTTCGATCATTGCTGTCTTGATTTTTGAAATCTATCAACTAACCGAATTCTGCTATGTAACATGCAAAGGAAGCTAAATTGGTGACATTTCTGTTTTATTTATGTACTTTTTAGATTCGGTTGAAATTTAGACAATTGCACATCTAATTTAAGTATGAAAAGCTTGATCTTGCTAATCTTCATGTGGTAGAAAATCATAAGCGACATTACCGAGAATAGCAATATTTCCCACTCGCACTGCTTAGTTCTGGCATTTGCGCTTTTGTCCCAAATAGGAAATTCCCGCTTCTCATATGTAGATAACAACCATAAAGAGATCCCAAACACTAACCAAACAGAATTTCGCGACTCAAGGGCAGTGTTAACAGCGAGGATGTTTTCAGTTCTTGATGCTAAATCACTTGCCAAGACCAATAGAAAGAACTCTGCTTCGAAAGCACAATACTTGGTTGTTGCAAAGGAAGAAAAGGTTGGATTTGAACAGAAGCCTATAAAATTGAACAACATAGTGAATTCCAAGTTTAGAAGCAAAGATGGATGTCTAAACTGCAGAAAAAGAAGGTATGTCTAAAGAATTCTTTCGAAACGATAATTAAACTGGATTTACTAACTACGGCTGTTTGAAGAAAGAAGTGTGACGAAACAATGCCCATATGCTACGCTTGTGAATATAGAAACCTACAGTGTGCTTGGCCAAAGCACGTACAAGACCGGGCATCAGATGCTCCTGTTGATACTTCTGAAAAATCATAGAGAATATCATAAAAATCTACAGACCGCTCTATTAGGTTGTATATAAAGAATTTCAAAAATATAAACTAATCTAAACTACCTCCATAGATACTAACAAAGGCCTCTTTACCGTTTTTGATAATATCCCCATGAAGAACAACAATTTCTTTAAAATCCCAAGAATTCAACAACTTAACAAATTCTTTAGTTTCTTGAGGGTACTTTCTTGTTCTCTGTAAATCATTCATTAAAAATCTTCCGATTATACTAAATGGTTGCAAGTATCTTGTGGCGAATGACCAACCACCATGAGGATTAAACCCCTTATCGAAACCAAGTTCGGGAGAATATTGTTCAAGTATATGATCACCACTTGTTGTTCCATGAATTCCCACATTGAAAAGAAGATCTCCAACAAATAAAGACTGAATATTGTTTTCAAATAATTGCAATTCTTTATTTTTCTGATAAGAGTTATAAACTAATTCAAGGTTCTTTATAAATGAATCATCGGTTATTCCAAGTTCCGATGTCCACATATCGCCCTTTATAATCTTCATTGCGTTTTCGTTAGTTAATTTAACATCTATTTCAACATCTCCAGTTTCAGTTGGGCTAGGACCAATTAATTTAACACCTGGTATTTGCCGTTTATACTCAGCTGCGCACATATTATGTTTGACATTGACAATCATAACATACTTTATTGAATAATCATCAGTTGTTAATTCAGCAATTGCATCATTTAAGATTTGTTTGTTATATGGCAAAGGTGACCAGATTATAACATCTCCCTCATAGTGGAAAATTGTCATCCTTGCACCCAAGTTTAATTTATTAAGAAGTGTAAAAGGACATGATACAGTTACGACGTTGTTGGAAAGCTTCTTTATTGCTACTTTCAAAGGTTCTGGATATACCATTGGGATAGTTCTGTCGATTAATAGAAAACTAAATGAGCAGGGCTGATGACTAGTCCTTTAAACACAATTTCATGTTGCCCCTTCGAAGAGATTTATTTACGAAGTCACGTGAAACGTGGGTTTTCTCTGGAACGTTTTGGCTGCATATAAAACCTACTTATGAAAAGACAGTCGAGAACATCTTCTTAAATTCCTCTTTGCCATCGTTCTCGATGACATTTCCATGTGTTACAACCACTCTACTAAAATCCCATTGACAAATTGTCCGAATTGCTTCTGCTCCTTCCGGAGTTTTAGTTTTAGCAAAAAAATTAGCGATGTAGTTACCCACTACACTCCGTGGTTGAAGGTATCTGGTAAGGAATGATAACCATCCATGGGGATTAAACCCCTTGGGATACCCCAATTCTTCACTATATTGTTCTAACTGAACTTGGCCCGTGGTGGTGCCAGGAACACCTAAATTTATCACTAAATCGCCCACGTATAATGTGTGAGTATCCTTCTCATATAGTAGAATTTCGTTGCTCATGTGATTCTTCAAACAGATTAATTCCAATTTATTTGCAAAAAAATTGTCGGAGAGTCCCAACTTTTCTTGCCAAAGTTCGCCCTTAATTACAATATCAAGAATTGATTCATCCAATTTTTAGTCAACTTCTGCTTTGTTCTTCAATTTGACCTTATCACAAGCTATAATTCTAGCCCCGAACCTCTCCTTGTATTGATGTACGTATAGATTATGTTCATTGTTAATTGCAATAACATATTTGACTTCATAAGGAACACCTTCACCAACTAGTAAGTTTACTGCCTTCATAAAAGTTTCTTCATGATAGTCCATGGGTGACCAAATTACAATGTTTCCTTCATAATTCAAAAGAGTCATACGGGCCCCAAAAGTTGAATAAAAACACAGTGTAGGGGCAAGAAATTGTCACTGCATTATCTGTTATTTTACGAATTGAAGCCTTGAAATCTGAACTGTTACTCATGCTTTATGCTTAAGAAGAATCTTGGGAATGTTGTGTTTAATAATGAGGATTTAAAGTTTTGGAGAATTTAGGTAAAACTTCCCCTAAAAAAATAGTTGCACGTTCCTATCCCCGCCTCCCCTTATGTTTCTATAGAATAGAACACAAGTTGCATGCGGCTGAACACAATTACAGGATACAAACAATAACTATATATCTCTTCATTGCAATAGAGAATAAGGGGCAGATGGTTCTTTTAATGATCTCCTGGAAGATTGATGGTATCTGAGTTTCCTGGTGCTTTTTCTGTTCTAATCCATTCGTAAATTCAAACTTTATTTTCCTTTACTTGACAGTTGGAAGATGTAAAGAAATAATAGAGACCCTATCATCGTCTGTCCAATTACCTCAAGCATTTTTGATCGCTTCTATTTACCAATTTTGTAAATGCCGAACACCTTGGGGCAATTCTCCAAATTCGTTTGATGTTACATTTTGGTTTACAATAATGCAACCAAAAGCCAAGAAAAAATAACCCCAGATAAACTTTGATTGAAGACAGTCAAGATTCAGAATAGAACACAATTGAATAGGTATAAATAGCTGTCGCAAGTACTCAATCTGAGTAAGCAAAAGTAGAGATTTCTGCTTGTTCCATTCTCCCTAATAGTTAGTATGCCAACCTCTATCCCTCATAAGTACCATGATGAGATCGAAGATCAAGGGTTCACTGTAATCAGAGGGTTCCTTGATCCCCAGGAAATTGCAAAATACTTGGCAGCTTCGGAACAACTTGTACAATTTGCCCGTGAAGGTAATTGGCCACATGTAAGAACAAGAGGTAAACAATTTCCACCTTGGCCCAAGAATTTCAGCCCAGATATTTGGGGAGTTTCTGGATTGTTGCATCCTGATTTGAACGAATTATCGCGTCCATTTCATGATCTCTATTCAGATGAGAAAATGTTGAAAGTTGTGGAAGATATCTTACAAGTTGAAAGGTCGGGTTTGTCAATGGAGTTATTAAATATGCTAATTAATCCATTGACAGATTTTGATCTAGATTGGCATAGAGATACAATCAAACCCGAGGTTACCCCTGAACAAGAATCAGAAGAATTGTTACTAAATCCTTATGCCGGTGCCCAATTCAATTTGGCATTGACTGAAGATAGTTGTTTAATTGTCGTGCCTGGCTCGCATAAACGCTTAAGAACAAAGGAAGAGAGAGACAAGACAATTGATCAACTGAAGAGAAAAGATTACATTAGCAACCAATTAGTTGTTGATTTACATCCAGGAGATCTTGCGTTCTATAATAATAATATTTTACATCGTGCTTCGTATATCGCGAAGAATAAGAGAATTACTATTCATGGTTCCTATGGAAATGTTAAGCTAGGAAAATTTAGAGCTAAGGGAATTCTTCAACACGGTGTTGCTGAATGGTTACCTCGCTTGCAAACTGATAACGAGAATTTGCTAATGTTGAAGGAAAAGTTAATGAAACTAGCCATCGAGTTTGAGAATGTTGATCTAGGATATGCCTTGGATGGTTGATATCGCTAAAGGTTATATATGTTAGCTTCACTATGTACGGTGTTGTGTGTTTTACCCAAGAATAATATGTAAAAGCCTACCCCCATTCTCTTGCGATCCCGTTGAAAGATGCGCAGTTATTTCATACCCATAATCCCAGTGATCTTCGAGGAGGAGCATAAGCTTTTATATAACACTGTTCTTGTATAAAGCACCTATAACGTATATAGGTATACTTCGATAACTTTATTAGATTCCAACAAAACGAATTACTTAATTCGGGAGATCTACCCTCCCTAACCCCGAGGTTATATGATCAGAATATTGGATGTCATGCTCAACTCTATTTTAGTTGTAATATATGCTATTAGTAGAGAAATTAAAATACCAAATATTTTCAATAAACAAGGGTTTATATGACCTCTTTTCTGACTCGAAATGCTTCTTAAAAACTCTTGTCACCATTCATGTCTAAATAAGACTATTCTGCTATGATAGAGTGGTTGCTGAAGCTTACAAGGCTAGAACTGATCACTGCCAATTTATGCCCGTTTTGTTTAAGCAAAAAGCGGTTGATCTAATAGGTTAAACCTGCAATCAGAGTTTCGGATATCATTCTATTACTCTAAAACCAAAACTATGCTATGATCAAAATTACTAATAGAATACATAGTACCACGACTAGAATTCCTATGCACCAATTACTTGCAGTTTCTCTATTCTTTTCAAGGAATACATTGATTCTCTTCATACCTCTCTGTAACTTATTATCAACATTGTCTATTTCATAATCCAATTCATCCAACATGAACCCTTGATCTTCTAATTCATTTCCCATTAATTGCGCTTGTTGATTTAAATTCTGCATTGTTATATGAATATTATCTAGTTGTAAATCTTGTTCTTGAATCATTTGTTGTTCTTGATAATGTGTCATACCAGGCTCTGCAGAAGTCGAATCAGCGAATGGGTTGTCAGATATAAAATTAGATTGGACATCCTGACTTATTCTATTGGACATAGTAGTTATGGGTCTTTGTTTGGAATTGACATTGTCCCATTGTGACTTCAACTCCCTCGATTTTTTATCTAGGTCGACAAGAATATGTTTTCTCTTCAGAAGCTCATCGGGCGCAAGATTGAATCTTTGTGGCTGAGCTTCAGTTATAGATATGGCTTGTTTCAAGTCTTGATAAATCTCTAAAAGTTCCTGGTAATTATTATCAAAATCCTGGGAAAGTGAAGCATTATCAACTCTCGTCTCTCTTCGTTGACTTATGATTTGTTCCAAAACAGATATAGCTTTCCACGCATCGTCTCTGACTTCATTAAATGGATCCATGTTGCAGTTTTGTATTGAGAAGCGGCAGAGGAATTGCTTTCTAAATAATTATGAATCTTGTTTTTTTTTTTGGTTGCCAGAGTTTCACACTGAAATCAAATATCTAGAACTTCAGTTTGATCCCACAATCATAGTCAAAAGGAAGCAAAATTCGTTAGACCTTTCCACAGTACGCGCAAACCATCATGAATAGAGAAACCGAAGATGACACAATCAAACCAGAACACTCGGCGGATCTCGCGACCAATGGCATTGATGACGGCTCACCACCTACACCAGATGTTGATTCTATACAAGTTAAACAAGAGCAAAAACGGCCAAAGTTAGAAAAATCAAGAGAGTCATCAATTGATGTATTACAGAATTCACAGAATCAACAACCGATGCATGAAATAGTAGGTGGTTCTTCAGTTAGACGTTATCTTAATGAACATTTAACAAAGCATTTATTAGAAGGATTGAAAGAAGTCAGTCAAGTGAAGCCTGAAGACCCGTTACTTTATTTAGGAGAATTTCTTTTAAATCGTTCAGAGGAATTGAAGAAGTAGGGAGGGGACACTTTTGTATTTTTAGATAGATTTTGTATTTTTAAAAAGTTTATGATTGCATTGTTTTCTCTTTCTCTTATTTTATAAGGTTTTCCTGGTTAAAGTCAAACATTGGCTCTTAGAGTAACAAATGGGGTTTTAACTTCTAATATAGCAGCAGTCTACCTTAGTGGCGAATCCTTGCCTATGCAAGCTATTGTAAAAACAAAAAAAAATGAGAGTAGAAAAAAATGTCTGTTCGATCCGTTAACAATCAAAAGTGTTAGAGAAGTAGCACATCATGTCATCTCAGGTCAATACACTACAGTTGCGGCCTTATTATGACCACGATACATTTGATGCTGGATATTCTGTTATATTTAAGAAAGGAGTTGGATTGATAGATACCCAAACGAACAAACCTATAACGGCAAAATTTTCTGCTAGTGCTATTGATCAGGCCATAAATAAATCCGGTTCGGGAGGAGTATTACTGAAGGCTTTTGGTAGAAATGGTGGTATTGGAATCTCAAGTGTCGGTGATCTGAGTGCTAGTGGTACAGGGATGTTTAGAGATAAGAATTATATTTATGATTTGGAGTTCAGTGAATATTTTGATTTCCATAATTTGGTGGAATTGTTTAAAAATTTGTTTTGGAATTTCATAAAGAATTATACAAAAGTATTGTTATCACAACCTTTGGAAATTGTTAGATTAGTATTACAAGTGGGTAAATTTGAGTTTAAGAAAAGTCTGGAAAAACCACAGCCACTAACTGAGATATCCAAACCAAAGCGATTGTTAAACGATGAACAAGGTGAGTTTTCTTCTCCTGTTCCTTATACAACTGAAGAAGATTATGATGATGATGACACAATTGATTACTTTCAGAGTAACATTGAAAACATTGAACAACTGGTTTGGTCAAATGAGCAATCAAGACAGCAACTAGATTCATATTCTGATTCAAAAAAGAAAAAGAGGAGCAAACACAGATCAGGATCAAGAATTAATAAAATCCAGCCTAAATCGATACATACCCTAGATATAATGTCAGCAATCGTAAACAAAGATGGGCCATTTGCATTATTCCGAGGAATCAACGCTTCCTTTATTTATCAAACATTATCCCATACCATTGAAGCTTGGATTACTGGATTTATCTCCCCTTTCTTAGGAATCCCTGATCCGTTTTTTCTTGATTTGACACATTCTAATGATCCATTTAAGTCATTATGGCTTTCAGTGTCGGCGTGCGTTTTAACAGGATTAGTATTAATACCATTAGATTTAATTAGAGTGAGACTAATGGTTACTCAATTTAATTCGTCGGTCATAGAGGATAAGATTGAGCTGGTTGGAAATTCATCAAATGACTTGAAAGAAGATGAGACCACGGAAAGTATTATAGTAGAACAAGTAGTACAATCTACTAGATCGGTTAGAGAGTCTATTCGCAATTTCCCAGTATATTATTTATCACACCCTCCAACTCCAATTGTTTGCCTTACTATATTACATCAATTTTCAATTACTATTTTTAGGAAAATAGCTCCTTATATCTTATTCATCAAGTTCAATATTGATTCTTATTCGTCTCCAAACATTTACACATTTGTCAATTTGTTATCTTTGATTATGGAGTTCTTTATTAAGTTACCTGTGGAAAATTTGTTACGTAAAGAACAAGTACGATTCTTGTTGACGACAAAATCAGAAGACTTAATGAAAGTAATTACAATTGAAAATCCTCAAGAGAACTTGATTATTCAGTTTAATGGAAAAGTCAATGAGAATGATGAAAATGACGAAGAAACTCCAACAACTTTCTTGGAAAGAGTTAAACAAATGGGATTGTTTAATGGTTGGAGAGTAGGTGTTCTTAATGTTATAGGGTTCTGGGGTTATAACATCATAAAAAATGATGGAACTGAATTGAAAGAAGAAAGGCTTTAAGTTATATATTTTGCAAATTGTTAATTCTTGTTCATATAGTTATGCCATACTCAAAAAATTGCATATAGATTTCATTTGGATTATCTATTCTTTAGCTGTCACAATATCATAATAACCATTATATGGCAGTGTCTTACAAAACCTCACTCTTGTTCCTTTTCAAATGAACTGAATCATTCTCCTCATACTTCAAGCTGTGTAGTTTAGCCTGCTTTATCCTCAACCCCAAGCTTCATTTAATATGGTAACTTAGCACATATTCAAAAGCTTGAGGGAACCCGAACAACTTTTCTTTCATGATAGCCAAGATCTTTTCCACTTGGCCCTAAGATAAACGGTTTAAAAACATAGTCTGGATTATCGATTAGCCTTCGTAGCTTATTCACCAAATCTTGAGTTGACTAAATAGAAAATGTAGCACTATAGATATTGTAAAATTGATAAAATAAACGTCTAGTTGACTTCATTCTGGTGAACTTTACAATCCTTATCTTGTTACATCTCCAACCTATCATGCTCAACTGTACAGACCAACCATATTTAATGATTTTGGACACTATTTCTGAGAGAATCATCTATAATCCGAGAAATAGTCATGCCATAAAACAACTATTCTAGATATTAGTGGAGCGCCAAGGCTTCGCATACTTTGTTGCTTATGGCCCCGATGAAGTCATAAAGTCTAGGCGAATAAATAACGAGATTACCGTTGGAAATTCCATGAGAATATCTGGCCATAGGAGAAGGAATCAAAGACTAGTAAAAACGTGAAAAGACACCATTAGCGTCGTCGTACTAGGAGAGTAAATCGTACGATTCATTTGCCGTGTAATCGCTATACTTAAGTACTGCCATAGCATAACGAAATGTATATTATTTTTGTGACTCCATTGAAGATCGTACAATATCATCGTCCCAGATGATTCTCCCCCAGAAATAAAATTATGACACCATAAAAAGTCTTATATTTTACGACAGATTAGCGCCACACTTTTGATTTCGGATTTATTGACCGAGCTTATGCATAAAGGGGTCCAAATATGGAAAAATTAGACTTTGTTTTCTATTGTATCACGTGATGAGTACCAATTTTGCATCCACAATTCTTAATAACTTCAATTAATGGACCCTTCTTTGTTCTAATTTTCACTATAAATATTAGGGTATATCTCGATGGACTAGACATGGTTGATTTCATTTACCCTAAGTAATATCAATTTATAATTTCATACCATGACTCAACAACAAGACAAGAAGAAACTTATTTTAAATGCATTTGAAATGGGTTGTAGTGGACTTCAATGTCCTGGACTTTGGAAAAACCCAAAGGACAATTCAAAGAATTTCGATACAATTGAATATTGGACTTATTTGGCCAAGTTGCTTGAGAAGGGAAAATTTAATGCCATGTTTATTGCTGATGTTTTAGGAGGTTATGACGTTTATAATGGACCTCAAAATTTAACTGCTGCCGCTTCAAGTGGTGCTCAATTTCCTGTGATTGATCCTAGTGCTATTGTGAGTTCCATGGCTGCTGTTACTTCCAACTTAAGTTTTGGTGTTACTTTTTCAACCATTTCTGAATCTCCTTATCATTTCAATAGAAGATTGGCCACTTTGGATCATTTAACTAGAGGAAGAATCGGTTGGAATGTGGTTAGTTCATATTTGGATAGTGCTGCTCGTAATTTATTGAATGGAGAAGGATTACCTCCTCATGCCGAACGTTACGAAAGAGCTGAAGAATATATCAATGTTGTATACAAATTATTTTTGAGTTCTTGGGCTGATGATGCTGTTGAATTACGTGATGGTGTTTTCACCAACCCAGAAAAGATTAGAGAAATTAATCACGAAGGTAAGCATTTCAAGGTTCCTGGTCCTAGTATTGTTCATCCTTCTCCACAAAGATTACCTGTTATCTTGCAAGCTGGTACTTCTAAGCAAGGTAAAGAATTTGCTGCCAAGAACGCTGAAGCAGTATTCATTACTACTTTTTCACCTGAAGCCTTAGGCAAACAAATTTCTGAAATCAAGAAATTAGCCAAGGAAAAATACGGTCGTCCTGAAGGGTCAATTAAGTTCTTACAATTAATCACCCCAGTTATTGGAGAAACTCACGAAGAAGCAGAAGCAAAATATAAGGAATTACAAAGTTATGGTGATATTGAAGGTGCTCAAGCTTTATTCAGTGGTTGGACCGGTATTGATATTAGTAAATATAGTTATGGGGATGATATTACTGAAACTGGTACCAATGCCGTTAAGTCTTTCTTAGAACTTTGGAATAAAAAAGCTCCAGGTGAACCTGAACATGTTAAGAAAACCAGAGAACATATTGCCAAACAAATTACTGTTGGTGGGTTAGGTCCTGTTTTCTATGGTACTGCTGCTGAAGTCGCCGATGAAATTGAAAGATGGGTTCAAATATCCGGTGTAGATGGATTTAATATGACTTATGCTGTTAATCCTGGTACTTTTGAAGACGTTGTTGAGTATTTGGTTCCTGAATTACAAGCTAGAGGATTAGTTTGGGATGATTATCCTGAAGTTGATCATCCATTGACATTTAGAGAACAACTTTTCGGAAGTGATAGATCTGAATCTAACTTTTTGTTGGAATCTCATCCTGCTTATAAGTTAAGATGGAAGGCTGGTGAATCTAAGGATGAATTTGAAAGAAGAATCAACAAGAAGAGAAAGAGCATTGAAGCTGAAGTGTAAATAGTGTATAAATATTCTAATATATGAAGGACAGTTACGTTAATGTTTGAATTCTTTCTAACTCTCCCTTTGAACCAGGAGTAGTATTGAGGATGTAGTTATTCTCGTGCGGGCGCTTGTAATCTAATCTGTTAAATACCCTGCCAAAGTATCAAAGGGCACACTTTGCAGTCAGAATTGTAATGTTTTTTCAAAAGCTTTTAGGCTAAAAATACCCGAAACATCCTGCGGAACATAGTTATAGGGGAAAGAGGGGTAGAGCCAAACGTGGCCAACATTACATCAGGAGATAATTTAAAGATAGAATTTATACGAATTCTACAATTCTTTGACAAGTGGACAGCCTTTAAATAATTAAAGCTCACGACGATCCAAATTTGAATGCTCTTTTATATATGAATAAGCAAGATTGATACAAAGCAAATTTTCTTGTGTACAAATTCTTTTTCGTATTTTCGTGTTTTGCACTATTTTCTTTTATTATCTCATGCTTTCGAAAGATCGAAACAAGCAGAAGGTCGTCTCCAATGGGACGAAGTTGGCCATAAGGCCCCAAAAATGCACACCATAATAAATGAAAAATGCCCATAAATTTAAGCCTTGCCTGTTATATCAGAACTCTATATGCAGGCTAAACAAGACCAAAAAAACTGAGTCTAATTTTAGAAACCATGCTTCAATACAAATTTCATATACTTACTGACAAAGAAAAGCTCTTGTATAATGAACTTCTATATGGGTTATTAATATCTTCTCTAACGTTAGAAGTTTTGTTGACCACCTTCACCATTTTAAGTTCTCCACATTTAAATTTCAATTATTTTATTACTGAGTCTAGAACGGGCCTGTAGAATTTTTTTATTTTTTCCTTATTTAATAATTGCAGCTTCAAATCACCTTTCCATTGTTCTCACTCAGGCGGTAGGGTATTGTTATGTCTTGTGTACCTTGTTGTAAATCCATAAATTTATAAATTACGAGGGGTTTGCATCAAATTTGTAAACACGATATTTATTCTTCATCAACTTACAACTAGCGATCTAGCCTGCAATTTCAAACGGAGCGAGATTAAGGCATCAAGCACGACTCTCTGAGATAAGGAATCGCGTACTACTACAATCAACTTCAATAGGTATTAAGAACCAAATCTGGTCAAAATTGAATCATTATAAATTATGAAAACAGCAAGAGAATGCTGAACCAACAACAACCCCAACATACAATGTACATGAATAGGCATTATAAGAAATTAATCCTATCGACTTTATTGCTACTAGGGTTACTTTCTTCAGTTTTCTATATCCTACAACCCAAACCATTCTCGCCTCCAGATATTGAAATTCTTGATTTGGCTAGTAACGAAGAACAAAGAACAAACCAACAATTAACCAACATTATAACCGATGTATCAATAATAAAATGTAACAAGTACAGCTGCAAAATACCTCCTGGGTACCATCAAATTTTCCCCCAATTAAATTATTATGACCAAAAACTAAAGAGAACATCCATTTATAGTTATTATGTCGCTGTCAAGGAGGAACTGGTTGAGTCTGCAACACGAGCAATTATAGATTTAAGTCTCACGCCTCAGGATGAAGATTATGAAGAAGTTGTTGGAGGAAACACTGACTTTAAATTATATCAGAAGTCAATTATAATAAATATGTCAAACCAACTACCCAAAGACATGCCTTTGATCAGATCAATAGAGGTATTATTTGGAACTAATGATCTTCTTGATTCTCGTGACTATCACACATCCCTTCATTTATCTAACGATGAATCCATACACCCTATCTTGTCTATATTCAAATTAAGTATGGAAGAACAGCATGATTTCATTGAGAACAAAAAATTGATCAATATTATTAAACAAAAGGAGATAATTAATATTGGTTCTCAAGAAAAATACAAAATAATGCAATTATCAGACTTACACTTTGGCCAAGATTTAGGGAGATGCGATAGTAGTGGAGGAGCATGTACCCTGGATTCTCGATCTCTGGATTTGCGTACTCTTAAATTTATTGATGAGTCATTAATTCAAGAAAATCCAGATTTGATAGTTATAACAGGAGATTTGTTTGATATTTCCAGATCGATAGATTATAAATCAGTTATTTTGAAATCGTTGCAACCAATTCTCAGTCATGGTGTTAAGTTCTTGTTCACTTTTGGTGATGACATTACTTCTGATCACTATCAAAATTTCAAAGACATTAAAGCTTCTATTATACGGTTCATTTCTTCTTTACCTAATTGTCTTAATTCCTATGAGAATAAGGGTAACCGTTTACATGGTGTTACAAACCAGAATCTCAAGGTTAACTATGAACCTCAACAACAGCAAAAACGACAAATATTAATCTCAATTCTTGATACAGAAAATCAAAATATCGATGATTCACAAATAAATTCTCTCTACAGGATAAACAACGACCGGAAAACAGATGACACACCTACATACAAACTTCTTTTCTTCCATTATCCAATTCCACAACACCGTCCAAAGGGAAAGTTTAAACTTGTAGGAGCTTATAATGAAAAACATCCATTGAAAGACAACAATTCCAAGTTTATCGATGACGCTATAACTTGTGGATACCTGGTTATTAGTGTAGGTCATGAACATGAAAATGATGCTTGTATCTTGGGACAAAGGAAAGATATAGGAGATATTTGGTTATGTTATAATGGAGTAACTGGTGATTCTGGTATTACTAGAATTGATAGTTCATACCAAAGGAAAATGAGATTATTTGAAGTGGATTTCGTCAAGGCAAGGATTATTAGTTGGAAGAGAGGTGAGACCGACAAAAAACCATACGATCACCAATTAATATTCGATAACAACAAGGTAGCTGGTTAGTAAGCTATTGACAAACATTATGTAAATTTACTAGGACTCTATATACCCATTCACATTTATTTGTATATTAAATATAATTATGTATAATTTCTACAAAACTTACATACTTCAACAACCTAACCAAGCAGATTTTCAAATAATTTAAGGCACGACAACTAAAGTACCATCACGATCGTAAATACCTCTATTTCTTATGTATGGGTCCAATAAGCAATAGTTTTTACTCAACTCAATATTTAAAGCTAATTTATCCTTTAAATATAATTCTGAAACAGCAGGATTGGTTGATTCAATCCATTTCTTTGTGGTTTCATAGAATCGGCAATACAATTGATCTCTTTCCTTCTTTAATCTAACAAACTCTGCATCCTTTGCTTTAGGTGGAACTAAATCTATTTCTGTTGGGATAGGATAATGACCTCTGGTTGCATCTTCACCACCCAAATAATCGGGGATCAATTTCATATCAATATAGCGTGAAAGCTCTTGAACATTCTTAGTAAAGTGGATCTTAGATGCCACTGCTGGATCAAGCCAACCTTTAATGATATTCCATACAGTTGAAAAAATCCAGGGGGCATTATGAATAAGAATAAATCCTAATGTTTCAGGATAATGAGCTTCAAGACAATCAGCAAGAAATTTGATGGTTGAATAATCGGCATTCTTTAATGAAAATCCAGTCAAATCAAATACAATGGTAACATTATCGACAGATTCACTGACATCTTTAAGGAAAAATCTAATCCATTCAATCATAACAAGAGCATAACGTTGATTTTGTGGAGCTGAAGCATCTGAGGTTAAGTGCTTTCTAGCCTGGAAAGTGAAGATGGTGTTGTTGTTCTTGTCTCTTCCTTTAACCCAAGATTTTTCTTTAGTGAAATTCTTGATAAATCCTTCATTAGTAGAATTTAAATAAGAAACTGCATCTCCTTCAAAAACCCAATCATCACATTGGAATTCATTAATTCTCCAGTCCAAAGATTTCATCAACATATCAAGTGCCTTATGAGTATCCCATTTTCTTGCCCGGACAAATTTAAGAATAAAATTGTCGAATAAATCTTGTCTACCCAACTTTTGCAAAGCCTTGTGGATATCACGGGCATGATAGCGAGAAAAACTTTTCAAAGGAGAGGGATCAGAACGAACTGTGTACTGCATATCCATAGTACGGTTGAATTGATCAATAGTACTTACATGGACGTGACTATTAGCCTTGCTCTTCACAGTGGTTCTGCTAGTGGTGTGGCTCTTTTTGGAACCTTTACCAGGAATTCTAATTCTTCCACCATTATAAGCAATAGACTCTTTTCTGGACATGGTACCGTTTGACAGCTTATGGCCTACATCGTCAGTGAATGATGTAGCAGCAGTAACAAAAGATTCCACAGAATAGTCAGAATCAATATCATCATCGAAAACTTGTTCAACTATAGATCCATTATAGTTATAATCTGAATGACCTTTCCCTAATTTTGCATCTTCAGTGTATTCAAAAGCCCCTTTATAATGATGGGCAAGGATATAATAGAATTCATCACTGGCGACATCAACAGGAACGTATCTTTCAAGAGAAGATTGAGTTTGAATCTGAACCATTCTTTTAGAATCATAGGGAAGGGATGAACCAGCATTACCACCCATGGTCGATTTGTTATCTTCTTTGCCCTTTTTAGTGTTTCCACTCCAAAGACTTCTTCTATTAGAAGTAGTGGTATTTTTTGATGTAACCGATGCCCGCGTATTAACCCTAACCAAAGGTGCTATAGTTTGAGAATCATCAAAATGTTGCGTAGAAGTAGAAGCAATAAAACTCTCTTTGTACGTAATATCCGAGTTGCTAATATCGAGGGGATAGCCCAAGTATTTAAATATATATGCCCAAACTTGTTTAAGAATAATTTCTTGTTCAGCAGTAAGGGTTTGGATTCTCAGTGGACGATATTTGGGACCAGGAGCTGTCGTTGTCATGTTGCTAGGTTGTTGAGAGTATTCAGTTCACAGAATTGTGTGAATTAGATAACGCAAAAAGACGAGTTTTCAGAACAGGCGATGCAATATATATATGTATAAATATGTCAAACAATTACGTTTAATTTGAATATTTTTCAAGAATTTGTTTACCGAATTTGGTTTAAAGCTAAAAAAGGTGGAGATCTCAGATTGACACTGAGACAAAATATTGCTTTTTTTTTTCTTAATTTAACAATCAATTCCAGGAGCATATGATAGTTTTGCTCCAAAATACCTCATTCTTCTCCTCTTCTCACTTAGATAGACCTTTCTGGGGGTGGTAAATGTTGCATTGCTATGCGTAGCTAGTCATTCCAGTTGATCAAAGAACCCCAATGACGCCGGTTGACGGCCCTTTACCCCGGCCCCCGCCTTTTTGTTAGGGAAAAATCATAACCGAAATGCGAGATTTAGTAAGAACGAAGGTTTTGAGAAGTGATATCATTGATTTTATTACATGATTAAACTCTATTAGGTTATAGTGAAATCAATGTTATGTAATTCGGATAACCTAATCTTTAAAATATGTTCCTTAAAGGGTAATTATCATTTTACACTGGTCACTTCCTAAAGGAGAAATAAAGTTTATTTTTTGTTGCAACAACTCCCCCACACTCCGAAAAATTTTGTTGAGCAATACAAATGTTTCAGTTCAAACAAAACTCTTATCTGATTTTATGTGGGGAAATTTTGATACCACGGATATCGTGATGACTTGCTAGTATGGGAATTACTAGAGACAAATATATCAGTACTATTTTTGAATCAAACAAACAACTGAGAACCCACACTCTGATAATAACAGTGGAAAAATGGGGGTCATGATAACGATTCTAAGGAATCAAACTTCATCACAGTACTTACTGCAAAAAGCCAAGCCTAAGTTGAGGCGAAGCTTTGGTAATACTGTTTGCGCTGGTTTGTGTAAGTCTTCAAGTGCGGGGTTTTTGACCGCTATAAATATGTTTCTCGATCACATGTTAAGTTACCCTTTCAAATTTTATTGATATTGGCATATTTTTTCTTCCTGTGCAGTTTTTCAACAATGGATGCTCGGAGTAGATAATACCCAGACGTTTGGGAACTAAGCCGCGGAAGGTTCTCGAGCATCAAAAAATAAGAGCTCACTTTAGTTCCTACATGTTCAAAACGAAGATAATTTATTTACGTTAATGGAGACAATTATGCTGTTAGCAACTTGTCTTGATATATCACAATTAGCTGAATTTTACCTGTTCTAGCCTTTATATTTATTATAACGATCGTGAATAGCGTAGAAGGCATAGTTCTGCCAAATGTTTGAGCTTTTTTATTCAAAGATCCAAGCCTTAACTTCAATATTGAAAAAGACAAAGCATAGAGGTATGGTTGGACAATATGGAAGTAGAAAGACCACAACCCTAAGTTTGTCCTATCCTCATTAAGTAGAGACCTAAATATTCGATAAATTTATAGTTAAACTGGAATTGTGTGGGTGGCTGTTATGTCAATACAAAGCTGCACGTTTGGGGTAACTGTTATTATTGCCCTAAAGTCTATTCCTTAGCCTAGCTTATATAACAAACAATGGTAGCGCAGATACAATATTTGGTGCGAAAAAAGTTGTGAGATAAAAAAGAAAAAAATACCGAAGCTCATCCCAAACATACAATTACTTTATACTTATATTAAGTAACAACCATGGGAAAGGCCAAAAAGACAAGAAAGTTCGCTCTTGTCAAGCGTACACTTAACAAGAAAGATTCACGCATAACTAAAAATAATACCGCCAATAAAAAGTCAAATGAAGATGATCCAGAACTTACAAGGAGTGTACCTCAAGTTTCCCTGGCACTTTTCTTCAAATATAATGAAGCTATCAAACCTCCATATCAAGTACTTATAGATACCAATTTTATAAACTTTTCTATTCAAAAGAAAATCGATATAGTTCGAGGGTTAATGGATTGTTTAATGGCTAAATGCATTCCCATAATTACTGATTGTGTGATGGCTGAATTAGAAAAATTAGGACCCAAATATAGAATTGCATTAAAATTAGCTAAAGATCCAAGGATTCAAAGGTTAAGTTGTACACATGGTGGGACATATGCTGATGACTGTTTGGTTAATCGAGTTATGCAACATAAATGTTATATAGTGGCAACTAATGATGCTGATTTGAAGAGAAGAGTAAGAAAAGTCCCTGGAATTCCATTGATGAGTGTTGGTGGACATGCTTATGTTATTGAAAGATTACCTGATGTATTTTAAAAATTATGGAGTATCTTGTGTATATTAGAAAACTTATTAATATAGAGATTTTTTTTTTTTAATTTGGTTGTAAAAAACTTTGTTTCAATAAACCCCCAATGACTAGTAATTTGGGAACAGGAGGGAGAACCCCAGAAGGACGTGTCCGAACCCAACAACAACCTCCAGTCGTCCCTGAATTAGTTCCTCCATTACCCCCTCTTCGTTTGAATCGTGGCAAAATTCTAACTCCAGAATTGTTTATGAATTATCTGAAAGGCAAAAAACAACAACAGCAGAAAGTTAATGAACTTGATTTTAAAATTGCAGCTACTGCTACTCCAGAGCAACAACTTCTTCAATTGAAAAAGTGGTTAAATTTTGAAGTTATCCTGGTTCCTAAAGTGGATAATTCATTGGGTAGCCAAGATTTACTGGTTGAATATTATGAGTTATTGATGGAATTTAATAAACTACTTCATTTGGTATGTGAAAAGAATAATCAATTGAATATCGTTAAATTCAAATGTAATTATTTGATTGATGAGATGTTAAGGGATTATAATAACTATGAAGATGGAAGAGTTGTCAAAGAAGGTGATCAAATGAAACCATACACCGATGATAACATACTTCAATCACAACTTGTTGAGAAGCTACAGAATTTATTTGATCCTAAGGAAGAATTTGATTCAACAGGTGAATCATCTTCAACAGAGGAATAAATACAATTTATTTCGCAAGATAGGAATTCTTCTAAATAGTAAACAACAAGAGATAAAATTTACTGTTGTTTAAGAAAGTGGAAGGGATATTCCAACTGGGAAACCACAAGAAAATATAGTAAAATGGAAAGAAAGTATGAAGACATGTTGTTACTTCAATCTAAAACAACATTTGCTGGTAAGTCTACAAATGCACAATACCGTTTGAGATACAAGCATCAACAACCACTCCAAGTGACACATGGACTTGCATTAGGATCCATATAATATATAGGTAAAATAGTGTGTGGGATTGTGTTTTCGTTGAAATCTTGATTTTTTTTTGCAACCAAATCCAGGTAAACTTTAAGAGAATATCAAAAAAACAACATGAAAAGAGATAACCCCTATATCTAGTATAAATATATAGCTTTCGTTCTAGAGAATTCAAAGTGGTTAAAAATATGTATATGGAAGAATGGAAAATGTCAGGCATAAACCCCTTGGTAGGGTAGATAGTAATTCTTTAACGATTGGTAAGCCACCATCCGAGACACCAATTTCACCACCTAATCAAGTGGTTGATGAGAATTTTGATTTCCGTATTAGTGAAAATACCCTTCCTTTGATTACTCCCGGACCACCTATATTACCTTTCAAGATTCATGAATTAAAATTCACCCGACATGGAACACTCATAAGACCAACGAGGCGGTTGGTGAGGAAGCCTCCATCAAGCAATATAAACCTACATAATAAAGCTAGAAATCTGATAAGGACTCTAGATAGACGGGTTGATAATGAAATGGTGGATACATCTTCAACTAGTGAAATGAGAATAAATAGTAGTAATTTTGATAATATTGATTCTATTTCTTCCCTCAATGATTATTTCGATGATTTAAATTTTTTAAAAGATGATGCATCTTTTGAACGGCAGCTTTCAATTGGAGAATTATCTTTTTATCCGAATTTCAATTTTGGAGCAGAGAAGAGTGTTGTTGTTGAGTTTCCTATTGAATCACATCTGGAACAAGGGGCAGTTGTTACTGGAGATGAAGGATTGAATCAACCAAGTGTATCATGTGAACAGGATAAACAAAAAGAAGTTGGAGTAAAACTGGACATTAGTGTTGAAAGCTTATCTAGTGGTTCAGGAGCCGAGAATTCAGAATGTGGGTTTCAAGTAGTGAAAAAGACTTCAAGAAGTAAAGTATGGTTGAAATATTTCCGAGAGAAAGTTTTTGAATTTTATGATCACTGGAGAAAGAAAATTGGACAAGTTAATGACAAGACAGCATTAACTGGACTTTATACTCATGAAAATGTTAATTTAGAACTGTTGAATGCCAATAATAATGAAAATAAGATTAATTGTCTCCGAAGAAGAGCTACTATGAAGATTCCTAAACGTTTACTAAGATTCACTGCACCGGAACAAGAACTCAAGGTTGAGGAAATTGTCCAACAACATGAGCTTGATCCTCTGGCTAAAGAATTGGCTGAGAATGAAGAAGTTGTGGGAGCTTTACTTTTCATTAAAGCGCATGAAGAACAAAATAAAGAAATGCAACAACTACAGCAGATCAAAGAGGTAATTGACGCAGTCAAGCCTGAAGAGAAGGATGTAGAAATTAAAGATGATGTTGTAAGTCTGAAGAGCTCTATAAGTGAATGTAAATCGTTTGTTAATGATTATCCAGAGTCTTATGTATTTATCGATGTTGATTAGATTAGTTTTAAATGTATATTGTTTTATTTTGAATTGATGCAAAATTTCGCAACAAATTGAAGGAAAACTCTGTCAACAAAATTTTGTAATGGGAAAGATTAGATTTTTGGTCAAAGTAACCAACAATGATACCTGATTAGTGGAACTACTTTCTATTTGAATTGGAATCAAACCATACATATTAAGATATACTTATATAGAATCCTCCCCAATACTGAAGCACGTGAGTTTCTCTAATATTTTGCCATTGTTTTTCTGTTCGGCGATGGTTTTTAGTGCAACAATACTGAAAAAAACCCCACAGAATCTAACGATGCCGTACGGAAATTTAAATTACTCCGATGCAACCATCATGTAAAAATAATAGATCCTGTCATATTGGTATTGTGGGGGATTATAAAATGTACAAAATTAAAAATTTAAACTGTGGATATTAATATGTCGGACATTTAACCCCGATGATTATTTCTCCGTTAGTCCCACCAGAAAATCATGTCCGCCTTTTTCTTACTTGCAAAAATAAAAAGCGTCAAGAAAAAAAAAGAGAGACCAAATAAAAATTTCATAATTTCTCCCACAAAAATGAAGGAAGCAAAAACAGAAAAAAAAAGAAATCAAGTAATTTTTGAATTAACCTTATCTATTAGTTGGATACTTTTTAGAATTTTTTTTTGAAATTTACCAAATTCCTTTGTTATTTAGTTTGTTTGGTATTAGAAAGACGAATAGAGCATATTAGACTCGGGAAACGAACATAAATACACGTACTTTGGAGGAAGAGAGGAATAGTATAGATAAATAAACATGACCACCTCGGAAAATAAGCATATTGAGCCAATAACTTCTTCTGGCCAACCACAACAACAACAAGACACATCAACCATGCCTCAAATAACTGTCATTAGATCACATCCACCACCATCCGAAGCTCATGGATTATCCAAAACGATATCAAATAATAAACGAGTATATTATTCCACTGGTAGAGGTGGGGCTGGTAATATACAACATTCAAGTCAAATACCTTCACCTAAATTGATCCCCATGGGATCAAATACTCCTCAATTAACTACGTCAAAGATAACAACTGGTAGAGGAGGATATGGGAATATGATTAGTAATTCTGATCCTCAATTAGCTAGAAAATTACAAGATGTTGATTCCCCACCTCCAGGTGATAATGAACTTAAGGCCATTGCTTCAAATAATACATTTTCAATTGGAAGAGGTGGATTTGGAAATGTTGTTTCTCATCAAAAGAGTGCTAGTTCGACTGGTAGTGGAGAAGTACCTAATTTATATACGGTTTCTTCTCATCCTGGTAAAGAACAAAAGAAGAAAGGGGGATTTTTGGGTAAAATTAAGGAAATATTTGGTTGATTTCCCATAATATGTTTGACTTTTCGTTTTAAATTGCATAAACCCACACTCAATTAGCAAAAAGAAATAGTTTTTATATGCCCTTCATGCTATTATTTAATTAGACCATTTTTCATGTTTGAATTCTCTTCGCACTCTACGTTAATTATTTATAAGTTATGTTTTTTAAGATACGTCTATTTATACAAATCTATTCTTGAGCAAGTAAGAATTCTCTAACCTTATCCAAGGCTCTATATCTATGACTAATTGTATTTTTTACTGACTTTTCCATTTCAGCATAAGTTTGGTCAAACCCTTTTGGTTGAAATACTGAATCCCATCCAAAATCAGTAGGACCACGACTCAGGACAATTTCACCTTCAGTAATACCTTGGAATAATTTAACTTCAAACCCTGGACCTTGGCAATACCCAAAAGTACAAATTGCATTGGCTGATTTATCTTCAAAACCCAGCAACATTTGAACAAGACCTTGTAAACCTATTGATTTAAGAAACCATTTGATATAAGGACCTGGTAAGTTATTGTATGCATTGAATCCAAGACATGTATCTTCGACTAAGACAGGACCTTTAATTAAATCAGCAGCTGCACGAGCCTTGTGAATTGTAACTTCTTCAATTGTTCCTTGTAATTCATCAAGATCAAGTGATTGATTCACAATGGTATATTTACCAACAGAATGAGTATTGTCAGAGTTGGAAGAAGAAGAGCCAGAAGAAAGAATGGCAACTACTTCTTTAAGCTTGTTAGCATTTCCTGTTACAAACGTAATTTGGGACATGGTTTTAAAGGTAAGATGAGTACTTTTTTCTTTAACCTGTGCTTTTTTCTTTGTTTGACTCTGCACTAGATATTGCCCAGTTAATAGCAAAGGTCATACACAAGAATAGATAGTATAGTTACTCATTCATGTAATTTTGTTTATTAATTATTGTTAATATGTACAGAATTGGTTGTAAAAAAACCAACAGCGGAGAATAAACTAAATCATATCTATAAAGAATAAATTCCTAACCTTCCCCCATACAGTATATTGATCAAACTCTCTTCCTATTTATATCAATATTGCAACAGCAACCGCCCCACTTACTTACCTAATCTCTTCTTCAATGCTCTTTCTGATCTTCTTCTCTTTCTAAGCTTATGTTTCTTCATTTTCAATTTTCTCTTTCTCTTAACTGAATCAGCATGCAAGGTATTTTCTTCAACATTTTCTTGTTCAATCTCCCTGACTAAATTTCCAATGATGGTTTGAGGAGTTGTTATATTTGGGATCTTGGATGGTTGTTGAGGTTGTAAAAATGCAGGAATTATGAATGAAGGTTGTCCAAATTGAATTGTTCTAGCGTGACTTATGGATGTTAAGTATCGAGCTCCAAAAGAAGTCAAACCTCCTATACGAGGCAATCTAATCAACGATCTGAACATGTATAGTGTGTGTATTATTCAGTATTATCGTTGAAAGCTTTTGGTACGACTACTACTGCAATTTTTTTTCACTGATTTTTTTCAAAGGTTTTCCAAAATAGAGTATACTACATGCAGGATAACACGTGACAAATATCTATATTTTTGATTCTACATAAGAACAGTTGATGGTTAATCCTTGGAACCAGTTGATATATTCATTACAATTGCATCGGAAGCTTCTACTATGAATCCATCGCTTCCACTTATGCAATTTGAACTGCTTACTTTGCCCAACATATCACTATTCCAATTGGTTACATCATATTTTAAACCATGAGTAGTTAAAACGATTGATTTGTTACTTAGAGGTAACAATCCACAAGGTGGTATTTTATCCCTAGTATTGAATATTTGTCTATTTTCATATCGTACATGATTTATTCCCTTAGGTAGGAGAAATATTGTATCATATTTCGTAATGAAAAAGATTTCAAGATTAGGATAACTTGAATGAAGAATGTATAATTGAGATATTGAATGAATAGTTTGATCAAACCTCCCACCAATTCCCCCAATTGTATATATTTTTATGGGAAGAATGTTATTTCCTGGTTTTTCAAGTGCTTCCCAAAGTACACTTAACCCATCAACCAGATCAACTTGAGGGATCAGTCCCAATTTAAAATGTAATTGAATGGTACGGATAGCCTTGGTGAAATCAGTACTATATTGCGACTCCTGTTTGATTAATCTAGTTCCTCTTGCTTGGTAATATTGTCCAATTTCAGGATCAAGGGAATCAAAATCCCCAACTATATAATCAGGGATGAACTTTTCTCGGGTTTCATTTGTGAGGAAATGACGGTATAATTGATTAGTAGCACCATCAGCACATACATGTATTGTAGTTGATTGCCAGAGTGATTCTAATCCTGATTGAATAGTTTGATTTAATATAAGAAGGGCACTATCGGTTGGATCATCAATTGATGGTGAAAGATATGCAAATGGATAAATTGTGTAGGTTGGATTGGAAGGTGGTTCTATGGTTATTGTATCTGGCAGTTCGGTGACTTCTTCTTTAAGTTGGGCTTCTTTGGACATTTGTTTGAATCAATATTCAATGTAACAGTTTGAGATTTTGCAAAAAAAAAAACAGGGCAAAAAAAAAACAACTTTGAACTGCTTGCTTTGCTAAAGCAAACGAAACAAGCAAAGCAATATAGCAAATGAGTGTACCTGCATCGAGTGGTAGTATAGTACCAGCTATCAATCTGACTCCTACTACATCAGCACAATCAGCAACTCCCGCAGCTTCAGCACCACCAACTAGTCAATCAACTGAAGTTAATCAACCAGAAAAGAAGGAAACTATAGTTCCAAGAGATGTTCGTTTACTTCACCTTATTTTCGCCACACAAGGGATACAAAACTATCAAGATCATGTTCCTTTACAATTGATGGATTTTGCCCATCGTTATACTAAATCAGTTTTACGTGATGCATTAATATATAATGATCATGCTAAACCAATAAATACCAATACAAATTTAAATCCTAATTCAAATACTACGGTAAATACGGATGATATAAGGTTGGCTATTGCTGCTAGAAGTAATTATCAATTTAAACCTACTCCACCTAAAGAATTATTATTGGAATTGGCTCAAGAAAGAAATTCAAGACCATTACCTCCAGTTATACCTAAATGGGGATTAAATTTACCACCAGAAAAATATTGTTTAACTGCTAAAGATTGGGAAAATCTTGAAGATGAGCCCGATTTGGATGAGGAAAGAACAAAAAAGAAGCCAAAGGGGTCCAAGTAATACACCTATTCTCTTATGTAAGTTTGTATATTCTTCTTCTTCAATGTATTATAGTGAATGTTAGCCCCGTCTACTTGGTTGTACGGTTGGTTGTAAAATGGGCACTGCCTCGCGTAGATCTCTCACCAAAATTTACCACCAGCGAAAAAATATCCAAAAAGGACAACAACTCTATTTACGAAACAATCTACACATACGTACATAAACCCCAAGTCAATGCTACCACCATCAGTAGCATCAATTCCTGAAGCCAGGGAAGATTACCCTGGAGCGTCACTTGTGGAGAGAACTGCGCGTCTTTTACTGATTCCAGATTTAGGACCAGGAGATTTATGTAATATTCATAAATATCAAATCAATTCTAAACGAGAAACTGAAATCGGTACTTTTTTATACTTTACAGGTGTTGATACTTCAAATGTCGCTTCAATTGCTGCTCATTTACAAAGTTTGGCTAATTCAATGACTTCAAAATCTCAATATTGGTTTGGAGAAAAGAAACATTGGAAAGTCCCTGAATTAAGTTATTGTAGTTATAATGCATTTAGTAAAGTCGATATGAGGGTTACTGTACATATTCCTGGGAAATTAGATGTTGTTGTTGTTAATAATGATGGGAAATTGATTCAGGATAAGTTAACTAGTGAAGAATTGGATAGGTTTTGGTTGGAAACATTTGTTTGTAGTATTGTTCGGTCAGTGTTGGAATCAGATGATGAGAATGATATGAATAAAGTCGGTGGTGGATTAGTTGAAGTACGCAAGATTAATCCTTTCAATAATGGAATTGTTTCTAAGGAATTATTGAATAATTTCTTACAGGGTTTTGAAGAATTATTTTTCCAAGGTTATAAATTAGGTTGTACTATTGAATTTCCTCAACCTAATTTAATAAATAATTATCTTGTTGATGGGTTCATGAAAGTAATACAATTGACTCAAACTTATGATCACGCGTTGGAGATTCTCGGTAGGTTACAACAAGAAGAACCTAGTGTAATTTCTTTAATAGCTCAAGTATTGTTGTTAAAGCAAGATGAAGTTGAAGCAGTTAAAATTATGAATCAAGGAATTCTTGAAAATAAACGAGATGTTAATTTATTAATTTTACAAACTGAATTTATATTGGAAAAGAAAAAACCCGAATTAGCCCTTGAATTAGCTAAACAAGCAGTTAAATCTTCACCTTCGGATTTTAAAGCTTGGGAAATCTTGGTTAAATGTTATATTAGATTAGGAGATTTTGAAAATGCCTTGTTGACATTAAATTCATGTCCTATGAATTCACATCGTGAGAAATTCAATTTGAAAAGAATTGTACCATTGAAAAATGGTGCTGAAGATTTACATTTACCTTCACCTACTGATGTTACACTTGACGAAGTTTCAAATTTACAAAGTAATGAAATTAGTTATGAACAAAGAAATTTAGATGCTCATTTGGTTAATTTACCTGCTAGTAATTTAAAATCAACTTTTGCTAAAGCTTATGATTTATTGACTGATATCGTGGTAAAGACTGGTTGGGAAGCTTTATTGAAATATCGAGCTAAAGTGTTTGTTATGGAAGAAGAATATCGTAAAGATATTAGAGCTAGTGTAGGTAGCAATGGAGCAACCAAAGTATCGTTAAATGGAAGTGAACAAGAAAGTTTACCACAAGAAGAAGAGGACAATTCTTCTACTATGGCTATAAAATCCCCTGATAAGGAAAAATTCGAAGAAGCAACTCTTGATACTGCGGTAGCGGCTGAAGTAGTTTCATTTGAAGATGAATTTAAAAGGAAAAGATTATGTGAAAGATGGTTGGATAATTTATTCATGTTATTATACGAAGATTTACGAGTATATACCATGTGGCAAGCTGAATCATTACATTTCCAAGCTCAACAAATGGAGTATAAAAAGACAACATTAGAATGGGAAATCTTGGGGTCAATTGCTTATAGATTGAAACACTTTAAAGAAGGTTCAATTGCATTTAATAATGCCTTGACTGGTAGATTTTCACCTAAATCACAACGAGAAATTATGAAGTATTATATTATGGAAAGATCAAAACTTTTAAATAAGAGTTCTAGTGGTGTAAGTAATATTCATAATTATACAAAATTAATGAATCAATTAAATGAGAAAATCTTGGTTAGTATTATCAAATTGTTGGTTTGGAATCATAGATGGTATAGTGATTTTTCACCAAATTTATTATTAACATTGAGTGATTTAGTAGCATGGGAAGGTTCAATAAAGATTCAAAGTTCGGTAAGGGCGTTGTATTCTGAATTATCAGCTATAACAAATACATCTGGTGGTGCTGGTGCTACTACTAGTACAGATAAGGATCATATTGGGAACCATGGTATAACTGATATGATGGATGATTTAGATGTTGATTATATTAAATTGTATAAGTTAAGTAATGCTGATGAATAGACTTTAATGTGAGTTGTCAAAAATAAGTATCAGAATAAGATATGTATTATTTAAACAAGAGATTGTATGTAGATAATGTGTTTAGCTAAGAATCAGCTCCAAAATGGTGTCGTATTGTAAACTTTGAAGTAGAACTGTGTCTAATACGTGGTCAACCAGTATACATGCATGATATTAGCCTGGAAACAGTCCTGCGCTCAATCGTAAATTACAACAACTGTTTAATTTGATAATTAGAGAAATTTCTACAAATTTAGGTTTATAAAATTCTATATTAGTTAAGAAAACAAGTACTAACAAGAAAGAAAACTAAATTATATAATAGAAGACGATTATATATGAGAGATTTTTTTTTTTTTT
>NSGQ01000007.1:169549-458131 GCA_003676035.1 Spathaspora sp. JA1 | reverse complement strand
CAATTCAACTGTCAACTCAACTCATAATTTACCGAGCTTAGATCATCTTCCACCTGAAACTGTTTACGAGCCAACTTTACAGATGCACAATACGTTTATGAATGATTTCGTAGGTCAATTCAACAATCCACCACAAACTAACTTTCCAGAGCAATACATGGACATCCATTTTCAGGAACCAACGACATCTACAAATGACACAATCTCCACGCTTTCGCCTCATAACATACAACCCACAGCTACCGACCAGGTACCACAACCTCAAGCTACAGAAATAGCACAGCCAGTACTGCAAATCCCAGCTACCGACCAGATACCACAGTCTGAAGGTATAGAAATACAACAACCAGTTCTGCAAATCCCAGCTACCGACCAGCTACCACAGCATCAAGGTATAGAAATAGAACAACCAGTTCTGCAAATCGACCAGTCAAAGCAGACTCAAGGTATAGAAATAGAACAACCAGTTCTGCAAATCCCAGCTACCGACCAGTCAAAGCAGACTCAAGGTATAGAAATCGAACCATCGGCTCAATCACCCACAGCTACCGAGCAACTATCACAGCACCAAGGTATAGAAACGGAGCCACCAACTCATCCAGTCCCATATATCGTACAGGCACACCAACCTACAGATATACAATCACAATTGCCCGTCATTCCTCAACCACCTCCACAGGTGTTCACTCCTCCTTCACTAACTTCATTCCCGGAATATACAAGCCTTTTACAGGACTTTAATCAACAACAAACCTATATTACCGAACTCAAAAACCAGCTACGTGAGGATCAATCCCAACAAAGGGTCACACATGAACAATTAAATGAGGTTATGGCACAATTAAAGGACGTTCAACAACAGAAAACCGAATATACACAGCATCTATCTGACTTAAAGAACACCCAGCATGAGTTACAAGAAAATCAGAATCAACTCGCACTTGATCAGAGAACTACCCATCAACGTACTGCCGAGTTACAAGAAAATCAGAATCAACTCGCACTCGATCAGAGAACTACCCATCAACGTACTGCCGAGTCTGATCAAGCAATCTCCGAAATTGTCCACGAGGTCCGTAACCAGAAATCACAACTCTCTCAACAACACCAAACACAAGAACAACTTACCAGTGATTTGTCTTTACTGCATAACGACCACCACTGTGCAATCCAGGACTTGGCTCAACATCAACTTCAGACCGCCGCACAGTCTCAAATCATCAGTCACCAACAAGACGAATTCAACACGGCGGTTCAACAGGCTGCAGAACACTTTCAAGAAAATTTCGACGCGGCAAAAATCAACTTTGGAGACCGGCTTTTCAAGCTTCAAATGCATCTCCAAAAATTAGAAACGGAATTAACCAGACTAAATTCCCGAGTCGAAATTGATGGTGATACGCTCTCTGCCAAAGAACTTCAATCGATCCAAAGATCGCAAAGAGCAAAGCGCCGGGCTATCACTGCAGCCAAATCTAATGTTCAATACTTAAAAGACGTTGAAAATCAAGCTCTCGAACCTACGACAAATGAGCCAAAACTTGTAACTCCCATCCCCCCACCTGAATCCAATCCTGAGCCAACAGTCACAATCGAAGTGATTGAACCACCATCCCCACTGGCTACACATCATCAACAGGACTMCAACCCTTTACCACTCCCCACTTCTAGAATCCCTTTGGCTCTAGCAGCACCAAAACGACCCAGTGAAGATGATATTTATCCTGAAGACAGAGACGACTCGGATTCGGGGGAGACTGATCTTGATGATCCCGAGATCTGGAAACACCATGTTACACTGGGTTCCAAACGACAAAGAATTAGATACCTCAACACTCATCCTGTTACATCCTTATTTTCTAACAACATTCCGGCTCCAGATATTGTGTTCGGGGGAGAAGAGATAGAATTGGATAAAGAACTCAATATCTTCAAGGTCACAGAAAACAAATGGCATAATTCACGATTAGAAGAAATTGGAAAATTGATAGATATGGAAACATTTATAGAGGTAGATATCCACGACGTACCAATCGGTGAAAAGGTAATTGGATCTCAATTTGTTGACAAATATAGCGTAATTGATAAGAAGGGAAGTGGAAATTTCAAATCAAGGTTAGTCGCTTTAGGAAATCACCAAAGTTTACCCGGAACGGAACGATATGCTCCAGTAGTGTCATCGTCTGCTATACGAACCATAATCGCCTCAGCAGCAATTGGAAAGAAGAATCTCAAAGCAATGGACGTAAGTTCAGCCTATCTTCACCTGAATCTACCAAAACCGGTGCACATTCGACCCCCAAAGGGATATGGGAAACCTGGAAAAGTATGGAAATTCACAAAAGCCTTATATGGATTACAAAATGCTGGGAGAGAATGGTACTTAACCATGTCAAAGATATTATTAAAACTAGACTTCAAGAATTCTAAAGCAGAACCCGGTATCTTCACGAGAAAAGCARGTTCAAATGGATCCATTGACGTTGCACTTTATGTTGATGACTTGTTGATAAGTTATAAATCAGAAGAAGATTATGAGAAATTATTTCAGCAACTAAACAAACCATTAAAAATCAAGGATTTGGGATTCGTAAAGGAGTTCTGTGGAATTGAAATAAAAAAGACATATGGGGGTTACGAACTAAGTCAAAAGAATTCAATAGATAAATTAATTTCGGAATACGGGTTGGAAGAAAGTAGGAATTACAAAGTACCATATACCGATTACGATAGAACAGGAGATCCGCTAAGTGAAAAGGATCTAAAAGACTACCAGTCCTTATTAGGTAAATTATTGTGGTTGGCCAACATGACAAGGCCGGATCTCAGCTATTGTGTCAGTAAATTTGGATCATATACTCATACAGCAACGAACATCGATTTAAAACAATTGAGAAAAGTTGTATCATATTTGAAGTGGTCTAGAGACCGCACGTTGAAGTTAGTAAACAAAGATGGTAGACAAAATGCTACATTATACGCGTTCAGCGATGCATCATTCGCCATGGAAGATGATAGGAAATCTCGGACAGGTTTGATTATATTCCTCAATGGAATGCCTATTCACTGGGTAGCAAAACGTCAACACAATGTGACAACAAGTGCTTTTGAAGCTGAATTCGTTAGTCTAAGCGCGACGACAAAGGAGGTCCTTTGGCATGAATCACTTATAAAGGAATTAGGATTGAAGTTAACCGGAGTGCCAATCATATACGAAGACAATCAAGGAGTGGTTTTACATGTTAACGGAACCGGGAACAACCCTCAATTTACGAGACACGTCGACATTAAATACAAACATGYAAAAGACCGAGTTGCTGATGATAGTATCATCGTTCGGGGAATTACAACGGAAGAAAACATAGCTGATGTGATAACAAAAACAATGGAGAATCGAAAGTTCAATCGTATCGCTGATAATCTACTGCATGATGATTTATTCGTTCTAAGGCCTGGAAATGAGAATACGGAATCACCTTCGGAGATTACATATTCGGGGGAGTGTCAGAACAGAGAAAAAATGGAACGATCAGAAATACAATAATACATGAACAAGCATGAACAACGAGAAATCACACGATACGAATGAACAGAAGAATTATCATAAATAAGAGGAAGAATCCACAAAGTCATAAAAAGTATATATATTTTTTCTTCTTTAGGTTTTTAGTGTTCAATAAATCTGAGTATTTTGAAAGTAGTCAACAGAAACAATCAAAAAATATTCACGTAGGTTTTGTAGTTTACACGACCCACGGAAATATGCTGTCTTGAATAATGCCTATAACAACTATCTGTACTGTTAGATATAACCTATATAATCTTATCAATCAGTGATATATATACTTATCACAAAAGAAACGATTTAAACAATTCTCGAGTTGAAAAATGAAACCAGAGTTTGGAAACAAGTAGATCAAAGAACTCGCAACCACCTTGGTTATGCGCCCAAAGTATGAAAATCAAATTATGCATGAAGGAGATAGCAGATCAACAACAATAAAAGGTTATTTCCTCTTATTGGGTGGAACATTCTTATCTAAAAAACTCTCCACGTTTTTATGCTTCTGTTCAATTTCATAATTGGTTGAATTGACAAGACATAGAAGTTTATTTTTTTCGCTAATCACAATGGCACAAAAAAATAGAATCTTGCTGATACACCAGGGCAGCAAGAATAGCCGAATTTACCAACTGATTGTTTCCTTGGCAATCAAGATAATTTTGATCTCTGCATTAATCATCTCGGAGAATGTTTTTGTTCATTCCTCAGTAACATACCCGAATTTCAAGCAAGCTTTCCTACAAATAGCAACAACGAACTAAAAAAAAATCAAGTAAACACATTAAAATTATAAAAATTATAAAAAACAGGAAACATTTGAAACGTTTTTTTAGCTAATATATATTGTAGCAATAATTTTTTGCATTTTTGTATGGGGAAGTTTGAATTGTGATTAGTTGGCATATATTATAGATGCAAAAAAGTATTAGAAAACCCTCTAAAAAACGCACTACTTACATGATGACACAGTCTTTGTCTTGAGCAGCCTTGGATGTTGTCCCGTCCATAGGATTTATTGATACCGGTTTCTTTTTCATATATTTCTGAATTTTACGAACTTGTTCTTGATCACTAATTCTTGATAATGCTTTTTCTTCCCCATTAAGTGCAGCCTTTTTGTACCAATTTTGTGCTTCTTCAAAGTTTTTTATACATCCAATTCCCTTTTCATAAAAGTTAGCAAGAGCAAATTGAGCCTTTGGTAAATTACATACAGCAGCACGTTTTGCCCATTCAAATGCTTCAGATTCATGTTTTGGTAAATATGGTTCACTACCAACAAGATACCATGCACACATAGCCAACATAGAATTTGGATCACCACCGAGGGCTGCTTGAGTGTAATAATGTATACTTAAATTAGAATCTTGTGGTAAGATGTCACCTACTTCATAATGTTGTCCCAATATAGCAGCCGATTGTATATGACCTAATGCTGCTGCTTGAGCATATAATTCCAATGCATATTTTTTATCTTGAATAACAATATCTTCAAATCCTTTGTAATATAATTTACCCAACTCATAAGGAGCTGCGGCAATTAATTCATTAGCTAATCCAGAAGCTCTTGTCAACCATTTAATTCCCATTTTCTTTGTATTCATAGTATTTGGTAATCCCATTTTGGAATAAAATGAATAAACTCCCAATTTATACATAGCAGCAGGATGATTTTTAGCAGCTGCGATTTTTAAATATTCAACTGCTTTTCTTGAATCTCTACCAGTACCTAAACCTTCTTCATAACAGTATGAAGTTCTATAAGCAGATTCAACATGACCATGTTTAGCAGCAGCTTGAAACAAAACAAATGCTTCTCTATTTTCAATTTTCCCTAATGCTCCTGAACTATAAGCATCCGCTAATAAATATTGGGCTTCGACATAACCCTTGTCCGATAATTTTTTTAAATAATGAACCGCTTCCTTTATAAGCGCCCTTTTCAACCTTTTATCATTTAATGAATCCATATCGATAGTGGAAGTATTATTTAAATCAATAGGTTTAGATTTACTTGGGGTTGATCTTTTAGGTGAATTTTCCAGGGATCTATTCCTAGGAGAATCAGTACCTTGTGAGCCGGAAGATTGAGACGAACTAGCAAACTCATTATTATTATTGGCATTTGCTTCTGAATCTAGAATCAACGCGGTTTGTAACATATATTGAGCATATTGAAACAATACTGCTGGGTCATTTGATTTTTTCGCATTTTTACGATATAAATCAATTGTTTTGATTCTAGGCATTAAATGACTTGAATTGCCCCCTAAATATTGTTGGATCACATTCTGATTGAAATCAATCATAGACGCATTATCACTTGATTTATCATAGAAAAATGATGATGTTGAAGAAACTGAACGGTTATGACCAAATTTAGCAAATGAAGGGGCAACTAAATTATTCTCCGATCTTGAAAACGGTTGATTATCCATAGGATTGGCATTTAAGTTGAAATTGGTAACTGAAGAAGTTGCTGACAACGGGTTTGAATCTGGAGATACAACAACACTTTCCTTTGATGTAAACACTGGGGGCGGAGTTTGAGATTCATACATTGGATAAGGAACATTAGATCCTAATCTTAAATTACTGGCTGACCCGTTACGAACAGGGGAATATTGTGACGCGTTATGTGGAGGTGGTGGTGGTGGAAGTGATTGTTGAGTATGTTGTGGTGTAACAGGCGCGCTAGTACTGGTATTACTGCCACCAATTGTTTGGCTGACGACAATTCCAGGATTATTATTATTATGAAGCGACATTTGTAATGCATTTGAGTTCTGAGTGGGTGAAAAGTACAAGTCTTCCATGCCTGTTGTTATATCATATACTGTAGATGAATCTGTGGATAAATTACCACCGTCATTAAATTTGTGACTGTCCAACATTACATTGGTGGTATTGTTATTATTACCGCTAGTATTCAATGTACTGTTGGAATTACTGTTCTCCAAAGGATATGGAGCGGTATCCAACTTCTGGCGGTATGGATGTGCAGCACTGTTCATGGATATCTAATGTAAATGTCTATATGGCGCAAAGAAACGTCGATCTGTTTAGTAAGATGTGGATGCACCAAAGTCAAATAAAAAAATGGGAATATGGTGAACGAAAAAAAAAAAAAAAATAATAAAAAAAAACTAAAAAATAACCATGCGAAGTACCTAAAAATAAATATTGTAGGACAGAAAAAAATTATTGCAAATTCGCGTGTGTTATTTTTAGTTCAAGGTGGACCCCAGTTTGGTTTGTGAGATTGTTGACCGATAATGGGGGATAAGAATGAGGTAACATCAAGAAATATTAAATTACGATAACATCAACTAGAATTATGTGCCTTGAATTGTTTTCACTTTCTATTTTTCTTGAATGTTTTTTTTTTTTCGGGGGTTATTCAAGAAAATTTAAAGTGAAAAAAGTAAAATGTAAAAAGTAGATGTGAAACGAAGAAGAAAAAATAAAAAAAAAAACCAAATGTCACAAACATGTAAATATTTCAAAAAATAAAAATATTCAAATCAAAGGAAATTTTTTTTCCAGTTGCTTCGTATTTATTTTTGCATTGTTCTCGTTGGGAGACTTCTGTGGTATTTAGAATTATTGCAGGATTCCTAGGTAACTTGTAACGGTGCCTTAGAATAAACGCGTTCTTATACAGTCTGATTCTATTTTTCGATTATACATCACAACACACCTAGTGGTAAATAATAAATTGTTCCAAGAAAAATGGAAAAATATACAGGCAAATGTGGAAATGTTTTTGCCAATTTCAAATAGTTCCTGCATATCAAAATACAAATCTTCGTTATAACCTATACAGAGAACAAAAAGCATGCTAATAACTGCATGCTATTAACGCAAACTGGAACTGAAATGCAAAACCACTTACTTGGTCAAATGATCATTGGCAAAGCTTCCGGCCAAAACTAACATCTGTGATCCCCCCTCCGAAATGGACCCGATGGAAGTAATGTGTGTAGGCTAGTATAAGGTGACGACGACCTAAATAAGGTACCCGTGGCGTAATGGAGTGGGTAGTTTTAAACAAAACTAAAATCTTTGGAGCAATTAAACCTGTTTTAGGTTCTTATGCCCGAGAGCTAAGCCACGCCCATATTTAGTTAATTGAATCGTTTTGTTCTGCCATTGTAGCAAACTACCTTTTTCGTTAATGGTAACAGGTTGGAAATATTTCTCCGGATGACAACAGGTTAAATTTAGCAATCACTAGAAAGGGTTGTGACTGCAACAACAAACGGTAAAATTTTACGAGCAAATTTTGCAATGATGCAAATGATTCATTTTCTACAAGGTACCAAAAATTTCGTTATTGGCTCGCTATAGCTAACAACCAAGTCGCTATAGCCAGCATATTGTAAACGGATCGAAATATACCACTACATACCAGGGCTCTAACGTGCAAAAAAAATTCTCGACAAATCCTGCCTAGATCTTACATCTTAGCGGTTTGTTTTGTTTGAAATTTGACTTTCTCTCCACACGCGCAAACTGAAAATAATGATTCCAGACGTATTTGCAAGGACGAAAGAACCGCCCAGGCACACTAAATTTTAGTGCTGATACATTTACTCAAAAACACAATAATAGAACGCGTTAGTTAGTTCCTCCAGATTAGGTCAATTTCTTTCTGGAAACAATGGCTGATCATAATGGGAGAAAAAAATTACATGCAGAACAACCAAATCAAAATTATGTATCGAAAAATAATAAAAAAAATCAATCCAAAATAATATTAACAAGAAAAAAAGGGGGGACAATTAATCTATTGTTAATATTGAATTTAATGGGGTAAAGATTTCCAACTCTAGCTTAATTTAATAAAAAATAACTATGTAAATTGTATCGAATTACGTCGCCCTATAAAGAATTCTTAATATGCTAACTAAAAACAATGCGCTGATATATAAGTAAAATTGCCTCTATCTCTAAACAAGTTTACCATTATCTTCCTGCTATAACAAAATCCCCCCAAATTAATGCTCGTTTATCCCCTTCTCATAATGGTAAAATATGCTGCTATAAATGCTGCAACTGCCACTCCAATTAATGTCATGCTTGAAAATCCATTATTTTGAGCAATAGATGCCAATTTTTCTTGTTCAAATAATATTCTAGCTCGATCTTCTGGATCCAATAATTCCAATCTAGTCAAGTCTATAGGTTTTTCTGGATCTATCACACCAACCTTTTCTATATTACGAAGCCTTTCTTCCTCTTCTTCCCTTCTCAATTTTTCTAAATCTTCTTCATTTTGTTTGACCAAATCGGGAAAGTGCTTTTTAAATCTTGCATTTTCCGTCATGTTCCATTTCTTACTATCTTTGGCTAATTTTCTTTTAACATTATCAGTAGTATTTATGGAGCCTGTAGTTGATTCATCACCAGTCATGAAACTTAAAAGCCCTGTCAAAATTGTTGCCACACTCCAAGCGGGGTTCCATGTATCTGGATGAAAATCACTCATAGAAAGACACAAACGGGTATTTTGTTGAAATCTACCATTTGGTGTATTCATGTATATTGAAGGAGGTTTGAAAGGGTATTCGCTGGGGAACCTAAGAATTCCATGATATTGACCATCTTGATAAGGAGTATTTGAAGGACCGGTAATTACATAATGCCACTCTAAAATATTCTCATCATTAGGTTTAGCTACGATATAAGGAGGTGGAGTTGCTTGGATTGATTTGTACTCCTTCGTCAATCTCTTTTGTGATTGTCTTGAAGCCATGATTTGTTTGTTTACTGTACTACAAGATTGACACCCTGGCGGCAACTAACAAAAATTTATGTCAAGGTTCAAAATTTCTGAGATAAAGTTTAGACAATCTTTTTTGTTTGTGGATTTTTTCGGGCAAAAAAAGAAATTTTGCACTCTCGCACGACTACTTACTCTAGTTGACTATTTATATAGAAATAGGGTTAATGGTTACCTCTTTGACCAACAGCATAGATAAAACTACAATCGATCAAATAGTTTTGTTCTCCATTAACTTCTTTACTCTCCAACTCTCCTCTTTTCAATTTTTGAATAATATCCAGCCTCAGATGGTTGACAATAAACTTTTCAGGAAACCAACTATGTGTGCGAAATTCTCGTGCACTACTAACATTGACTAAACCAGCAATTTCACCTAAAGTACGATTCAAGGCTTCGATTTTCAATCCACCCATATGTTGAACTGCTGGGTCAGTTACGTTCACCGTACTTGATTCGACATCTTCATTATAGAAATCAATGATAAATAAATAACCCCCTGGGGTAAGAAATGTTGCAAGTTTTTTGGTAATCAGTTCATAATTATGGAGGTGATGATAGGAAATCGTACAAATAATTCCATCAAATCTATTACCAAACTTTTCGTCTAATTCATCTTGTACAGATTCGTCAAGGATATCATACTGAAATGAATTAAAATCAAGATCAGCAGATTTATGAAGCGACGCACGTTTGTTGAAATATTGAAGAAACACAGAACTAACATCGATCCCGTACAATTCGGATTTTGCACCTCCTTTTAAATAAGGAACAAACAATTCGGTAACTATTCCTGGTCCACAGGCAAAATCCAACAATTTCATACCTGGTTTGAAAATTGAATGAGGATAATTGGTATTATAAGAATTTGGATCAGGTAATGCTGATTCTATACTGAATCCATTGGTCTCTAAGTGGGGATCTCCTAAAACGGTTTCACTTTCACTAAGCGATTTTCTCTTGGTGGGATTCTCAAAGTCATATTCCAAGAGGTATTTGACAAACAAAATGGCAAGGAGCCGTTGTGTGTCGCTTTTCTCATACACTTCGGCGAAATCTTCATTGAATTGTGCATTATTTGCAGCAATTGCTCTTTCGTGCTCGGACATTGTCATATTTGGAATATATAGGTAAAGTTCAGAAAAGAAAGCTTCAGACTTTAACACTGAAAATCAAGCTGTTATATTTCGGTTGGAGAAACTTGATTTGATCTATATGTATTTTATATCGACCCCAACATATTTTTCCGCCATCACTTTCGTCAATATCCGCGAATTTGAAGAGGCAAGGCAAACCCCGGAATCTACCTTCTCCACTTGAACACCGGCTGTACTCCAAAATGGGCAACACTCCAATCTTTGTAGTTATTTTTCTAGCAAGAATTGCATAACAAATCCTCCACATTTTTAGTAAACCTCTTATAATCAAAATTATTTTTTATTGCTAGACATTATCTATATAAATAATTGAAAAAGAATTATAGAGGTAAGTTTTATTAGTAACTGTGTATATGTTTTTTAAAAAAAAGAAAAGAAACATTTTGTAAAATAAAACGTTGAGTTTATATAATAATAGTTTAAAACACCTTGTATGGAGGGTGGACATGCAGAGAAATCTAAATCAATCAAGTTCAGATTCTTTTTCTAGTGACAACATAATTTGGACCAGAATCCCTTATTTTCTTGGCTATCGTCAATCATTTGTTGTTGTTGATACTGGTCTTGTCTATTATTATTATAACCTTCATATTTGCCACCAGGTTGATCTGTCATGTGATTCATCAAATCTCCACTGTTTGAAGGCATGCCTTGTTGGTTTTCTTGCTTGATTGGAGGCAATGGACGATTAACCAAATGTTGCAACTTTTGTTGATGTAATTGAACCGTAGATAATTGCAGTTGTTGTTGTTGTTGTGGGATAGGCCCTTGTCCTTGTTGTTGTTGCTGCTGTTGTAATTGTTGTTGAGCTTGTCTACTTCTTCTTTGATCTCTGTGTCTTCTTTCACGTTCATTAGGAGGGTTGGGGTGGCCATAACCATGCAAGTTGGGTTTCTTATTGATGGAAGCATCCCAACCTTTACCTCCGTTAAGATGTAACCAATCATAATCGCCATCACAGGATTGTCCCAAATCATCCAATATTGATACAAACAACATTCTATATTCTTCATAAGCTGGTTCTGCATCAAATGGTAATGATCTAACTGAATCTAAATATTCAGCAAATTGTTGAGGTAATCCATCACAAAGGGTAACAGCAGGAGTAGTTCTCTTTTTATCACCAATTTTTTCATACTTTTGTTTATTGGTTGGGGCTTTTAACCCTTGCCAAGGTAATTGACCTCTCAAGAAATAAAAGAAGACATGTCCCAATGCTTCTAAATCATCTCTTCTCAGTTGTTCTCTACCTAAATGGGTGTTGATAGACATATAACGAGCAGTACCACTCAATGATTTCTTTTCTCGATAAGGAATATGTTGTTTAGTTCTTGGGTCACGATATTGCTTGGCCATACCAAAATCAATTAAATGAACATGATTTTCATCAGGTAAACCTTGACGCCCAATTAAAAAGTTATCTGGCTTAATATCTCTATAAATTAAATCATGACGATGAACTTCTTCAACAAGAGATAACATTTGAATTGCAATTTGAACCACGGTTTTAACTGAAAATCTTCTTCCACACCAATCAAACAAATCTTCTAAGGAAGGTCCCAATAAATCAATGACTAAAATGTTATGTAATCCTTCTTGTCCAAAGTAGTAGGCATTTGGTATACCTTCACAACCTTGTAAATGTTTATAAGTTCTATATTCATCTCTTAATTGAGGAGCTTCTGTTTTTCTTGGTTCGAATTTAATGGCAACTGGAACACCGTTTATTATATTAGTACCTTCAAAAATAACTCCAAAGGATCCTTCACCAATTTTCTTACCTATTTTATAATGTAAACCAACAACTGACAGATTACTATTAGAATTTGATTGAGAATTTGAACTAGCAACATTCGATGCGCCAGCGACAATGCCGCCGTTATGATGATGATGGTGGAGATGTCCGCCACCAGTGTTGTTGGTATTGTTGTTCATTTTAAGTGGAGTTGATAATGGAACAGATGCTTGAGCGGCAGCAATAGCGGCTGGATTGGATGAGAACTGTTGACGGTTCGACATTCAAAAGTTTGAAATTAGTTTAGAAAATCAAACCAAACTAAACAAGAAAACCAAACCAATAAATAATAGGTTTCAATATAAGCAAGCTTTGGCGAACGGTATCAACAGGAAACAGTTTTTATATGCTATGTATTGTTTAACTGTCTATCCAGAAATCTATTGGTGATTGTGTGGTCCCCTATTTCTTTTTTTTTGCTCTCTCTCTCTCTTCTTCGTCTTTTTGTGGGTTGTGTTGTTTTGCCTCTGTACTTCCACGCTTGTGATATACGAGTTAAACGGAAGAAAGCAATGAATTCGTGAGACTGGGAAGGTTTTAAAGCTTGTAGAACCTAAGTACTGATTGATCAAGAAGCGATGATATTCCAAAAGGTAAACTAAAGTAATATTTTAACAGAGCTTAGAAAAATGTTAACAAAAGAATTTTACTGCTGATTTTTTCTTTGGCTTTTCGTTTCTTTTTTTTTTTTTTGAATTTGGGTCTGTCATAATTGACTGTGCAATTTTCCTGAATTAAACGGAAATCAGACAAAAAAGTTGTGATTATTTCCACAAACCCAAATTTATTTTAAGCAAAAATACAAAAAAAAAAAAGAAAAGAATTGGTACGAAGCGACCAGTGCTAAAATTCAAGATCCTTCATGCATTATTCAGTGGCCAAGAGATTGAAAAAAAAAAATTGTAAACAAACCATGAGTGTATATAGGCTTGCTAATTAATTATCCTCCGCAAGCTAGTATATAGTAAATTGAATTTCCATCCGTATTTTTGTCTTCAATACTTCAACGCCTCGTGTAAATTTATTCGAATTGTCGCAAAACTCCAGATAATTTCACAAGGCTGTTTGGTGTGCGCGTATGGCCAAAAATTACACGAGTTTTCTTAGTTAACATGCTAATAATAGATTCCCCCAGGCACGTCGTCATTTTATTCATTTGAATTCTGAAACAAGGAATAAATGGTTGTCATTGGCTATTTACTAGTAACATGTTTCTTCCTATGAAACTCTATCTATTTAAATCGATATAATTCACACATGCCAAGGTTAATTTACAGGGGCTCGACAAGAACCCAGGTTATTCGATACGATTGGAGCATGATCTAAAGCTTGGCCGTCCCTTTTAGGGGTTATTTTTTGTAACATACAAACACATTTACTACAGATTATACTTATATCACTGAGAGATGAACTGCTTCTGCTAGCGATCACATCCCAAGAAAAACAAATACTGGGCTTAGCCGCGTATACGCACTTACTTCTTTTGGTTTGCGCCTTTTTATCATATGGGTAATTTGCTGCTAAGTACATGGCGTAATTGATACATTCAACTATAAACCTACTATTGGTATAAACATTAATCATTTCCCTTAGAATCTATTTATTCCTTGAAGTATTCGAAATGAGGTTTTCTCAATATCAAATCTTCAACTTCTTCATCCATCATTAGACATATCTTAATATAACTTGGATTGTTTTTAATTAATTTACACCATTTAAACAAATTAGGGAACAACTTCTTTAAATCTCTCTTATCATGGGTAATTTCTTTAGCACCTTCTTCATTATCAAATACATTTTCAAAAACTGGGAAAACAAGAACTACATCAGCAGCTGTTAATGTATTCCCCACAAAAAATCCTGTTCCATTTTGGATTAACCGATCTTCGAGGTACTGCATATTTAGTCTCCATTCATGAATATAATAACCATTATTCAAGGCTTTGGTAATAAGTTTGGTTAAATTCTTCAACCCAAATGGTACAACCTTTGTAGCAACGGAATTAATTAACAATGCAATTTGGATATGTTGCAAACTTCCTTCAGCATAATGTAAATAATAGTCAATTTCTAATTGTTGAACAGGATCAGCAGGGTATAAAACATGTTTAGGGTCATAATGACGCAAGAGATATTGCATCATAAATCCAGTCTCCACAAGTTTGATAGGTTCTTTTGCTGGATCGGCAAATATTATTTCTAATATTGGCACTTTTCCAAGTGTGTGTTCTTTAAATAATTCTAATGGACCTCTCCAGGTTTGTGGGTGTCGTAAATATACCTTAACCTCATAATCAAGTTCTAGAAGTTCTAGAGCCCAGAGAATACGGTTTGCCCGGGAGTCGTCAAGCCTTAGTATTCTGTTAGTACAACTGTTTTTGCGTAAGATGCCAAGTGTCGCGATACTTACCAATGTAAAATAAATCTATCTTGAGGGCCAGATAATTCCATAATTTATTAAATATAATAGCGGTTTTTGAAGAAGAAACAAGTTTATGTTTGAAACAAATATTATTTTCCAATCCATGCTGTCCAGTCCTGATTTATATACTGTCAAACTCTGATACATCAAATGCTGATTGTCCTAAAGGGTTTTTCTTTAGTTTCCTATTTAGGCAATTTCGTTGATTTTGTGCCACCGTCATTTGTTCAAGCGCAGCAAAAAAATAAATTATACTTCTTAATCAGGTAAAACAGGGGAACATAGGGCAGTAAGATGTCTCAATGGAACAAAAGAATAGTACAAATAAACAATTTAGCAATTAACTAATTAAAATTAAACAAAACGGTGAACCTAGATATCATAGAGAAGAAAAAACTTAAGCATTTTCGTATTTCTCAACTTTACTATTAGCTTTTACTAACAATGGTTCTTTGTTAATATCATCACACCATTCCTTCAAGTTTGGCCATTTTTTAAAGATATCCCCTTGTGCAATTTCATCTGCTTGTTGTTTGTTTGCAAACAAACTAGCAGCAATAGGGAATGAAAGAATGATATCTGCAGCAGATAATTTGTTGCCCACAAAGAATTTACTTCCATTTTCATGTTGCTTTTTCATTATATCTTCCAAGAAATTAATATTTCCCAATAAACCAGGGATATAATATCCTTGATTTATACCATTTGTCAACATCCCCATTAAGAATTTAGTTCCAAACGGAGCTTTTTTCTTTCCAACGTCGTTGACATGAATACCAACCAAATAAGGTTCCAATGATCCTTCTGCATAATGTAAAAAATAATCCAATTGTTCTTTTTCTTCAGGATCAGTTGGAGAGAGATGATTTTCTGTGTCATAGTGGCGCAACAAATAACTGAAAATATGTCCGGACTCAGCAAGTACATTGTTGTCGCTGCTTCCTTCCTTTACAATTTCAATAACAGGGGATTTACCCAAGGGATGAACATTGGATAATTCTTTAGGAGCTTTATAAAACGCATCCCGTTTGTAAAATTTGATTTCATAGGGTAATTTCAATTCTTCCAAGAGCCAAACCACTCTTTGAGCACGAGATTTGTTTAACCTGTGGGGTTAGTATTTTGTTCTGGACTGTTGTAAAATGATGGAACTTACCAATGTAAGATAATTGAGTCCTTTGACATTTTTCAATTGATAGTTTAATAAAAGAAGATGTGAAACTTAATGATCTGAAGCTATTTATATAGTAGAAAATATTCCGTAAATGCAAGGTTAAAAGCGCTTATGTAAGTTTTTTTTGCTATTGCAGCGGTTCGCAAAGCCCCTTACTTGTCTTTTTCGCAATCATGCGCGAATTTATTCCGCCCCCTACTTACGAGCTCCTGAAATCTTACAAATAACGGTAAATATTTTGGAATGTTCCGGAGACTACATTGTTCATTTGTAATTAGCTATTTCTAAGCAAAATAATTCTACATTGCAAGGAAATAATTGATTTTCTGTTAATGTTTGCGAGAATTTTACCAAATTGTTCTGTATTTCTTAAAAGTGTAAACTTTAAAGTTAAAAACAAGAGGTGAAAACAACTCCCAATCAAGATTGGCCGTCGGTCAATATCAAATTCTGCCATATAGGGGCCATTTGATTGCGTTAGCCATTACATGTTCAACCATATAATTCACTCAAGATATGCGCACGTGACTGGATCTCATCCCAATTATTTTTCATTTGCAATTTTTTTTTGATTGATTTTTATATAGGAACTTACCAGCAGATACTACTAGTGACCGACATGTCTGAAACTCCCAATATCCAAGCCGTAGTGTTAGATGCGGGTCCTTTGATCACGCAAACAGCAACAGCATTACAACAATATGCTTCTGAATTTTTCACCACTCCTGGAGTTCATGCTGAATTAAAGGATGAACATGCAAGACAACAGTTGATCTTATGGGGTGATAATTTACATATTAGACATCCTAAACCTGAATTTATTCAAAAAGTGATTAGTTTTGCTAAATTAACTGGTGATTATTCAGTCTTGTCTGTTAATGATTTACATATTATAGCACTTGCTTATGAATTAGAATGTGAACGTAATAATGGAGATTGGAGATTAAGAAAATTTCCAGGAGAACAGTTGAAACTTTCCAAAAAGTCCGAAGAGGAAGATAAACAAGAAGTTAAAACTGACGAGAAGAAAGTGGAGGAAGAAGATGAAGGATTTACAGTAGTGGAAAGTAAGCCTAAAAAGCAAACCAATACTGACCGTCCACGTCGTAGAGGAGGGAAGAGACAGAGAGAAAAAAGGGAAGCAGAAGCTAGGAAACAGTTAGAGGAGGGGTCAAATAAAGAAGCTGATAATGCTACCGTGGAACAAGAGGTCGCTTTAACTTCCGAAGAAGCCCCAGTCTCAACCGCATCTGTGAATGAAACCACTGCTGAAGATGTGGAAGCTCATAATTCAACCACCGAAGAAACATTAGAATATGAATTAACAGAAGACTACGACGATCAAGATGATGATGGTGAATGGATAACTCCAGATAATTTACAAGAAGAAATGTTAAAAGACAGCAATGAAGAAACCCAAGAATCAAACTCCGGTCCTTTGATAAAAGTTGCTTTGGCAACTGGTGATTTTGCTTGTCAGAATGTGGCCATGCAAATTAATATAAACCTTTTGAATGCCATGTCAGGAAAACAAATTAAACGTGTCAGAAATTATATGTATAGATGTCACGCATGTTTTAGAATGACTCCAATAAATAAGAATGGACAACCAAAACATTTTTGTCCAAAATGTGGAGGTAATACTTTACTTAGATGTGCTGTATCCATAGATACTTTAACTGGGAAGATAACTCCTCATTTAAAGGCAAACTTTCAATGGTATAAGCGTGGTGAAAGATTCACGCTTCCTTCTCCATTAAGTAAGAATCAACAGAAATTAAAGGGTAATGCAGGATACCAACACAACAAGGAAAACCGTCATAAATCTTTACAAACTCCATTGATATTGAGAGAAGATCAAAAGGAATACCAACAAGCATTAAAGGATGATGATTGGCAAAGAAGACAGAATGAAAAAATGCTTCAAGAATGGATTGGTGGTGGAAGCGCAGATAATTATGTTTCACCATTCAGCACCAATATGAACAACATTCGTCCATCTGGTGTCAGAGTTGGTAGAGGAAGATTTGTAAACTCTTCAAAAGGTAAGAAGAAGTAGGTTTAGATGTAGTTTCAAGCATAGATATTTTAATAAAGTTAGCGAAAAATATTCCTGTGTAGAAGACTTTTGTTTGCATGCGGCTCATTGTTTAGAAATGCTTAATTTTTTAGTTTTGTTTTGCTAATCACACTTGGCATAGAAGTTAAACACTTACCGGTTGACTTTGCTTGATAGAGGATGTCTAATATACCCTCAGCGGCTAGTGCAGCTGCTCTAGCGGCGTTTGGTGCGATGAAGTCCAAAGATCTTGAATCCAGTAAACCAACACAGCAAGTCTACGGTACGGTTGACAGAAATATATCAATTCAATCATTGCCCCATTCAAGTACTTCAACTATTAAAACACACAAGAGGGTGGTTAGTCCCAGAACATCGGGTCCGTCTTTACAAATTTCAGTTTCCAATCCTGGTATGAGAAGAAGCAGTACCCTTGATATCCCGGGAACGATCTCCCAACGAGGCTCAACGTCACCAGGTCAGGGTTTACGAAAGAGTCCGAACCATAGCCCCCGGATCCTTTCTTCGTCCGATTCAATAACAAAGTCTGGTGATTATTTTTCCGATGTCCATAGACAACCTCCACCTTCTGCACCCAAACACACACTGAATCCCCAGGAAATGATAAATAATGTAAAGCAATCAATTGACTCCAAGGCAATTGTAAACGACGCCAATTCCAAACGATTGTCATCAAATTATTCCCCACAAGAAATGATTAAAAATTTACGAAGTTCAATAAATTCCAAAGCAAAATCGTCTCAGGTTGGTTTATCAAATCAGGAGAAAAGTCCCAAGGGACAACAAATATTGAATGATATACGAGATAGAATTGATACCCGAATGAAAATAGTTTCTGGAAGTTCACCGAATATATTTGTAGGTTCTAAAGCTGAAAGTACATTAAGGACATTATCAAATCAGAGTGATAAAAACTTGATTTACGGTTCGAATGATGTTAATAATTCTTATTCGTCTTTTGGTTCCAGTTTTCTGGAGCGGGCGAGTACAATTGCTGATGTAGAGGCAGAGGAAGGTGACAATGAAGAGGACGAGTATCAAGAAGAGGAAGTGGAAGAAGACGAGGAAGATGTGTATGACCAAGAGAAGGGAAAAGAGGAGATACATTATAAGGAGACCAACGAAGGTGAAAGTTCCAACAAACTGGAACCAGAATTGAAGAATATAGACTCAAAAGCTAAACTAAAAAGAAAGCCACCTCCGAAATTGATGGATCAAGAATTAGTTGAGCCAAAAAATACCTTGTTCTATATTGGAGATGGTACTGGTAATAATAAGTCATCTGACGCTTTTTCAAGTACATCCCTGCTTGCCAATCCAGATGATATGTATTATCAATTAGATAGAAATGATGGATATACTGAAGAAAGCAACTTAGAAGATCATAATATGAGATTCCCCCAATTTCCAGACGTTAAGAAGAGAACTGACAGTAAGAACAATATCTTCAAGAAGAAAAAGGTCAAGGATATTGATGCAACACTACTACTAGATCTGGATTATGAGGAAGAATACTCTCACCCTTCTGCATCAAATCTGGCATTAGTACAACCGAGTGTACAATTCAAGACAACCATGAGGGAGAAGAAGAGAAAGGACAAGAAGAATCAGTTTAATGAGAATAAGCCTTGGAAGAACCACAATGAATTGAATTATCTCAGTGATCAAGAACGTAAGAGGTATGAGGGTGTTTGGGCAAGTAATAAAGGCAATTATATGAATCAAGTAGTTACCAGATTAGTTGGGGTTGATTATTCCTTGATTCCTGAAGTTGATCAAGAAAACGAAGAGTTATCTAAAAAGGCAGCCAAATTGTCAACAAACAACCAAGCCCAAAATATGAGTGATCAAGACAATTTTCATAACCTCGAAAATGTTGAACTAAATCAATTAATTCATGGTGCTGTAGTGCTACGTATCTGGCGAAGAAGTAGATTACCTGATGCGACTTTAGAACAAATATGGTCCTTGGTAGACTTTAGACACGACGGGACCCTTAACAAGAATGAATTCTTGGTAGGGATGTGGCTAGTAGACCAATGTTTATATGGACGAAAGTTGCCCAAGAAAGTAGAACCGATTGTCTGGGACAGTTTGGGTGGCATTGGAGTAAATATAAAGAAGAAAAACAGGCGATAGGTAAAATATATAGTTATGTATAGAAGATCTAAGGCATAGTAAAGCAAAAATGTTTGCGCGTACGACAGAAAAAAAATATCGCCAGGGGAAAAAATAAGATTACAATCTTTTTGGTGAAGAAGCGCAAATTGTGAAAACTCAATCTTGGTTTTTTTTAATATATGAATTCTTGAAAACAATAGTAAACACTATGAATCTCATGGATATGCTTTCGGCGGACCCTCCGTCGTCCTTGTATAGCCCCCGGATGAATGGTGGGGATACGGCTTATGAGGATTCGGATGAAGGGGTACGGGACCAAACTTATGTAAATGGCACTGCTGGTGGTGGTGCGAGTGATGAGGAATTACCAGCAAATGGAGTCTTCTATCTACCAACAATTTTAACGAGATTTCAACAATCCCTGGTGGATCTTATATTACAGTTATTTAGTTCGGAGTTGTTAAACGAGGTAAAGACAAAGCGATTGCGTACTAGTATTGACAGTTTATTAGAATCTACACCCACCGCTAGTGAGACTGGGTTGAATACATATGAAAAGATATCGTTAATTTACGAACAACTAATGAAAGTAAATTGCAATCCGTCTTTATTAGTAGACCATTTCATTCCTAAGAAGATATTGCTTCTGGAAACGAATGAACGTCAAACACATCTATCTGGAAAATCCCAACTATTCAATAGAATAGTAGACTCCTTGATAGATAGTAACAAAAGTTACCCTGAAGGGTTCTACATGCTAGTTGTCGCTGGAAGTGTCAAGGAGTTAGAACTCATCGAGGGTTTAATTATTGGAAAGAGATTATATTACGAGAATTACAGTAGTGCTAAATTATACGACGACAAACGACCAATGCCCAATTTGAAGACAACAAGCACTAATACATCTAAATTATGTCTAAATTTAATAACTTCACAACAATTGTATAATAACTACTTGTCATTCACTACGAAAAAAAGCTTGGATTACAATATGATTTTTTCTTTTGATTTTGAACTTGATGTCGATGTCCCTAGTATACAAATATTAAGACCCAACCCTAAGGATTGTCCAATATTTATACCGATGCCAATTTATTCAATAGAGCATATTGCGCAACAATTTCCAAAACCATTAAAATCATTGAATTTTTCACATGATACTTCGGACCCAATGTATAAATATAAACTTAAAGTTATAAATGCCTTGGTAATAAATAAATTCCACTTTAATGATATTGATTGTGAGAATTTTTTTGTTGATAATTATGGTAGTAATATGGAAAAATTTAAATCGTGGTTAAAAAATTCAAATGTTGTAGGTGGGAACCCTTTAAAGAAATATACTGACAAAATAGCCTTAAGCTTCACTGATGATAAATTGATAAAAAAATTGAATATCTGTTTTTCAGAAAGTATAAATGGTGGGTTTGACCTGCTTGGAGATTTCGATTATAAGAGTTATAGATCTCAAATTGCAGAGGCATTACATGGTAAACTCTTTGAAATACAAGAGAAAATATCTCAATTAAACAATGAGGTAATCCCTGAAAAGCGAAAGTATGAAAGTTCACGTCAGTCACATTATGACGACGATGAAGATCTAATATCAAGTGGGTATCGAAAGCTACGAAAACTTAACGAACAAGCTACGGTTGAAGAAAGGACATTATGTCGTATTGAACTGGATTTAGTCAAAGTAGAAGAGATATCCACGGAAGCACTGACAAAGTTAAACGAGCTAAAGGATCATACAGATCATGTTCATAGTGAAGAAGATTTAATAAAGCAAAAAACTTCACTTGAAGAGCTTCATCAAGAATTGGCTAAAATGTCATCAGAATTTGACAAATTAAATCAAGAGTGCGAATCACTTAGACTGTCATATCAATTAAGTTCAGCTACTGCAGTTCAACTTTCTACAAAACTTGACGCTTTGAAACAAAAGGATATGGAAATCAATAAGAAGATTAATGGTCAGGCATTGACTTCTTTACCTGCTCTAATTAAAAATGATGCCTTATTAAACTATGAATCTCAATTGAATCGTTTACAAAAGGAGAATCAATTTATGTCAGCACTTTTCAATGAAAAAATTGATAAATTATATAAAGAGCGTCAAGTAGTCATGGAAACTTCAAATTCTGGGTCCAGTAGTCGACCCAGCAACCGAGTAAGTAGATCTTCTACTCCACTTCAGTAATTTGTGTATTTTTAGTATATATAATTGTATTATATTAATTCTTAAGTGTGTGTCATGCCATACTCACCGAAAAATCGCTCACCTTATCCAATTGTTTTTTCCCGAAGGCTCCTCGAAGTACATGACTCCTCGAAATAACAGATCTCACAACCAGATACAGGTGTCCAAAGAAATATGAATCAGAACAGAGCACTGATTAGCTCGGTTGTAGCTCCGACACGTTTGGAAGAGCTAATTCCATTTCTTTACAAATTAAAATGGGCAGTAAAGCAGGCTATTTTACAGATATACTTCAATGACACAAAACTGTGGGGGAGGGTCAGATTACTTCGAGATTTGATTATAGTTTACTTCTTGTATAACAAATTCACCGATATAATCACTTTTATATGGGGATATGGTATTACTGGAAGTATAAAGAAATTATGGAGATTTATCAATGCTTTTACATTTTCATATTTGTTAAAATTACCTCCTCTTCGCAATAAAGTTGAAAAGGAGTTGACTGCAAGTATTAGCCATATTGAAGAAGTTTTAATGAAGAATGATAAAGAATTACTTCAATTCCCCAAATTGCCTGACCAGGGGTACGGTAAGGAATCAATTGTACAAGAATTAGATAAACTTCAGAATTTGAAACATAGTGATTGGAATAATGGTAGAGTTAGTGGCGCTGTTTACCATGGAGGACAAGAACTTTTGGAATTACAGTCTGAGGCTTATCATAAATATGCAGTTGCCAATCAACTCCATCCTGATGTTTTCCCAGGTGTTAGAAAAATGGAAGCTGAAGTTGTATCTATGGTGTTGGATATTTTTAATGCTCCAGAAACTGGATGTGGATCAACTACATCAGGTGGGACCGAGTCCTTGTTGTTAACCGGGTTAGCTGCTAGAGAATATGGAAGAAGGTATAAAGGAATTACCCGACCAGAAATTATTGCTCCAGTTACTATTCATGCTGGTATAGATAAAGCTTGTTTCTATTTTGGTATGACTCTTCATAAAGTAGATCTTGACCCAGTGACATATCAAGTTGATATTTCCAAAGTGAAACGACTTATCAATAAGAATACCGTGTTGTTAGTTGGGTCTGCTCCAAATTATCCTCATGGAATTATTGACGATATAGAAGAACTATCAAAATTAGCCGTAAGATATAACATTCCACTTCATGTTGATGCTTGTTTAGGTTCATTTATTGTTTCATTTTTAGAGAGATCTAAAGTTCATGGTGATAGAATTCTACCAAAATTTGATTTTAGATTACCTGGTGTCACTTCTATTTCTTGTGATACTCATAAATATGGATTTGCTCCCAAGGGTTCTAGTATCATAATGTACAGGAATAGTAAATTACGGGAATGTCAATATTATATCCTGAGTGGTTGGACCGGTGGTATGTATGGATCTCCTACCTTAGCTGGTTCACGTCCTGGTGCATTAATGGTTGGATGTTGGGCTACTCTTGTTAATTTTGGTAAACAAGGTTATGAAGATTCGTGCAGAAATATAGTGCAAGCATCTATGAAACTTAAAGCTGCTTTACAGAACGATGTAACATTGAGCAACTATTTGGAGATAATTGGTGATCCTATTGCATCAGTAATTTCTTTCAAAGTTAAAGAAACCGAAACGAACAATATAAATATTTATGAACTTGGAGATTTACTTAATGGTTTAGGATGGCATTTTTCTGCTCTTCAAAATCCAGCAGGGTTGCACTTTGCAATAACAAAATTAACTATCCCTGTTATTGACGATTTGGTTGCAGATTTAGTGAAATCTACAAAAGAAGCAGTGGGGAAACGTAAATCTAATCCTAAAATTACTGGTGATACAGCAGCCATGTATGGTGTTGCTGGAAGTGTTCAGACTTCAGGAGTAGCTGATAGATTAATTGTAGGATTTTTGGACACTTTATATAAAGTATAATTATTTTGTTTTGCCTTCATATATATTGTTGCAAAGTAATGCTGTGTGTATCTCGTTGTAATGTAATGCTGTCATCCGATCTCTCAAAATGACTAATCGGGTAATCGATCTAGCGCGGTTAAGGATTTTTTTTTTCTTTTTTCCTCTTTCTTTTTTTTTGGTTTTTGATCAGTTCTGTTTTAGGGAAACACACATATCAAAAGCTTATCATAACTAACTAATTCATTAAATAACAAGCTATTAACGATGGTGGTTTGTTCAGATATATCATTCATATCACATGCATTCAGTTTCATATCCTGTTTCAGCTGGATGTTTGCTCAACTTCCGCAAATCATTCAAAACTACAAGGGCAAATCAGCCGAAGGTATATCACCGTTATTTCTTCTTCTATGGTTTATGGGTGATTTTTTAAGTTTTACAAGTTGTTTATTAAATCAAGTATTGGGATTCCAGGTTTATTTAAGTATTTTTTTCCTTTGTAATGATGTGACTTTATGTTTTCAATATTACTATTACAATAGTGTTTACCCTAGGAAATCAATAGGTTATAATCAATTACCTCAGACACAAGATATCAAACCAATCAATACAAATAATGAAAATGTTAACTTGCATTCTGATGCCGGTTTACATATCAGACATACAAAAATGTCGGCAAATGCTTCCGAAGAGTCGGTTTTATCATCACAATCTAGTAGTTACGATTCTACTTCCGAGGGTAACTCACATATGGTTAAGGCTGCCATAACTGGTGTTTTACTAAACGCAAGTGGAGCACGCGCGAGTCCCATACAAGCATTTATAAACGATTCTACTAATACATCGATTTTCTCAAGGGAATGTCTAGGATTAGTACTTGCATGGGGATGCACAATTATATATTGTAGTTCAAGATGTCCCCAATTATATAAGAACTACAAGAGAAAATCAGTGGAAGGGATATCCCCAATACTATTTGGAGCAGCATTACTTGGAAATTTAACTTACACACTTTCGATAGTGACGAGTTGTGAGTTTATATTTGGAGATTCAAGGTCGGAATTTATATGGAAGGAGTTGCCATATATCATCGGTAGTGCTGGGACTATTCTATTTGATATTGCATATTTCTACCAAAAGTATTTATATAGAGACTCCGGTAAAAATACTTCTGTGATGACATTAGAAAATTGGAGTCAAATACAAATTCATCAGGTTTAATAGAGGATATAGATAAGTATAGATTTTATTTATTTATTATAGAGTAATTTTCAAGGTAAGAACATATATAATCTCTCTTTGTACTTGTCACTCTGTCAACATCTTACTTTTGGTTACCCGAGTGTCGCACTTTGCCGAACCAGAGCTAACAAAGAAAAAAAAAATTAAGCTGCCCCAAAACGGTTTGAAAAATCAAGTGGCTAGTAGCAAAAATAGCAAGCACTACAGTTACTAAATAGACAAAGGGGATGAATAAAGGAGTTATAAAGCGGGTACGTTCACAGTTGACGCTGACCCGAATATGCAACCCCAGTAAGCGAGAATTTGCCACAATAGCATACCCTACATCCATCACCCAAATTGCAGAACCTCAACCTAGTCCTATATTCAAACCTTCCTTACGAAACAAACCATTTACTCCTCCTTGGGAAACAGAATTTCTAAGCCTACCAATAGATCACCCACATAACCCTCTTATCGATCTTACCAAAGAGCAAATATCCAAATTGGAGCAGAAAGAATATCGCCATTTAAATAACCTAGCTTATGGCACACCGGAAGAGATGTCTGGCTTTTGTCTTAATATTATTCAAATCATCGAAGAGAAAATAACCGAGGACCCTAGATTGGTATCGTGGCTCTTTCGAGAAATTAATGACGATACCTTACGAGAAACCATAAAACGTGCTTTATTAAACTCATTTCGAGAAGATAAAGTTAAATTATGTATTTTTAATTTTATAATAGAACCTACTTCGTCAGACTTCCGCTTGACATTCTTTCTGGTGTTAGGGTCAATACTGAATTTAAAAGAGGATAACTCCCAAAGATCAAATATTCTTTTGAATTTCCTAGAGAAGTTGAGTAGAACAAATGTTATAAATACCAGTCCATTATTGCTAAGAAACCATCAATACTACAAGATACTACAAATAATACCGCCAGAAAAACGTTCAGCATTATTTCTGCGTATGGTCTGTGTTAATCTCCAGCCAGAATATAGCCGAAAATTAGACTCCATAAAAAAAGGATTGTTTATGGGCTCTGAACTTGAGAGATTGGTTTCTAGGACAGGATTGCTTTCTCCTAAATGGCACGATTTGTACCAGGCTGATTTCGCGGAACATAAGGAACGTATAATAGAATTCTACAAAATGCAAGACCTTGCGTTTTTCTGTAACCATTTTGTTGGATCAAATGACCCTGCAAATTCCCTACTATACTTGAAATTTCTTCTTGAAAAGTATGAAAGGAAATGGTCAAGAGATAATCAATATTATTTACGAGATGATACGTCCCTTAATGAAGACACTCAGACGTTATTATACGCGATTTTAAACTTTGTAACTGTGTTTAAAGGAGTTTCCTCTTCAGGACAAATCCTAAAATATTTGTCTGTACAAGGTTTCTCGGTTGATTTGAAAATACATTTATTGTTAATGAAGAATATGCGTTTGCAGGGGTACTACAAAGAGGCGATAATGTTGATGAATAATATCGATTTGAATGGAATCACTGAAACTTTCAAAGCTGAATTGGCCAAAGAAATTATGTTGCTCATGAAGGCAAAATATCCAAGTTCTGCCAAGGTTATCATTGGTTACGCAGGATCATTGTATGACAAGTCTGAAGGAAACTTACAAACAAATAAGGTTTTGAATATTCTTGATGATCTCAAACTTTTGGGAGTAATTTACGGCAATGGTAAATTAGAACAACTAACTTCTATGCAAGATGTCAAACTTGCACTGGTGGATGCAAATTTGGCTGGAAATAAATTTAATACATTTGCCTTGTCTTGTATTTACAGTGTTTTGCTTTCTTCTACGTCAAAAGGCTCCGGAAGCGCAGCGATCCAGAAGCTTTTTGAAGAATATATGCGAGTTATCAAAAGTCTGGACTATAACCTAGATCTGAATGACCAAGTCATTGGAGTATTCTTGAATCACCTATTAAAAAAGCCCGATTCCAATCCAACTGAAATACAAATTTCAACAGGTTACGAGAATTTTGCAGTAGCAAAGAATGTATTTGAATATTATGAACAAAGTCTCACTAAAATCAAAATAGATCCAGAAAACATCGATCTATTGATTCAAAGTGCTTTGCTAATTCATAAAGACTTTGCATTTGCCATCAAAGTTATGAAATTGTATCGTAAAACTACTAAAAAACTAACTTTTATCCAGATGTATTCGTTTATCAAATATCACTATGACAAGTCTGAATTTGAAGCTGCCAACCATTGGTATGACGAACTTGTACGTCAAGGACCACGATATAAAGGACATTTAATACGACCTCTTTTCGATATAGCAAGAAAAATGAATTGGGAAGTTCTAGGATACGCTTTTAAATGGAACATTACTAAAAAGAACCGACATGATAGAGAAGCCCTTTCTACTATTCATAGTGGTGAGTTGGGGTTCTTGGGTCAAGATTTTGAAAATGATGATATGTTATCTGCTAGATCTCAGGCGAATTCTGTCAATTTTGGCAGTGAGTTGGCGGCCACGTTACATGACCTTAACAAGCAACGTAAAGATACGACAAACTAGATAGCATTAATATAGATTTTATTTATAATGTAAGACTCCTAAATTCTGGTTGGACATTTGCCTTTTTTTTTGCGACAAACAGATTTGTTTTGAAAACGTCCGAATTAGGAAAAACAATAATATCAACTCTGCCAAAACATCTTCTAACTAAATAAAAAACAAAGACAACCTTAAAATCAAGGTGAAACCACATCAAGACATCGCAGTGTGGCAATTACAAGTTGATACACCACTGAATAATATACCCGACATTTACCAGCACTAAGTACACTTAGCCACAAGCAACATAAAATTAAATTGATTTATTCCACCGACCTAAACCCGTATGAGTTTTATTAAAAGTCCTTCGGTACCAACATCGGAAAACACTTCCTTGTTTCCTGGACTAACTTCTAATCACAATTCAGGGCATGAACCAATATCAGCCACTTCCACCCCTTCCCAGGCTGTAACTTTACAATCTAACGAAAACACAAACACAGATATTGGATCTACTTCTGCCCAATGTCCTCTGGATTGTACTGGGAACGAACTGCGCAGACTGTTTCAAGAAATACTGGCCAAACAATTGGATGAAATAGGATCAGTTGTGAATCAGACTATTCTGGAATTAACCGCCGTGTATAACGATATAGGATTCACAGATTCAGAAATATCAAACAAACAACAAGAAATATTTACGGTGATTCAAGATACCATAACTAACTTCTCAGCTAAGGTATACCAAGAAAGAGCTAATATTGTAGACGAATGTGAATGGTTAAGACAACAAGTTCAAATTATTTTGGCTATGATTAACGATAATAAAGGAGAAAAATCCCTAAGCTTAATTGAACGAGGGTTAGAATTTAAAAATAAGGACCAATATGAAGATGGATATAAAGAAGAAGTATTGACCAAGTTCTCAAACTCTCAGTTTGCTTGTTCTTCTCCTTTCAATGATTCGGGTTTGGATAGCCTGGCAATTTCAATAGAACAACAATATGACAATATGTTAAACAATATACCAACGCTATCTTTATCCCAAATGAGAAGTCAACTTAATAATATATTCTTAAAAGTTTTGAAATTATTCATGATATCCTTTAGGAAATTCAATAATTTGAATTTAGAATATAATGAATTGGTTGATTTTGTCGGTCCCTACAACGTTTCAAGTGCAAATGCTTCTATACTACAAACTTTACCTTCAAACACCGATGCCGAATATCACAAGCGAATATTGGATGATTTTGAATTTCGTATTCAACAATTGAACCTTGACGACGAAAACAACAATATAGTGACAGGGGAGAATCATAATTATTTCATAATAAGCAGTCCTCGAAAGAATAGTATACAGGGTTGTTCCAATCAAAATGAACATACAGACGTAGATTCATTGGAATCTCCATTGGAACACCTCCAGAATTTAAACTACCAAATAATAAGGATAATACGAGGCTTGAGATTTACAAAAATTACCCTGGAATTCCTATCAACTGTACAAAGTGAGATTGATAAATGTAAGATCGAGCTAACACAACGAAAAGAAAATGTATGTGCTATATTGAATCAAATTTTCGAGTGTTTAGATCTTTTACAAATGACAGATGAAACATTCAAAGAAATGCAAAAGCGTAAAGAGAGCCCTGAGGATGACGTACTCTTGGATATTGAAACGTTAAAAACAATCCAAAAGGAGCCTTTAGAGTTTGGTGTACATAATTCACATATCGAGTTTTTATCCGAAATTCAAACCCTCCTTAAATCTACAGTTGATGCCCGACAGACTCAGTATCAACAATATTCCAAGACATGCATTCAGCTATGGGAAAAGTTAGGAGAAAGTGAAGAATATGTTGCTTCATTTATGCAAAAGAACAGCTCGTTAACTGAACGTTCCCTTGTTGGCTTCAAAATGGAGTTGAGTAAATTATACATTCGCAGATCAAAATGTATAGACAAATTCATAACAGATGCAAGAAATGATATAGAAATGCTCTGGGATAAAATGTACTATTCGAGGTCTATGAGAAGTGAGTTTGAATTCTTCAACTATGATCAAGATAATAGTGACGTTGATAAAGAATTCGTGTTGTCCAAGCACGAAGAAGAGATTGTTAGATTGAATGAAGAATACGCTGTTAAAGAACCCATTTTCCAAATGTATGAAGAACTTCAGGATTTAGTTAAAGATCAAGAATTTTTAAAAGAAGCTTCAAAAGATTCGTCTCGACTTGTTAGTAAAAATTCTTGTAAAATCCTTCTCAATGAAGAGAAACTACGCAAGAAGATTAATAAGAATATGCCACGACTAATTGAGAGTCTCATTGCTCAGGTTTATAAATACAATAGCATACCGGAAAACAATAATCCCCTTTCAGTAAATGGACAAGATCTTTATGACAAACTATTATCAATACAGAGAGAACAACAACTGAGTGCTCCAAGAAGAAGCAAAAGCTCATCGATCGGAAGCAGGGTTTCACCCCATAAGAAATCAATCCAAAAACTTTCCCCACAAAAGAAACCCCAGTCTATTTCTCGATCTGCGTCAACATTGAGGTCATTCACTGATTCACCAACCAAGACACCCGTTAATCGAATTTCAAAGGTATCCTTGAATTCTCATACAACTCGTACATACAACAACCCAACCACCATTCAAATATCAAATGCAATCACATCGCTGTTCCTGTCAACTTCAACAAGTCCAACTCGCATATTGGGGAACATCCCAAGTTTAAATTCTCAATCTGAATTGCCGCCATTGAATCATCCTTTAAGGCCATTGTCCATCTTAAGCCAACAGAACTCGCCATTGCGCTTAAACACTTGCCAAACTCAAAAGCTAGGCTCTCCTGCTTTCCAACAAGTACCAGAGGATAAAGAGAATAACTCTTCTCCTTTTCATTTATCGCCAATAAGAGTGAAGTCGAAATTCTTTGAAACCCCTAATCAACTATATCGCAGACCAAGTCTGAACACTAGTGACAATACCACGATAATTGGTGATGAGTATAAAACTTGGAGAGAAGAGAAAATTCGTCAGAATCACGCTAATTAATCTAGCATATCTAAAGAAATGTTGTAAACAATTATGTAATAAATGCATTAGTAAAGAAGAATTAAATGATTACCCTCTGTATCTAGAAACAACGCAAACTGAAACAGTACGCTCGAGGTCATATTACTCGATCTTGCTTTCCCTCCTTCTCTCTTGTTGTACTTATTGCATCCGCATTTGTAGAGGCTTTCTTTCGCGCTTCATTATTTTGAACGTCTTCGGTGGTGTCTTCACCACTCTTGATATCCCCGGAATTTTTGTCAACATCAACATCTTGCTTGACATCTTCATCTTCGTCCTCTTCTTCGTCATCGTCGTCGTCTTCGTCATCCTCATCATCGTCTTCTTCTTCGTCATCATCATCGTCGTCGTCGTCCCCGGCACTCCCATTGGTCTCCTTGTTCTTCTCTTCGTCGTCATCTTCATCTTCCTCGTCTTCATCCTTCGGATACCCACCTAGTCTTTGAACTATTCGATTCACTACCTCGTTCCAATCCATCATTCCTCCCATTCCGATATCACCATAACTTCCAATAACTTTTTCCAGGGGCTTCAATATTTCTATCCACGGCATTTCTTCCGCAATCAATTTTAATTGCCTCTTTGTAGTTATCGCATTATATGAGTAACTTACCATGGCAGGTGCTAACAAAATTGGATAAGACGTGTTCCAAGCTCTTATAACGTTGGTTAACAAATTGTCACAAATTCCCAAAGAAATCTTTGATAAGGTATTAGCCGTTAACGGACAAACAACTAATATGTCAGCCCATCGGCGTAATTCAATGTGTAAAACAGGGTCCAGTCTAGCCTTCCACGTCCATTCATCTGCATCTCTCCAAATTCTAACCTTTTTAACATTTTCCAATATATTGATCATTTCCTGGGAAATGAAATTTTCACTTGCTTTGGTTAGAATTAACTGTATCACTATCTTATCTGGAGTATATATTTCATACAATTTTGAGATAATCATTTTTATCTTCCCGGTAGACAAAGCACCACACACACCTAGCAAAATATGGATTTTACCGTCATCTTGAAGCAAACGGGGATCTATATTTGGATTCTGTTCATTGGGACCCAATGCAGGTTGTGGTGTTCCCTGTTTACTTGGATTTTGCGATGAGATGGCCGAACTTCCAGCGCTTTGGGGATTTCCATTTTGAGGTCTTGGAAGCTCACTAGTCGAACCTTGCACTACAGGGGAAGCACGAGCGTAGCTGGAGGCCGAACCACTCCTTGATCTGCTACCTACTTTTCCCGCTTTCATTGTATCATCGATGTAAAAGTGTGCATGAACAGAAGGTGCCTTGTGATGTGAGCTTTCTTTTGGTGGGTTCAATATATGATCTAAACTTGTCATGGAATCATTTCGTTCGCTCGCCTGAAGCATATGTAATGGAGATATAGGGGATTTGGGGTCGGCAAGTCTGGCACTGACGGGCTGTGATTCATCAATCAATTCTGCACTCCCATTATCAGAAGGTGAAGATATATGCAATTCGTGCAATGCTGGAGATTGATTGAAGCCTTTTCCAGTAGTTCCGTGATTCAATATTGGAGGAGGGGAGGGACAACGCAAGTTTGATATTGCTAGAATAGAAGGGGGGATCTCGTCTTGCTGAGGAGGCTCGGAAGTTGACCGCTCCTTGGATTTTTCGGAAGTCATTTGAATGCAACGAATTAAAACAAAACCTCTTCGATATGAAGTATGTCTCGATCTTCTAATCTATATATCTTGTGCTGAGAAATGTGTTAAAGGGTACTTTTGTGCAGATCCATAAAAAAAAAGTTTTGCTTGCTTGGACTCACGTGATGAACCACATCGGCTAATTTAGGAATCTGTAAATTTATTCTACAAATTGTGGTTAAATATCGCTTATTAAGGTATAATGCCAGAGTTTAGAGTAGTAGAGTATACATCTTAACCTATATGCTAATAGTATATGTTCCCTTAATAGATAACAATTAGTATGTAGATTGGGACAAGGGATCTATTCCGTCTGGTCCAAGCTTGAGATTGATAAAAAAAACCCATTAACTCACTATGAGGTCAGTATTTGACTGGGCCATGTTATTTTTCTCTTCAACATAATTATCTTTTAAAATGTAGGAAATATCTCGTTGTATTTGCGGTCTATCTGGAAACGTACAGTTTGGATTTAGAAAAGATAATGATTTTGTAGATTACCCCTTTGGTTTTGGAATAGACAGTGGGTATTGAATGGTTAATGAATTTAGAAAACCTTTCAAGTTCTAATGTTAAGGCTTCTGCATTCAATCTTGATATAATTTTGAATATTTCAAATCAAATTAGAAACGCATAATGAGTGGCTGGTGTCGGTGACTTCTTTCGTTTATATAATACTAAATCTGAGTAAACTTTCAAATATCATCAAGTTAAATCCTTAAATCAATATACTAGTAGTTTGGCGGGCATTCGCTTCAAAAAATATCTGTAAAAATAGGCTCCTGTATGTTTATTTTTTCTTTGTTTCATCTGACAATTATTATTTAATTACACCTCGTAATTGACAAAATAATATGTTGATGGTATTGTTAGCCCAAAAATGCGCATTCAACAATTGATTTTAACAATCACAATAATTTATGAATATATCATCAACTACTCAAAACATAACCAATATAATTACCTCAGAATAACAATTTCCCTTATCAACTGCAGTTCTGTAGAATTCTGTGACCTGTTCTACCTCAAGAAAGTCCCGCCTAAACCAAGTATCACCTAGCTGACCAAACTTATAACTCTCTCGAAGTTCGGGAGGATGGTCCGGTTTTGCATATTTTCCTGAGTATTTGATAGAACAGTTGAAAATTGTTTCTTTATTGCTCACGGTTAGGTTAAAGGGTGTGCGGGCTCTAGCAATCTCGTTGGAATTAGAATGAGGGTGTTTCGAATATTCAAGACATTCCATTTCCAACAATATAGAATTATTGAATTAACACCATTTATTGTAAGCTTTATTATACCCGATTCAAGCAGCCTAGTATCCCAGTTTAAACCTCAAATTCTTGCAATTCCGCAAACCTTTACCTTCTCATGAGTAAGTGGAATTTTTTGGAGGATGTTTCGAAGTATACCAACCAGGAACACTAATGAGTATTTCATTTAAACACTCATATCAATAGAAGGTCCAACTATAATACTTTACAGTCTATAATCAACCTTGAATGGAATCTTGAAGGTTTCCCGTTAAGTACAGCACCTTCATATTCCCACGCATGTTCTGCAATTTGATTGGATGTTGGATTCAATTCCGCGATGCTGTTATTAGAACTGCTTTCAAGACTTCTTCCACATGGAATGACAATATATGACCTTTGGGTAATCTACTCAATCAAAATCAATTTTGTTTCTTCCTTTTTAAGCCCTATTCTTGCTTGTATATTTCCAACCAATAGCGATCGGTTATGATATCGGAAATTCGAAACTGGCTGGAAAAAGGTATACGAAATCATGATCTCATAACCAAGATGAAGTGGTCCTGTAGTCTCAATGTCATTCAAATAAAAGCAGCAATATATGTATTAATTAAAGAAATGTGTTCATGTAAATCTTGGAATCAAATATCTCTGATGTTCATCCTCATTGGTAAGTCGGAGTTTCGAGAAATATTTGTGAAAGATCTTCAAGATATTTTGTTAAAATTAGCACTCTCTTTCGACAAATTATCTTCACTCTTTCTTCAAATATTTATAACTCATATAGAAATTTTAATAACTCGAAAGTTTAATATGAATTCAGTTTTTTTTGGATTTTCATCTTTGTAAGTACCAAAGAAATGTATGATTATTTTTTCTTCCCTACTGTTGAATCAGTATTTTCTCTGGAAATTAACCCATGCCTTTCTAGGTATTCAATTTGGATTTTAATCTATACTTTTGGTTTGCCCATAGATAAACTCTTGACCAAATCTTAAACCTACAACCCTTAGGTGGCGGTCAATATGTGGGAGTCAACCAATTGATATTATTTTCCCCTATAGCATGTGCCGCAGCTCCGCGTGATATTTAATATTTCCAATTTGGGAGATAGGCCCACTCACGGGAACAGAATATTATTGTAGCATGAAACTGTGAAGACGCCCAATTTCTAAGTGCTCGCTAAAACTTGCATATTGGGAGATTTGAAACCAGGGCGAAGCTATGCATTATAAAGGAATATCTACTCAAAATATTTGCAACAATATGGCAAAATATTTTTTATCTTGATTATTTTAATATTTTTTATGCAAGAATATTTTAACCATATTATTTTCTCAACAACCTTTACGGTGTATGTAATGCTCACTAGCAAGTTCCTTTAGGCTGTGACAATAAACACGTTACCTATACGAACAAAAAAAAGACTGAATTAATCAATCAGTAAAAAGCAAATGGATCAAAATCGCAGGCGTACGAAAAACTTATTTTAGCTTCCAGACAGGTTCCAAATACAAACTATAAATAATCAAGAGCAATTATCCACGTTGAATTTAGTGGGCGGGGTTCAAGATCTAGATTGAATCTATTGCCGAAATTTCTATCTGGAGGCAGGATCTAAATGCTTGGTTACCAATTTCGTGTGGGTATAAATTAAACTCAAATTTAACCCTTGCTGCATTTTATAGATTAGATCGCCAACTTTTCATTCTGTAGCTAAATTGCAGTTTGAAAGAATTTAAAGCAAATTTTGTTCAGCGGTAAGAAAAGAATGATGCGCTCATATCAACTTGTGAAAGCCTCATCCGAGGTTTTCAAGTACACGACGTTTCATAGGGTTTTCGGAAATTTAATTGCAAAAAAAACAGTACCGCAACCATAACCACAATTTCAGTTCACGCAAACTTTATTAGTGTGACATGTCGTCAAACCCTATTTTTCATGCATTTCCACCAAAATTAAAGTTTGATATTAGCTTAATTCTGTAGTACTAATGTACAAAATCCCAAATAAACTTTTTGGAAGGGTTTTGCAAACCTTGGGCGTATTTAAAAAATAAAATTTAAGAAAAAAAAATTATATAACTACTTCTTGTGCCTCAGAATTGAAAAAAACATGAACAAACTTTGTTTAACAGAGCATCAACAGGAAACTTGACGTGATTTTATAAGGAATTTTTGGCAACTGAATTGCCATTGAATCGAACCAAAAGGAAATTTGCTAATAGCAAGGATTCTTACCATAATAAAAAGTGTAAACCCTCCGGTGCGTCAATAATTACAAATCCTTTTAAAAAAACAAACCTTGGGGAATACAATAGTGGGGAGCTAACACGACTCAAATCTATTCAGATACTCTGGAAGTAATAATGGCCAAGAAAAGACCGAGTCAATCTATCAAACGCAGTCGAACAAGATCAGGATGTGTAACTTGTCGAGATAGACACATTAAATGCGATGAACAACGACCAGTATGCAGAAATTGTATCAAGTCCAAACGTAAATGCTATAGGGGTATTCGATTGAATTTCACTCAATATAGTTTATACAATCCCAATGAAGGATCGAGAAAAGGAAGGCCGAGACCTTCAACAAACATTCAATATAGAATTCTAGATCAGTCCATCACGATAGCGTCATTATACAACAAAGGAAGACGACGCTATAAGCCCTACTTGCATTTGCATACACCCGAAGAATTGCGTGAATCTGATCTTCTATTTCAACAAGAAATCTATGACTTTTACCCTTCTGTTTCTTCGCATCCCCGAAATGATCTGCCCAGAGCATCCACATTTCCCGACTTAACAATGTCTTTGGGACCACATGACACCAAGAACACAATCAATGAAAATTACCAGATCAGCAATCAATTGTTGCAGGAGAGCTACTTCAAAGGCAAATCACCATCAAACTTCCAGTTTCAACCTAATCAAATAACCACCCAAAATTCATTACTGTACGCACAACTGATTAACCAATATAGTTATCCCCAAGCCAATGCTACGTATTTCAACCTTCCTCAACAACAATTTAGTGGTAATCAGGACCTACCCTATCAGAATTATCAACAAATCGATCCATCAAAGTTTCACTATGGAAACTTGTTATATACCGCAGAGTCGCTGAACAAACTAGATCGACTGGCTTATATCCATTTGATAGAGACTGAAAAATACTATTGGTTGATAGATCTAATCAATGACATAGATTTTTGGAAGTCATACGTCCCTTCTTTCTGTTTTAAATCAGCTGACGAAAACCTGGACCCCTTTTTGCTCGATTGTCTAATCAACTGCTCGAAGCAAAGGGATTTCCCTCTAGAAAGGTTGACTAAGATTCAATCAGAAAGATGGAATAAGATTAAGTCCAGTTTTCCACTCGAAAATAGTCACTTGGTTGAACTAGAAACAATATTAATAAGTATCTGCTTAATATTGCTAAGTATATATTTGAAAGAACTTGCGAATCATCTTACGGGATTTCATAAGATAGTCTTGAACAATCAAATTAGACTATTCAATCAGATATCCAACAGAACAACCGATTTACTCAAGCTAAAATCAGGCAAAACTGGTTTTGTTGTTGTTGGTTGCATCCAGACGGTAGCTGTTCTCAAGTTTCTAATAACTCGGAAGCACAGTTTGGACCAGGACAAGGGGTTAAGCTTTGGATCCATATTAAACAATCAAGGAAGGTCTTTCGAGTCGGAGGATTCCAACGCGGAAATCACATATCCTGAAAATACTGGGTCATCTTTCTCTGTTGATATGACCCCAATGCTAAACATGACCAAGTTTGATAAAGCCAATTTAAATAATTCATTCAAAGATTTTGATTATGTTCAACTAAAATTTGCTAAGAACTCAAAGAAAGAATATAAAAGTGATGCCTTTAAACTTCGGGAGTATTTCTGGTACCTAATTAAATTGACTTATTTGATGTACAATCCAGATGCTGACCAAGAAATGGAAATAGATTACAACTTTCTTTCCAAGCATGAGAATTCAAATACTTCCAGTTTGCTTGAAGCATCATCTGAAGCCCAAATGAATTCATTTACTATTCTTCCTTATAATAATTTTCAAGAAACTCCATCATTCAACAAACAGCTCGCTGGATCGATCACCCTGTCAAATCATTTTCCTTTCTTGAGTAGCAGACACACTGCTTGTGGTATTCTAACTGAAACGATATCCAAATTGCTAAATCCGGACAAAGAAGATGTCATTCGCAATTCCAACAATAAGATCAAGGAAATATTTGATCAAATTGAGAATAGTTTAATTGAGCCTAAGACCGAAAGGCAATGGAGAGACACATTTGGCTGGGCTTTGAGTGTTGACAATGCAAGTGCTTCAAATTTCAGCCTTGATGGTAATTCCTAGACATTGTATGAGGTGTTTTGAAAAGAATATTTATTTATGAACATAATGTTTTTTTGGAATAGTTTCTTTTGTTGAACAAGTTCCTTGGCTGTCAAACCTGTAGAATAAGTGTTGTTCTTATTCGAACAAAAAAAATTGAGATTCATAATAATGAACATAGAAGGTCTCAGTTTAATTTGTAATGTAAATAGGTCAATAATTATAAATATATTTAAAGAACTACATTTACAATCCTTCTTGATTGCTTTTGGAGAAACGTACGAACTAACAGTTGCCAAATAATAATCTGCTCTGAGATCAATTGCATGACCAACATCCAAATCTTACTAAACGAGAGAACATTTGTTGTTTATTGCAGCTAAACTACTAGTTAGTTTAAACTTTTTATGTGCAAACTAAGAGCTATCTCTACATAGTTCTTTTATTACTTTATTATGCTTCTACAGTTGGATAATCGATTTTATTTTTATAGTAAGCGCCCAAATATATAGACTGCCTCGAGGCAGACTATTGCTTTAGGGAAAAAAAATAACTGCAAGGTATTGCCTCGTTTCTCAGGAAGGAATTTTGGAATACGAAGGAACACTAATGAAAAATGGAAGAAAGTAAACACTCACGCCCGATGGGTTGTATTCCATTAAGAGTAAAAATCAAGAGCGGGAAACCCCACTTCACGGTTTGTAACAGTTGCAAATTTTTACAAGTTGTGTTCTACTAAGAGCCATATTCCCAATACAGACATTGCTATTTTGTCTGCCTCGGGATGTGGTTCCGATAAAAAATTGTACTATTTCTTCTTCAAAGTGTCCCGTAAGTAATCAATGCGTTGACTTGTGCGAGGAGCTGTATATTCCTTATACAAACCAATTGGACTGACACATCTATTTAAATGGGTGTGGCTGGTGCCATGTAACTCTAAAAAAAAATTTAAAATTGGTGTGGCATCAAACCCTAGAACATGTGTACACTAAGTTACCCGGATTTCATGCATTTTCTCAACTCGATCCTGAAAATTTTTCTCTTCACCCATGGTGACACAAATATAAAAGGAAACAGCCAATTGAATATTAATCCCATTTAAAAGATGTCTCAAGGTACTTTATACGCTACTCAACAAATCAGAAGTCTTACCCCAAAGGTAATTGTTAAACACTTCAATTTAGATGTCAAGATTAGTGATAAGGATGATGTCTATAAGAAGAACTTCCCCTTAGATAAGATCCCTGCATTTGTCGGTCCAAAGGGATTCAAATTGCATGAAGTTATTGCAATTTCTCTTTACTGTATGTATTGATCATATTCACTAGGAATTGAGTTGTTGCTATTTATAATGATGAGAAATTTTTTCAATTATTATACAGTTATCCCTGTCTTAATAAATTATGTCGAGAATTTTTAATCTGAGATATAAATGATACAACACATTTTGATTGAATTTGTATTCAGTTTTACTAACATTTAATTCAAGTGATTAATTTGGGTGATCCAAAATCTAAGTTATTAGGAAAGAATGCTGGTGAATATGCCCAAATCTTAAAATGGGCATCTTTCTCAAACACTGAATTTTTGCCAAGTATCGCTAAGGCACACAAATCAATTAATGGTATTGTTCCATACAACAAGAAGTTAGTTGATGAATCTCTTGCTTACGCTGAACAAGTTATTGGTGTCTTTGAAGCTAGATTAGCCAACTATACTTATTTAGTTGGTGAAAGAATCACTTTTGCTGATATTTTTGCTGCTACTTTTTTCGTTAGAGGTTTCGATTGGTTCTTTGGTGCTGATTGGAGAAAGAAACATCCAAACACCACTAGATGGTTTAAAACTCTTATTGGTTCAGAGTATTTGGCTGAGTTTATCCCATCATATGAATTCAGAGAAAAGCCTGAAGAGTATGTTGCTCCAAAGAAGGAAAAGAAGAAGCAAGAACCTGCTGCCAAGAAGGAAGCTGCTCCAAAGAAGAAGGAAGCTCCTGCTGCTGATGTTGAAGACGAACCAGCTGCTGCTCCAAAACCAAAGCATCCTTTGGAAGCTTTAGGTAAACCAAAGGCTGTTTTAGATGAATGGAAGAGAGTTTATTCTAACGAAGAAACTAGAGAAACCGCTATTCCATGGTTCTGGAAGAATCAATATGATCCAGAAGAATGGTCTTTGTGGAAAGTTGATTACAAATATAATGACGAATTGACTTTAACCTTTATGTCCAATAACTTGGTTGGAGGTTTCTTTAACAGATTATCTGCTTCCACAAAGTATATGTTTGGTTGTATGGTTGTTTATGGTGAAAACAACAACAATGGTATCACTGGTGCTTTCTTAGTTAGAGGTCAAGAATATGAACCAGCATTTGATGTTGCTCCAGATTGGGAATCTTATTCATTCACCAAGTTGGATGGTTCTGATGAAGAAACTAAGAAATTCGTCAACAATATGTTTGCTTGGGATGAACCAGTTATTGTCAATGGTGAAAAGAGAGAAATTGCTGATGGTAAAGTCTTTAAATAAGCTGGGCTTATAGTAAATCTTTTCTTTATATATTACCTATTTTGTATTTTCTAAATATATCAAGGTGTTTGCCATTGTAACATTGTTTGTAAGTTTTATATTCTGTTGTTAAAGTTTGGTTGTAAGTTTTCGTTGCAAAAGTTTGGTGTGGTATAAAATTTGAACACTGACACGACCCCTTTTCTAAAGAAAACAAAAAAAAATTAACGTCGTGTTTAGAGATTGTGTTGTAAATTTCTTGACCAAACTGGTGGTTGACTTTTGCATATAATTATAGATTGTTTTTGGGGAATTAGAATTAGATCCCCAACCAAGTGTAGAGCTACTACTTATTTACATACTCAAAAGTTAATACCATGTTCTACTACAAGAATCCATACTTTAACTATGTGCGAAGAAGGCCCTTGGCATTACTAGCTCCACTCACCATCTTGATAATGGTGTATGTTTTCTTCTTTTCATCAGCATCTTCGGGAAAGAGACAAGCGGCTACTAAATATAGCTATGACAAGAAATCTAAGGCGTGGTTTGGTAAGAATAGAGATTCGGTAATACTTCGGAATTTACCAAAGAATCATATCAGTCATTATGATTTGAATAAATTGACAATTTCTCCTGATGCCTTAACCAACAAAGAAGAAGTATTGATTTTAACTCCAATGTCAAAGTTTTTACCTGAATATTGGGAAAACTTGTATAAATTGACTTATGATCACTCCTTGATTTCTCTTGGGTTTATCTTTCCAAGAACCGAAGAAGGCGATCAAGCATTAAAGGATTTAGAAGATTCTTTAAAAAAATCGAAATCTGAAAATAAATTGAAATTTAAAAAAATTACTTTATTAAGACAAGATTCAAATTCTTTAAAAAGTCAATTAGAAAAGGAAAGACATGCGTTTAAAGTTCAAAAGGAAAGAAGATCAATGATGGCATTGGCGAGAAATTCATTGGTGTTTACCACAATTTCTCCAACTACATCTTGGGTATTGTGGTTAGATGCTGATATTGTAGAAACTCCACCAACCTTAATTCAAGATTTAACCGCACATGACAAGCCAGTGTTATCGGCAAATGTTTATCAAAGATACTTGGATTCAGATTCAAATGAGCCAGCTATTAGACCATATGATTTTAATAACTGGGTAGAATCTGAAGAAGGGTTAAAGATTGCTGGTGGTTTAGCTGAAGATGATATAATTGTTGAAGGATATGCGGAAATGGCTACTTATAGACCATTAATGGCCCATTTTTATGATGCTAATGGAGATGTAAATTCAGAAATGGCTCTTGATGGTGTAGGAGGTGGTGCGGTTATGGTTAAGGCGGATGTACATAGAGATGGTGCCATGTTTCCTTCATTCCCATTTTATCATTTGATTGAAACTGAAGGGTTTGCTAAAATGGCCAAGAGATTAGGGTATGAAGTATTTGGATTGCCCAATTATTTAGTATATCATCACAACGAGTAGAAGTATATAAGACAAATAACCGAGAGTGTGTGTTCTCTCCTATTGTATACTAAAAATAAATAAAGATTTTCAGTTAGAAAGGAGTTGTTTATTGAAACTTGATTCTGTTGCAAAAAAGTAGAAATTGACTATAGGGAGTCGCGCCACTGTTTATATCAATAGTTTTAAAGCCCGGTGTTTAGCCCTTTAACTCGATGCAAAGTGTAAATCTATCAACTTAAATTACTGTAACGCCATGGCTATCTTTACTAATTATGTTCCCACAATTCAGACATTCTATGGTAAACAACACTGGTGTATTTTAACTTTTAGATCTCCTTACCACCCATTTAGGAAATCAGGCTACGCCGCACGGAGGAATCAAAAAAAAAAATCAAACCAAAAAAGAAACCAAAAAAAAAAAATTTGCGAAGAGATTTTAGAAGGGAAGAGGTAAAAAAAAAATTATCTACAACCCAAATCCTACTTATATAACATACAAGTTTGTTCTTTCATTTCTACCCTGATATAACCCCTTACGTTTCAAGATGCAACTTTCATGGAAGGATATACCTACTGTTCCAACAGCCAACGATATGTTGGACATTGTCTTGAATAGAACCCAAAGAAAGACTCCTACTGTTATTAGACCTGGGTTTAAAATTACTCGTATTCGAGCATTTTATATGAGAAAAGTCAGATTCACTGCTGAAGGTTTCACTGAAAAGTTTAGTGATATTATAAGCGGATTCCCTAATATTAACGATGTCCATCCTTTCCATCGTGATTTAATGGATACTTTATATGAAAAGAATCATTATAAAGTTTCTTTAGCTGCTGTTTCAAGAGCCAAGACCTTGATTGAACAAGTTTCTAGAGATTATGTTAGATTGTTAAAGTTTGGTCAATCCTTGTATCAATGTAAACAATTGAAGCGTGCTGCTTTAGGTAGAATGGCTACTATTACCAAGAAATTAAAAGATGCTTTTATTTATTTGGAACAAGTCAGACAACATTTAGGTCGTTTACCAAGTATTGATCCAAACACAAGAACCTTGGTTATTTGTGGTTATCCAAATGTTGGTAAATCTTCCTTTTTAAGATGTATCACCAAAGCCGATGTTGAAGTTCAACCATATGCTTTCACCACCAAATCGTTATATGTTGGTCATTTTGATTATAAATATTTAAGATTTCAAGCTATTGATACCCCAGGTATTTTGGATAGACCAACTGAAGAAATGAATAATATTGAAATGCAATCCATTTATGCTATTGCTCATTTAAGATCTTGTGTTTTATATTTTATGGATCTTTCGGAACAATGTGGATTTTCAATTGAAGCTCAAGTTAAATTATTCCATTCTATTAAACCTTTATTTGCTAATAAATCAGTTATGGTTGTAATGAATAAATCCGATATCATTAAAGTTGAAGATTTAGATTTGGAAAAACAAGAATTATTAAAAACTATATCTACAGTTCCTGGTGTGGAAATTATGGATGCTTCATGTCATGAAGAAGAAAATGTTATGAAGGTTCGTAATCATGCATGTGAAAAATTATTAACTGCTAGAATTGAACAAAAATTAAAGGGTACTGCTCGTGTTAATAATGTATTAAATAAAATTCATGTTGCTAAACCACAAGCACGTGATGATGTTGATAGATCAGCATATATTCCTGATGCAGTTAAACAATTACCTAAATTTGATATTAATGATCCTAATAGAAGGAAATTGGCTAGAGATATTGAAGCTGAGAATGGAGGTGCTGGTGTTTTCAATATTAATTTGAATGATAAATATTTGTTGGAAGATGAAGATTGGAAGAATGATGTTATGCCAGAATTTTTGGATGGTAAGAATGTTTATGATTTCTTGGATCCAGATATTGCTGCTAAATTACAAGCTTTAGAAGATGAAGAAGAAAAATTAGAGCAAGAAGGATTCTATGATTCTGATTCTGATATTGAAGATGAAGAAACTGAAGAAATTAGAGAAAAGGCCAATTGGATTAGAAATAAACAAAAGACCATGATTGTTGAAGCTAGAAATAGAAAATCATTGAAAAATAAAGCAATTATGCCAAGAGATCAAGTCAAGAAATCCTTTGGGGAATTGGAAGAACATATGTATAATATTGGTCATGATACCGATAAGTTAAGACAACGGGTTGGTAAGAAGAATGAAGGTAAGGCATTATCCGGAGTTGATATTTTGAAGAGGAATCAAGGTATACAAGCATCTAGATTGGCTAAAAAGAAAATGGCCGCCAATCAATCTGATCGTCTTAATGATGGTTTAGCTGATAGTGCATTAAGATCTCAAGCTGAAAGATTGGCTAAGATTCAAAGAAGAGAACGTAATAGAATGGCAAGACAAGGTGAAGGTGATCGTCATTCTACTGCTATGTTGCCTAAACATTTGTTTAGTGGTAAAAGAGGTATTGGATCAACTGATCGTCGTTAGTGGGTGTACATTATTTTTGTTAAGCTTGTTTTATTTTTAATATAGTTAGATATTTTCATAGGTAGAGAGAGATAAAGAATTTCTGATAAGATTTGAAAGATAGCAATTTGTAGTGTATATGTGACTCTTATTTTTGATTATTAAGCTATTGTGGGGGAGATTTTTCAATTGTTACTTGCAACTGCGGAAGTTATGGAAGAGAGTTTAGAGAAGGTCGTTTACTTTCTTAACAATCAACAATTGTCTAGATTTGCTAGACTTGAGGGACGAAAAAAAGTAAGATGTGAATTATGATCTTTCCTTAAGGTTAGGCGATTGTCTAGCTCCAGATTAATACAAAGAATGTTTAGTTCAAATTTTACCAATTTTCGGGAGAAATATTCAGTCCAAAATTGGTACCGATTCCGTCTATTGTGTGATAAACATTAAAGGGATAATTTAATTGAAAGTTTTTCCTTCCCCTGATATTTTTTCCGAGATGAGTAATCAGAAACTAATCGCTTGAATCCAGAAGACTCTTGTTAGTTTATATAGCATTGGTAAAACTTCAATACCTTGTCGCAAACTATTTGCAATCTTTTTCTTATCTTTCACCATTATATACAGGACGATAACTGGCACAATTTTCACAAAACTAAAACAAAAAAAGAAAAAACGGTATAAGCTTACAAGCCACCTACAGGGTTCGTAACTTAACATCAAATCAAATTAAGCCAACAGTAAAAAAAAGAAATGCACCAGCGTATAAATGCTAGACCACCTTGTTAGTTAGTAAATGCAAAAGGGTATTTTTGAAAACCACCACAGTTTTTTTTTTTTGAGTTTTGCTGGAAAAACGTTTGCTTGAAAATAAATTTGTAAAATTTCCAATTATTTTTTTCTTTCTTTTTTCAACCAAGAACAATAAGACGAGGGGGGGAGACGGAGGAGGGTCCAAAACTCAAACTCAATTGGACGGTTAGAAGTAAAAGTGCTACCCACACACATTTACAATAATATTTCTTAAAGGGCAGACTAGTTTAAAGCTTATTATTTTAAACGTTATTACTAAACCAGATCCTCTTTTATCGATCTTTCTTTTTTTCTATATATAAATGTACTTTTATTATTACCCTGTAATTACCTGCTTTTGTATTTTTTTCTTTATCACTATTTTTTTTTTTCTTGAATTTCGTTATCTCTTTTTGTGGGTTTATCAAATCAGATCGGATTAGGGTATTACTTTGAGGATCTATTTATATTTGCATTTCACAATTATAAATCTTTAGGGAATTTTGTAATTCAATGAATGTAAATCATATTGTACCCAATTCTCATCCCACAACTGTCAAATCACATTACTCTGCCTCCACAACAGCAACAACCACACTCAACTCCTCGAAGGATATTACTAAAACGCCGCCACAATCAAACCACAATCATTATTATAATCATAATAAACACCAAGAACATTATTATTCCGATACAAAAACTCATTCCCATTCCAGATCAATGACAAATTCGTTCGATATGTCTACTATTGCAGCCGATTTACCTCCAAATACTGGACCACCGGGAACCGTTTCGGTTACTCTGCCAAATGGCAATGGATCTAGTGCAACTGCGAATGGTTCAACTACAAACAAAAATCTTAGTCATGTTCCTTGTAAATTTTTTAAACAAGGTATTTGTCAAGCAGGTAATTCATGTCCATTTAGTCATAATTTAGATGGTTCTTTAGCAGCTGATAAACTTCCTTGTAAATATTTTCAAAAGGGAAACTGTAAATTTGGACTTAAATGTGCATTGGCACACTTTTTACCTGATGGAACCAGGGTTAATTCCAAGAACTTGTTGAACTATAGTAATGGACAATATAACAACAATAATAACAACAACGGTAATGGTAGTTCGCACGCCAGACCAACAAGGAGATCTTCTTCTTTTAATTTCAATTTCAATTCCAATTCTCACCAAGGTACGACTGTATTGGAATCAAATGACTCCTTAACTTCCTTTAGCAATCAACATAATGAGAATTCACCTCCGAATCGGCAATCGTCAAATTCCGGGAATTTGGCAACGTTTATCAATATCGGAAATCAACAACAACATCAGCCTCTTAAGGCCCACCAAGCCAGTCCTTCACAACAACAGCCCATTTCGTTACAACCTCCCCAAAATTTCTTTCCTCAGCTGAATCAATTTATGAATAGATCAAGTTCATTTGGAAGTCAAGAGTCAAATTATTTCCCTTCACATCTGCGTCAAAGCCTGCAACTGCAATTTCAATTCTCAAACACTGCCACCGCCACGACAATGTCGCAACCACCTCCACAACAATTTCAAAATCAAATTCAATTGCTGCATCTGTTGCAAAACCAACTGTCACAACAACAGCCTTTCCTTTTTGGTTCTAATTCATATTCAGGAGCTTTCGGACCAACCACTAGTTCAATGTCGACTAATTCAACCGCGGTTCGGTCTTATTCTACTGATTACCCCCACACGGTAACAAACACGTCTCCTTCGCAAACAATGTATGGGAATCCATTCCCCAATGGTCCACCATCTGCATCGTCTACAAATACTACGAGATATTCGTTGGGATCAAGATTAACTACACCTTCTTCAACTTCGGGTACTAGTTATTTTTTCCAAGATACATCGTCGGCAATTGTTGATGATGATTATGATGATGAAGGTCAAGACTTGTCTAAATATGAAGAGGATTATGTTCCTCAATCATTAAGTGACGTGATTTTGACTCCTCAAGAGTTACAGCGTCGCGATTCAAGGTCTCAAAGCGGTACTCTTTCAGTCAGACCTAAATTAAATACGTTAGTAGGTTCAGGAAATCTCAATGATGGGATAGGTGGAATTACCCTTGATAATTCTGGAAGTAGGAACAATTTCCATAGGGATCCATTCAAGAAGGATTTAAATAAAATTGGATCTCTTCACGAAGACGTATTTTTAATGGAATAAAACGACATTGGCTACAAAATGGTTAAATAAAAAACAGGACAATATTTGTATATTTTTATTTGGTTTGAATTTTTTTTTTTGTTTATTTGTGTGGGGCAGCAATTATTATATTTTTGGTGTTGCCACCAAGTTAGTTTATAAAATCTACAATTGTTGATAATTTTGTCAACAATTGAAAATTACTTTTTTTTCAGTTTGTTTTTAAAGGTTTATTGGTTTTTTGATGTTTTAAAAAAGATTTGTTAAAAGAAAATGGTTTAAAACAAGAAAAGTAGAGAAAAGGAGCTCAAACAAAAACATCATGGGTGGGTAATAGAGCAAGTTCAATATTTTTAGTATACTATAATTGGGTATAGATTCTCTGAAGATACTTCATATATACAAGTTTTAACTATCTACACTTTATCCTTGGATTCTAAGTTTGGGTTAGCTCGATAAATATCGGCTGATTCTGAGAGAAATCTCTTTACCCAAGCTGGATTAGATTGATTAGTATAATCTGGGGCGACTTTTCTTATATTATTTGATTCAAATACTTTACCAACCAAAGCTGATTCATTGGTATGGGGATTTAAAGTATATACCAAATAATCAGTATTGTTTACATTACTAACTTCATCTTTACCATTGGTAGTAATTGTCATTTTTTGGGTAGTTTCCAATTTCATAACAAATTGAACAAAAACAAGAACATTATTTTGATCAGGAATACAATTGAATGAAACTATCTTGGGATTTTTTAAAATATTAACTAATTCCCACGTAACAGTTGAATGCAAGGGGAAAGTTTGTACCCGATCAATTAAATTCAAGATGGTGTATCGTCCACAATCGTCAGTCAAATTTTTAATAATGTATCTTTCTCGTGCACCATTAAGAAGAATAGGTTGGTTACAAGCACTAGCAAATGCTTTATTCATCTTAACATATTTCTCAATAGCATCATCTTTCCATCTATTAAAATTTAATTTAGATCCAGTTTCCTGTTTGTATTTAACAATATTGTAGGTGTTACCGGCAAACAAAAGAAATCTACGACCAAGCAAAACAGGCCAGAACTTCATAGGTTGTTTCAATATTGATGGTGGAACATAGTAGTCCGCCATGACACCTATATTTGTTATAGGAATATCGGCCATATTCATTTCTTGTTTGGCTCTAGTTGAAATGGTAGTACTAAATGATCTGATATAGGTTGGGGAGAATTTCATAACCGATGGTGCTACAGCAGATGCTACAGCACTACTACTACGTGGGAATACGTGGTGAATAGATCTTAATCCAATCATGGTTTCCAGTTATAACGTTTTACCCTTAAAGGCATATAAATGGTCCTGTATCTTGGTGAAATTTTTTTTCTTTCTTTTCGTTAGTAACTTCAACGCACTGGTTGGTTCAACGCTTTGTATGAGGTACAATCAAAAAAAAAAAAAATTAGATCTAGCGATGAGAGAGTATCTTTAAGAAGCAACTTTTCTAAACATTACACACCTATGCTTGCTACCAAACAGAAACCTGGGAAGCAAAAGTTAGTTCCTGAAAAGGAAAGATTTATTCAATGTTGTGGTGACATTTCCCTTGAACTTGTTGCCTCACTTACCAACTCCAAAGATATAAATCTTAATGGACTTGTTATCCGATATGCCAAAAAATATAAATTAAAACAACAACCAAGACTTACTGATATCATTTCGTCAATTCCGGACCAATATAAGAAATATCTTATCCCGAAATTAAAAGCAAAACCTGTTCGTACTGCCTCAGGGATTGCGGTTGTTGCCGTAATGTGTAAACCTCATAGATGTCCTCATATCGCATATACCGGTAATATTTGTGTATATTGTCCTGGAGGTCCTGATTCTGATTTCGAATATTCTACTCAATCATATACAGGGTATGAACCAACTTCTATGCGGGCAATTAGAGCCCGTTATGATCCTTATGAACAAGCAAGAGGAAGAATAGAGCAATTAAGACAATTAGGTCATTCAATAGATAAAGTAGAATATATTATTATGGGTGGTACTTTTATGTCCCTACCTATTGATTATAGAGAAGGGTTTATAACTCAATTACATAACGCCCTTACTGGATTTAATGGTCGTGATATAGATGAAGCTATTGAATTCTCGCAACAATCTCAAACTAAATGTGTTGGTATCACGATTGAAACTAGACCTGATTATTGTACAGAAACTCATTTGAGTGATATGTTGAAGTATGGATGTACTAGATTGGAAATTGGTGTTCAATCAGTATATGAAGATGTTGCTAGAGATACTAATAGAGGTCATACTGTTAAAGCAGTGTGTGAAACATTTGCGGTGGCCAAGGATGCCGGATATAAAGTCGTTAGTCATATGATGCCTGATTTACCAAATGTTGGAATGGAACGAGATTTAGAACAATTTAAAGAATATTTTGAAAATCCTGATTTTAGAACTGATGGGTTGAAATTATACCCAACATTGGTTATTAGAGGAACTGGATTATATGAATTATGGAAAAAGGGTCTTTATAAATCATATAATGCCAATGCATTAATTGATTTAGTGGCGAGAATTTTAGCATTAGTCCCACCTTGGACTCGTATTTATCGTGTTCAAAGAGATATCCCCATGCCATTAGTTACATCTGGGGTTGAAAATGGTAATTTAAGAGAATTAGCCTTGGCTAGAATGAAAGATTTTGGGACTAGTTGTAGAGACGTACGAACAAGAGAAGTAGGTATACAAGAAGTTCATCATAAAGTTGCACCCGATCAAGTTGAATTAATTAGACGTGATTATTATGCAAATGGAGGTTGGGAAACTTTCTTGAGTTATGAAGATCCCAAGAAAGATATCTTAATTGGTTTATTACGTTTAAGAAAAGCATCCAAGAAATACACTTATAGAAAAGAATTCACATCTCAACCAACTTCAATTGTGAGAGAGTTACATGTTTACGGTTCAGTAGTTCCACTTCATTCAAGAGATCCAAGAAAGTTCCAACATCAAGGTTTTGGTACTTTGTTGATGGAAGAAGCAGCTAGAATAGCCAAGGAAGAACATGGATCAAAGAAAATCAGTGTTATTTCTGGTGTTGGTGTTAGAAACTATTACGCCAAATTGGGTTATAAATTGGATGGTCCCTTCATGTCGAAAATGTTGGACGAGGATGAATAGGTTAGATATAGTTAAATGCATTTACATTATACACATGTTTATATATATATATATACATACCCGCCTAATCACTTATCATTATTTAAAAAACTTCTATTTATAGTTTGCAACCCCCCTCTATGTAATGCAGGTGCCTTGACTTTACTTCTTAGTAAAGATTGAACATTTTCAATGTTTTGCATGGGTAAATTAGCAACCTTCATACTGTTGTTACTATTTACCTTGTTACTACGTTGGAGATTTTCATTTTCAATTTCCACCAAACGTTTCTTCACTGTGATATCAAGATGAGGATCTTTCCCTCTATATTCCTGTAACCATGGATGATCCACCAATTCTGCATATGAAGGTCGTAATTCAGGTTTTTTATTAAGACATGCCTTGACAAATTCTTGACCCTTGGTTGAATAAATTTCTGGATCTAAACTTGGAGGTTCTCCATCAACAATGGCACTTAATTGGGAGAATATATTCCCATATGTTTCTGAAGGATATGGGTAATGTCCCACTGCTAGTTCAAGCATGGTTAATCCAAGAGACCAAACATCCGATTGAACAGAATAAGTAGCATCATCCGGTCTTAAAGTTCTGATTCTTTCTGGTGCCATATATGATTGACATCCAATATTAGTTTTAGCTAATGAAGCCACTAAATTACCAGATACTCCAAAATCACAAAGTTTTACATTACCTTGAGAATTCACTAATATATTTGTAGGTTTAACATCACGATGAATAATATTATGTTTATCTTTTAATTCCTTTAACCCTCTAACCACCGATTCTGTTATATATGCTAATGTACATTCATCTTTGACTCCGATATTATTTCCAAAGATTTTATCAAGGGATCCACCATCCATATATTCAATACACATGTAGACTGCCCCTTCCACGAAAAAAGCTCCATAAAAATCAACAATATATGGAGAATTACATTTATGTAAAATATCCAATTCCATCAAGATTTGCATGAATTTAGTTTCATCTAATTCAAGACGAACTTCTTTCATGGCCATTAAAACTCCAGTTGGTCGATGAAGAACTTTCAGTACCGATCCATAATTCCCTCTCCCTAATTCTCCAATATATTCCAATTCATCAATTGAAATTCTAAATGATGAACCACTCAGAAAATCAACACCTTCAGAATGCAATGAAGCCTTACCTGCGAAATTTAATTGCCCAGATTTGATATCTACATAATTGGAATAATTGGCAAATAATCCATGTAATTGTTGTTGTTCGCCGTTACTGTTTCTCTCGGATTCGGAATTTATTCCCTCAGAAGAACTAGTAGTTGGATTTGATCTGTTTAAGCTACTACTGCGGGATAAAGAAGGTAAATCAGAATTAATTGAATCAAGATTTAATTTAAAATGAGGTTTCTTTTTCCGTTCTGATAATCTTCTTGACAATTCACCTGGAGTTCCTAATTGTGATGCAATTGGTGCTTGGGCTATATAATCCCCTCCCAGTTTATTTTCGTCAGATTTATCATCTCCAAATGTTACTGGAGGACTCAACATCCTTGGGGAAGGTGACTTATTGGTGGTGCTACCTATAGCTAAATCCCCCACATTTAATTTCATACCTCTTCTTTGTGATAATGATGGTTTTTTCATAAGGTCAATTTGGGCTGGTATAATTTTTGGGCTTGATAAGGAAGATAACCTTGACCCGGTCGAGTTCCCTCTTGTTGGTATCGAATAACTCGGTAATATTGGACTTGAGTTAGATCCCGATAATGAAGTAGCGGATGAAACAATGTTTCCTGATGTTCGTTCACTGCCAGAACCAGCAACAGGTCGGGTATATTTGTCATTTGTGGATAATGAACGTTTAACGTTATCGCGCGGGTTTGTAGATTCGGGTAATGGAGGAAGGGGTTTTTCGAGAGGCAGTATTCTCAGTAATTCTTCTCTAGAACAATTTCCCAGATTACTTGAACTTGACGAAGAAGTTGTTATGGGAGGTGATGATAATGCAATGGTGGAATTGTTTGCTTCAGAACCTAATTTGGTTCTCTTTTGTTGAAATGCCACTAATCTAGCTTGTATGTCACTATTTAAATGCGAATGTGAGGAAGGTGTAATGGGTGGAGACAGGATCGGTCTGTGCATGGAGGACGTGGATGACGTGACTGTATTTACTGAGGAGTTCGTAGACATGTCTATATTTAGCTTCTCTATAGGTAAATCTTCGGGTGAATATCTACCTTCTTTCATCAGTTGAGACGAATTATGTGACATGATGGAATGAGAAGTGGTTTTCGTGTTTCCAAGGTGAATGTGGTAATCTTTGGAATGAAATGCAAGCAGATTGTTGTTGATGTTGTTGCTGTTGTTGTTTAATAATGGGATTGTTCCAAGGGGTAGGGTCCTTTGTATATGTTTTTCTGGACGTTATTATTCTCTAGTTTCGGGTACAATAGGGACTCTTTTGCGTTGTCTGTAAAAGTTGTTTCTAATATGCTTACGTTGTTAATTGTCACGGATGTAATCGAGTTTAGTGGAAGTACCACAACTAATATGCCAATTCTCTTTGAGTTCTTATGGAAAATTGGGTTGAAATGGCAACGAAATACTTGAGCGTTATTTATCTAACTTTTAACTAAAGCCACCTTTTTTTTTTGTCAGGTTATTTGCTGGTGAATATTTTTTTTGCTTGATTTTCCGTGTTGTGCTATTTCTTTTTTTTTTTTTTTTTTTCTATTTGTATTTTTATTTTCTTTTATTGTTATTTTGTTTTTTCTATTTAATTGTGTTTTTCCTTCGTTGGCAAAGGAATGTCGCAAAATCTAAATTTGGTTTCACTTAGTCGGCCCACCACATTTACAAGTAAAACACACTAACAAAAAACTTTCAACAGATTTCATATTTGTAGCCCTCAGACAATCGGCGAATCTAGAGCTTTAACGTTTTAGAAAGGTACCTGCAGAAGGGGTAAAATAATTCGATTTATCCGCTTCGGGACAAATAATAAGTTTTCATCACTGTAAAGGGGGGTAAGGCGATAGCGCATAAATTCAAAAATAATTAAATCAAAGTTTTTCTGATTTCATATTCGCAATATCTTGGCTGAAAAACCCTTTGTGTTAGAAATTCAGAATACCATGCCCTTTGCAACTTGCCAAGCATTCGCCCGAACTCCTTCCCCTTCTGTCCCCCATTGTGTTGTTGTTTTATTTTCATCTCCTTAGATTTAAAAAAGCGCAAATGCCGCAGAAGAAAGAAAATACAAATATTTTTTTTTCCTGACCGCCCTGATGCAACTAGTCATGCAATCAGTGGTGTTGCTTTTCTTCCAACCGATATTCTTAATCTAAGTTAAAGATTACGAAGCATAAAGTACTCTGCAAGGCGTCTATTCTAATGGTAAACACGGCAATTATATGCATAGTTTTTTCTCTTGAGTTGATTTAGTCTACGCCTGATTTTGTGCTTGTTTTCGCTAAATACTCTTCTCTGTCAGGAACAATGCAATTGCTTAAGCAGTGGGTGGTGATATCTAGATTATTCACCAGAAGCGAATAACTAACACTAAGAACAATCATTTGACAAATTGCACAAACTTAATTATCCTTCGGCTCATCGTTGTCAAGGCGACAATTAACGGAATTGCCCATTTTTCAAATCTTAATTTCTTCTACCAAAGAATTGTAATTAAGTTGTTTTTTCCAAAGGGTTAAATTGTTAATATGAAATGCAGCAGTTGACTTTTCTTGGCCTCCAGTTCCCCGGGTTTAATCTTCTTATCATACCTGAATAAGCGGTTCGGTATGTAGTAGAACAGTAAATACTCTTTTCGTGAATTTCCATAATTTTCCTTTCTTTTCACGATATTGTTACTAACCACTACCCACTTTGTTGCAACGTATATCAAATTAATGAGCTTCAGCTATATCCTCGTGCTTGATTCCCCTTCCTAAATGTATATCCGAACTGTACCCGCAGCCCTAATTAAGTCATAACTTGGCAAGTGCTAACAATTATCTCAATTTCCTTCTAAGCTGCTTGTGTTGCTATTTTTGCCTTATCAACAATCAATTAAAATCCATGGACATGGTATATTAATACTTACAAAAGCTACATCAGTAATCTGAAAAACAACTCAGATTAGCAAAGTGGTTCATCTACTGCAATTTTTAACTCAACCCCTTACTACAAGGCAAACATTCCAGAAGCAAAGAGTTTGCAACACTCAAGTTGCTTCGCACTCAAACAGAAAATAGGCAAAAAAAAATAATTACAGACTTCAACTTGACTATCTTGTACCATCAATGATTCATTCATGAACGATAATTATGGCTCTAACGACGGTAGATTTCCAAATAGTAGCTATTTAAATTCAACCAATAGTGAATCGCAACCTCATTCTCAATTAAGAGTTCAAATTAATGACTATGACACGTATCAAAGTTATCCAACGCGTTTAGACCAATATTACACCAAAACATCTCAGGTGCCGATAATTAGAATATATGGATCTATATCAATTGACCAGAATATAATTTCAAGAAATGATCTGTCACCACATAAGAAGAAACAGAGGAATGCCCCTGATTTACCTCCTTGTGTCTTCAATATCGTGATTCATGTTCATAATTTTTATCCGTACCTTTACGTAGATTGTAGAGAAACGGATTATGAGAAATTGTCACAAAGAAGCCATATTAATGCAGTTATAGATTGTTTGGAAGTAGCTTTACGTGAATCGTATAAATCAAGGAGGGCACGAAAGACAAATGTAGAAGATTTGGAGGTAGAGGATGAAGACGATGACGATGGAAAACCAGAACAGAATGGATCATCCAGCAAACAGTCTAAACAAAGAAGGTATATTGCCAATGTATCAATATGTAAAGCTGTCCCAATGTATGGATTTCAATTAGGGTATAAACTATTCTATAAAATATCGTTACTTTCACCAAACTACAAGACGCGACTAACAAAGTTATTTCAAGATGATAAACTCTCATTACACGACATTGGAAAGGTACAACATGATAATGTAACTATAAAATATGATCCACATTATGTGTATGAGGCACATATACCGTACCTCTTGCAATTCTTGACAGATTTCAATCTTTTCGGTTGTGGTTGGCTATATATCGATAAGGATCATATTCGAGATGGATCAAATACCAAAGGTTTGTACTTTAGATCACCCGTAGTAAACGAAAGCCACAAGTCTATATATACTAAGCAACAGTTGGATGTACTAACGCGATATTTATCCTCCTTTATCACTCATGATAATGTGTTGAATGGAGATATACTGGAGCTTGAAGAAAGAGAAAGTCCGTTCAGAAGGATTGGGAAATCAACATTGGAAATCGATATCAGTACTAGCAGTATAATTAACAGAAAACTCTTGACCCCCAGACCATTACATGATGGGTTTATAGAAAGAAAGGAATATGAACAATATAAATCCTCAATTCAAGAGGGGAACCCACCACAACACGGATATAAATATGATGAATTCGGAAACCCAAGAATCTACCTTTCTTCCTTGAAACAAATTTACAATGATTTAAAATACCAATGTGAAATAAGAAATTCTCTGCTTAACCTACACGGAGATGTTCTTGCTACATCAAAAATCCCTTCTTATTTCGGCACGGGGTCAACCAATTGGTCCAACCAGGAGCGGTTGAATGAATTACTCGAATATGTTATCAAGCTTAATGGTTCTACCAAGAAATTGGATTTTGAAAAATATGGAGAATATTACTTGAATGCGAAATCAAGAAAAGTTGAAGGAAACGATTTCTTTGACAAGTTTAAAACTTCATTCGAATTAGTAGACTATGAAAAAGAGCTCCAGTATCATGATATTTCCATGAGACCTGGCGTAGATGTTATAAAGTGGAATAAATATGAATTGTTGTTTAATTCACAATCGAATTCATCTGATATGATTCTAAGCTTTAATGATTCTCTTCCTATGTTGACACAGAACGTTCTCCAACAAGTAATACCTGCTATGACTGAACATGTAACCCCACCAAAACTAAGTGAGATTTCAGAAATAGATGAAGCTGAAAACGATGAAATTGTTCAAACAGATGGGGATCATAATGTTTCCGAAGAAGCCCAAGTAGACGAACTGAATAATTTGGATATAGATGAAACCCAATTGAAAGAATTTGATGAGGCTATGGTTCGAGCAATGACCCAAAAACAATGGGCGCCTCCCTTTTCCCAAAATACCTCGGACCTGCTTTTTTCAAACGATACATTCACACAGTCAATACAATCTACTAATAATGTGATATTAAATATTGGGGAAAATTGCTATGAAGTTCCTGTACCAGAAGCATTAAAACCTAAGAATACCAATAACGTATTTCAGAATGCTGGAATTTTGAAAATCAACTTCCAGGATCCATATTTTGACAATATAGATGATGTTCCTGCCAAACCTTTTGTTTTTGCAAATAAGAAAATTGTAGTCCCATTCAAAGACCCTACCCTGATTCCCATGCTGCCAGTTACACAAATGATTCAAGATGATCTTAATAGTTCAGAATACCGCAAATGTTTGAAAAATGGCGAACACCATACATGGCAATACATACCAGAACCACCACTGAAACTTGATATCCAAAAATGGTCAAGATTAGAAGAACAGAAGCAAATTCGAAAGCAATTGAAATATAGATCTCAAATTGAGCCCGGGATAACCCAGTCTGGAGATTTCAAGTTTAGTTATAACTCGATGAAGATTGCTCGGCGACCTGGTGGATTCAACTCTTTGTCCTGTTTCCTGATGGAAATTCATGCAGATCCTCCAAACTCTAACTTAACTGTTGATCCGTTACGTGATCCAATTTCGATTGTTTTCTATTCTTTTGACGACAAGAATGAAATGTTTGGGCATTGTGAATTCACTTCAGGAATATTAATATTTAATAATTGGAGATATAGTGACCAGTTTATCTCACGTCTTTCCATTTTCTTGAAAAAGCACATTGAAGTATTTGATGATGAATTAAAAATGATAGCTAGGTTAGTTCAATTAGTGGAAATGTTTGATCCTGATATTTTATCTGGTTATGAAATTAATGCTATGTCATGGGGATACATCATTGAAAGACTCAGAAACGTATTTGACATTAATATATTGGCGGATTTTAGTCGTGGTTCTCAAAAGAGTAATGGTAAATTTGGAGATCGATGGGGATATACTCATACTTCCAATATTCAGATTAGTGGTCGACATATGATCAATGTATGGAGAATCCTACGATCTGATATGAGTTTAACTAGTTATTCGCTTGAAAATGTATCATATCATTTGTTACACCATACATTACCAAGATACCTGAATTTTCAGTTGAGTCAATGGCTTAAGGATGGAAAATTCCTGGAAGTCCTAATGACATTAACATATTATACATCTAGGATTGACATTGTTATTAAAATAGTGGAAGTACAAGAATTAATCACCAGAAATGTAGAGCATTCCCGATTGATAGGTATTGAGTTTAACTCAAACTTTTATAGAGGATCACAATTTAAAGTAGAATCAATTCTTGCCCGATTGGCCAAGCTGGAAAGTTTATTATTAAATTCACCTTCTAAGCAACAAGTACATGAAATGCGTCCTATTGAATGCATTCCCTTGATTTTGGAACCTAATTCGAATTTCTATAAATCACCGTTAGTGGTGTTGGACTTTCAATCACTATACCCTTCCATTATGATCGCCTATAACTATTGCTATTCAACCTTGATTGGGAAATTGAATAATTTCCACCCTAGGAAAAATGATATAGGTTATCTTAAGAACCTAAATATACCCCCTGGTTTGATTGATTTACTTAAAAAGGATAATGCAATAAATATATCACCCAATGGATTTGTATTTGTAAAGAGTCAAATCCGAAAATCAATATTGGCTAAAATGTTGGAAGAGTTTTTGGCACTTCGAATTAAAGTAAAATCAGTTATGAAGTCGTTTAAAGATGATTCTGAGTTGACGAGAGTGTACAATTCAAGGCAGTTAGCATTGAAGTTGATTGCCAATGTCACATATGGTTATACTTCAGCTACGTTCAGTGGTAGAATGCCTAATTCAGACATTTCTGATGCGATTGTATCAACAGGCAGAGAAATTCTAACAAAGTCTATTGAATTGATTGAAGCTGGAAATTATGGCGCGAAAGTGGTCTATGGTGATACTGATTCTTTGTTTGTCTATTTCCCGGGTAAATCAAAGGACGAGGCGTTTAAGTTGGGTAAATCAATAGCAGATTATATCACTGGTATATTTCCTGACCCTGTGAAATTAAAATTTGAAAAAGTTTATCATCCATGCGTTCTTTTAACAAAGAAACGGTATGTCGGATATGCCTACGAATATGAAGATCAGAAAGTACCCAAATTTGATGCTAAGGGAATAGAAACGGTCAGAAGAGATGGTATTCCTGCACAACAGAAGATTGTAGAGAAAGCATTAAGAATATTATTTGAAACTCAAAACCTTTCTAAAGTAAAGGAATATACTTTGAAACAGTTTTACAAGATCTCGATCAACAAGATTTCAGTTCAAGATTTTTGCTTCGCCAAAGAAGTTAGGTACGGAACTTATAAGAATGAGAAATACTTACCCCCTGGAGCAGTTGTTGCTAGTAAGATGGTGGATGAAGATCCTCGTAAAGAACCACAGTATAGAGAAAGAGTACCATACGTAGTAATACTAGATGCTACCAAGCCTAGAATTAAAGACCGTTCCATGTCACCTGAAGATTTAATAGCCACGTATAAGACGGACAAACCGCTAATGGTCGACTATGAATATTATATAACAAGGGTACTTATACCACCATTGGCTCGAATATTTAATTTGCTCGGTGTTGATGTTAAGTCATGGTATAGAGAATTACCCACATTCGCGCAAAGTCGTAATGGAGTAACAGGTGGTGACAAATTATTGAATACGGGTGTGCTAAACTCAAATACTTGTCTTGTTTGCCAAGAACGGCTAGATATTGAAAACACGGTGATTTGCCTGAATTGTATCAAAGATGAACAACAACTCGTTGCTACTATTTACCTGGAATTCCGAGAACAAGAATTCACAACGAAGAATTTCAATGATTTATGTAAGGAATGTTCTTATCATGCTTTTCGAAATGCGGGAAATATTGTTAGTACAATTTGTGATGATAACTGTACAAACAAGGATTGTTCGGTTTACTATAAGAAATTCAAAAGTCAAAATGAAAGTAAACAAGTTACTAAGAAACGAGATATGATTCTCTCCCAGCTAAACTGGTGAACTGTAATAGATATAGATTTTTATTGTGATTAGGAAATACAAATTGATAAGGATATGAAATCTCTCATAAACAACTTCATTATTTTAACTACCTCTACAGTCATTTCAGCGAAACACATTAAATTTGTAAACTATAAAGAAGAAGATGATAGTTTGAACACGAATACCTGTCCGAAGAAATTCAGGCGTGCAACCTTTCTAGAAAACTCAGGATATTCCATTAATAAAGCTATGTATTACATGTCACCTTTCCATGTTCCCAGTCCTTGGTGCCCAATATAAGCTAAAGGACTCTCCCAATTCCCTGACTTCAAATGGTCATATCCCGGATTCAAACAAGACACCGGCAAGATCATAGTATCACGTATTACTACTGGAAGCTTGATACTGTCAAGGAATTCATCATCAACTAAAACTTCATACCTATCAGCGGAAGATTGAAGCATGTTATTTACATGTTTGAAAACGTAATCGGTGAATATTCCTGGTCCAGTCCAGTTCAAGATATTATCTGATGCAGAGGCAAAAATAGTATCTAATTGGTCCTTCTTCTCTCTCATTAATGTTTGTTCTGTGATTCCAGCAATAAGCTCAGCGAGCATTGGATGTCTCTTTTTAGCCATTATAGTCCAGGTATTAACCTGAACTCTACGAGCATAAGCATAATCTCTCCAATTAGTTACATCCGCTTCTATACCGACCACAAGCCCAAGATTAAGTGTTTCGTTTAAGTACACAGATTTACTAGAGAACCATTTTCTTATAGGTTTCAACATAGTGGTATCAATATCGGCATATATTCCCCCATATGCAAATAAAAGCAAATACCTTGAAAAATCACATTTGAGGATAGTTTTTGGCATTATATTGTAAGCATGGACAATCTCGGGAATGTCAGCATATATTTCAGCCACTAAATCATCACATTCAGCATTAGTCTTGACAAAATGTTCGTACTCAGGACTGTTTTCAACCCATGTGTCGTGGTGATTCTTGAAGCCCTCGGGAAAATCAGCATCATCGAGTCCTACTTTCCACATTTGCCAGACCTGCTTGGGCATAGGGAGTGATTCATCATAGGGAAAAAATTTGTTTAATTGTTGAAGAAGGTATGTATTGTGAGGAATTGGTGCTGGGTGAGATGGTTGGAAGTTGAGTCCTGTTCTCTTGTAGACTGAATGATTTTCAATTTCACGAAGAAATTCTTCCTTCGGTGAAATGTACTTAAAATATGGGGATGGTGTTGGGTGAGGAGAAAACATTGGCGATTCATTCAGAGAGTGGAAAGTTATAACATAATAGGATATCACAAAAGCAGAGATTGCAAATAATCCTTTTTGGAAGTATCTATGACCCATATATGCTAATCTATCCATTGAATCCAGCACCATGGACTTGGTAGTGCGATGAAAAGTATTACTCATGTTGTTGTTGATTACAAGGTAAGATTAAGAGAAGCAAGAATCGAAATTCATGTTTATTATATAGTAATAAAAAATTAGGGGGGAATATCAACAGTTGTTCATTTCAATTTTGCATTTACGAACTAAAGTTTATTAGGTGGCCTTTAGAACAATGGTGGTGGCTTTTTTTGCAGTCAACAAGGGTGAGAAAATTTACGAGAAAATTAAATTAAAAGTTCGTTAAATTGTTTGGTTATAAATTAAATACACACTTGAGGAATGAAAACTTAGTACATTTTTATTATACGTTTTATAATACAAACCATATGATACATATTCGAATCGATCTGATAGTAATAATAATACAAAGATTATGCGTATTTTTCTTTCAAAATATAATACAGAATACTTCAGCTCGTAGATTTGCGGGGTACAAAGAGAAACCTCCCGCCCTATCTTTTTTAATTTCGCAAATATTTTTTTTAATTTTCCATCAAGGAATATTTTTCAATCAAAGGGTCTCTTCTAAGGATCTAGAACTTAATGAACACAAGGACTGTGGCGCCTACAACTATATAAATAAATGCTAATCCAAAGCGTAATGCAGATAAATTTCTATTTTTTAACCGATGGGATCTTGATTTAAACCGGAGATCTTGAAAAATACTGTAATTATGAGTACTACCTTTTTAGGTGAGGGGCTAATTTGAAATTTCCAAAGAAGTAAATAGTCTAACTTCTGTTAATATAAACCTCTGTATTTTACCTGGGATTATTTCCCCCGTAGAAAACATAGCATGCTTGGAAAATTAACCAGTCTTGTTTTGTTGAACCAACCTATTCACCACTGATTGGTAGATCCATTCCTTCCTTCCATTCCCCACGTCCTATATGCTTAATATATGCTAATTGGTCGGTCAATTTTCCCGAGTTCAAATGCGGCCATCCTGGATTCATACATGTCACTGGCATAACCATAGTATCTCCAATTACAAGTGGAAGTTTGATATTGGTAAGCAACTCATAATCGATTATAGTTTCATGATTTTTGGAATCAGACTGGAGAATGTTGTTTAGGTGCTTGAATAAGAAATCGGTAAATATCCCTGGGCCAGTCCAATCTAAGATATTATCAATCTCGGATCCAATAATAGTATGTAATTTACCAGCCTTCTCTCTCTGCAACGTATACTCGGTGATTTTATTAATAAGTTCAGCGAGCATTGGATGCCCCTTTTTCGCAACTATTGTCCATGTGTTAATCTGAAGTCTGCGTGCATAAAAGTACTTTTTCCAATCAGTGACATCGGATTCTATACCCACCACAAGTCCCAAGTCTGGCTGATTGCTCAATAACAGTCCGGGCACCCAAGAACTTAGAGGTTTCAATAGGACAGTATCAATATCAGCATAAATTCCACCATATGCAAATAAAATCAAATACCTTGAAAAGTCACATTTAAGGATAGTTTGTGGCATGAGATTATAAGCATGTATGATATCGGGAACGTCAGCATATAATTCGGTCACCAACGCATCGTACTCGGCATTGGATTTAATGCTATATGTATATTCGGGACTATGTCTGAGCCATGTTTCGTGATAAATCTTAAACATTTGAGGGAATTGCTCATCCCCGAGTCCAACTTTCCACATTTGCCATATTTGCTTAGGAACAGCTAGTTTTGAATCATATGGAAATAAGTTCTTTAGTTTCTCGAGAACTTTTGTGTTGTAACATGGTGACCCTGGGTATAAAGGTTGGAAATTAAATCCTGTTTTCTTATAGTCAGGATGGTTTTGTAGTTCTCGTAGAAGCTGTTCTTTAGGTGTGATGTAATCAAAGTATGATTTGATTCCTTTGTGTGATTCCAGGATTGGTGCTTCACTTAAGAAGTTTGAGGTTATGATATAAAGTGATATTATGACCACGACAAATAAAGTCTTATGAAAGTATTTGTGACCCATATACCCTATCCTATTAAGCGAATGGGGAAACATGGTTGCGGTTGTGCGATGAGAGAGATACACCTTTCCTGAAAGTTTAGATGTTGAACAATTTATGGCAAGACTAAATCTACACACATAAGCCGATTTCGCATTTGGATGCCAAGCAAAAGTGAACATAAAACTAGTGCACAGAAACATGATTCAGTTAAAGCTGAACTACATAAATTTGAAGTTTTGCATGTTTAACCCAGTGTATTATTCATCAAGGTCTGGGACATCTTTGATTTTTTATTCAGAGTCTCTTTTAATTTACAACCAAAACCGTTTCAAGTAATTGAACACTTCAAACACTTGTTTCTTTTTAAACTTTTTTTATTTCTTTTGAGAAAATAGAAATAAATTTTCGAGACCCTGTTGCAAAACTGTGCGAATATAATTTGTTGCAGTTAGACAATCAGTCGTAAATTACAGAAACAGAAAGATGTCCACCTTTTATTTATTTAATTCTTCCTAATTGCGTTTTGGTACCTAATTGTGGTTTAGCTAAATTTCTCTTAGTAGAAATTCGTCAATTCTACCACGAACTCCAGCTATTTGAATCGCCCAAACATTGCACTGATAGACATATCAATGTTAGACTGGACAATCGCAACAATATAACTCATGAAACGGTCCCGAGATTATACAAACATCACACGATCTCTTTGAAATATCACAATTAGTCTCGTTTCTTCATTTGCAAATAAAAGAGATGTTCTTTACGTTACTTTTCACCTTTCGAGACCAGTGTACCTCCACTCATGAGCCATAATGTTAAGATCAAATTGTAAACGAGGAGCACAATTGAATGCCCTTATAATTTCAATTCCAAAAAGATAAGGAGCAGTTCTATATGGATATTCAATTGTGCTCCTCGTTTACAATTTGATCTCAACCTTATCGGTCCGTTTCTGGTGAATCTTTGGAACATTGTTCTAAATAATTGTTGGTTTCAATTCCACAAGAATATGTATGGACATATTCTAAGAACAACTACTGTTGAGTTTTCATCCATCAAATGGTTGATATCAACGTAATTAAGAGGGGATTTTGTTACAAAAAGTTCGAAGAAAAACAAGTGGGGATTTTTTGTGTTGGTTTCGAATAGAAAGTAACACGCAAAAAATCTTTATTCTGATAATTACATGAGCGTTCTCAGGTTTACATCTTCCATTATGATTTGACCAACATTATATGAAAGTTGACGCAAGCAAGAAGAAAGGTAACAAGGAATAATTTACCTGGAACTTGGATGTCATTGTTGATATGTGCTTTACCCTAAATAGCTACAAGAATAGCAAGCACAATAACTAATAGCTACAGAATTGTCAGGGTCTTGTGTTTCAAGATTAATTCCATAATTTCGATTCCACTGTCCATTGGTAAACTCACCCGCTCCAGGGCCACATTATGGTTGTAATCTATGAGAGATTAAGATGCGTGGGCTGTTAATTTTGCTATTTACTAATCACTATCACTAGGCAATTGCTATACTAAAGAGTTTCGAAATAAATGGAAAAAATCGAAGAAGTTTCGCTCCTCTTCTAGTGGTTCTTTATTTTCTCAGGTGGGGATTATCTGACTCCGTTTTCCAAGATCCCTGAAACATATGTTTAACGTAGGCCATTGTGTCGTTAGATTCTTTTGCTCCCATCCATCCAATATCAGGACTAAAAGAAGTAATTGGTAAGATTAACAAGTCATCAATGGCAATTGGTTGCTGCATATGACTAAAAAACGCACCATTAATCAATGTATCATATTTTCGGCGTTTAAAATCAGATGAGGCTCCAAGAATAGCATTTGCATAATCAAAAACATAATCAGTGAATATACCTGGACCTGTCCAATCCATAACATTACTGTTATCAAGTTCGTTGAATTCCTCCCTGGCTAACGTAACTTCAGTGATTCTTGCGATCAACTCACGCAACATGGGATGTCCTTTCTTCAGTTGGATAGTCCATTGGCATATTTGAAGTTTTCGAGCAAACCATTTCGGCCACTCGTCACTATCGACATCAGCTTCAACCCCTACGATCATCCCATAACTAGAAGCTTTACCTACGCTAACAGTAGAATTTGACGATGAATCTATTTGCGTTTTTGAACCCATATTGGATGCCCAATCATCTATGCCTTTCAAGCCTTTAGTATCCATATCACTGTACACTCCACCTTTAGCGAATAAGATTAAATATCTGAAGAAGTCAAATCTTAAAATAGGTATAGGGAATGTTCGGTAAGCATGAATTACATCGGGGACTTGTGCATACAACTCAGCTACGAGTGAATCACATTCTTCATCAATCAATATATGGTGTACATAATTCGGGTTGGCATCGGTCCATGTTTGCAGAAGATTTTTTAACTGAACGGGGGTATTCGGATCATCAATTCTTAGCTTCCAAGTTTGCCAGATTTGTTTGGGTATTGGTTCAGATCTGTCATAGGGGAAACTGTGGGCCAATTGCTGAAGAACATTTGACTGTAAGGGGATATCGGCTGGGGAAGTGAGTTGCAAATTCAAACCGGTATTGAGATAATCAGGATGTGCTTTTATCGTGCTAAGAAACTGAGCCTTTGGTGAAATATATGTTGCCTTAGGAGATGCAAAGGTAGAGGCGCTTGCGGTAGATGTTTGGGTTGTTGAACTTGAAATAATGCCCGTCCAATCTGTGTAAGGAATAATTCGAACGAGAAAACAGAACTATTTGACCGTTCCTCTAATGAATCTGCTAGTAGAGATTCTGTAACATCGGGATTTTCTAGATCATTAGATCTCCTTATAGAAGAAAGCGGTATTGAATTTCCTCCAGTCATAATTGATAAGTACTCTCGACGACAAGAAAAGTTAGAAAACCTACATGTGTTAAATTCAAATTGCACATTGGAATCCAGAGATCTTGGATAATGAAATTAAATCTATATTTACGAGTCTATTTTGTGTAAATTTTTTTGGTTCCACCGCACGTGTATAGAAACCAAGATTTTATATCAAGTTTATTTTCTCCCGATTAGTGTAATTGGCGAAGACGTTGTGTCTGAAGACGCCCTAGCAGTTCTCCGACCGTTTTACTTCGTGATTTTTATCTGAGGTTATGTGCTCTTATTTATTGGGACCCTAAATTAATGTGGTTCATTTAACCGCGTGGGCGATAAGCAAAATGCAGAAGAATCTACACTAAATGTATGGTTAAAAAAGAATAATGGATGCAGAGATAGCCAATAAAATAAGAAAATTTCTTTTGTAACAATACGACTTTTAGAAATTACTCCGAAAACAAATTATTATTTTGCTATCTAAGAACGGCCAGTTACCCTGGCCCAAATTCTACATCTTGTCCGGTCTCTCCACTATTAGTCTCCTAGAGCTAGAAACATAGACCTCACGAGTTCCTCGTGATCTCAACAAGTTACAATAAGATAAATAATCCCCCATGGGAATAGGTTTTTCTTTATAATTATATAGTTATATCGTTTTCCTTAATACTACAAGAAAAAAAAACTTAGGTTATTTATAGATTTGGGAAGACTTGTTGATAAATATGTTAATGTTCTTGCATCAGTAGCCACATGTTATCAAAGTTGCAATAACCTTGATTATGTGACCATTGCAAGTTGGGCAGACTTGTACTTGTATTGTAATTGTCACGAGTTCTTTACTTTCAATACAATTATTTGGGAAAGCGAGGAGCATTTCAACTCCTATGAATACTAAGATACCGAGAAATTGCTCAAAATTTTCAAGACCAAGATAATGCCAAGCAAATCACCGGTGACTCAGCGTTTTTCATCAGGTTACATCAGCAACTTGCCAAGATATTAATTTTTTCTTGATTTTTTGTTGCTGACTCCGGGAGATCAGACTCATGTTTCGCAGCATTCTATCTCCAGTTTCCTCTCCTTCCTTAAAGAGCGATATTCTCGATATTAAGATTTCTAATTTGGGTAGGTGTGATCTTACAAGGAACGCGATAATTCATAATAATATATTGTTACAATTTTGAATATTGGATTACATTGGGTCTAACCAATGTATTCACAATATCTAAACAAAGAGTTCTTAGAGAAAAACACTTCAATTATATATGTACATGTAAGAATGAGCTGACGGACATCTATTGTATAGCTTCGAGAACGCAATAATCTTCTCTTAATTGGAATCAATTATTACTGTTTCTACGTCCTCTTTATTCTTACTTTTCCTGATCTTTTTGATCTTTTTTATTTTCTTTATCTTCTTGACCTTCCTCTTTTTCTTCCATACACCCAGTCCTACATGATGAATATATGCTAATGGATCTTCCGTAGTGCCGTCATGCAAATGTGACATTCCAGGATTCATGCTTGCGATTGGTAACACCATAGTATCTCCAATCACAGCTGGAAGTGTTATGTTTGTAACGAGACTATAATCGATAATATTTTCATAGTTGCTGAAATCTGATTGGAACATGTCGTTCATGTGCTTGAACACGAGATCGGTAAACATCCCTGGACCCGTCCAATTTATGACATTGTCCCAGTCAGTTCCAAAAGTAGCATCTAATTTACTTGTCTTTTCTCTCCATAATGTATGTTCTGTAATTTCGTTAATAAGTTCAGCAAGCATTGGGTGACCCTTTTTGGCCATAATTGTCCAGGTATTGAGTTGTACTGGACGAACATAGCGGAACTCTTTCCAATTACTGTGATCGCATTCAACGCCTACTACAAGTCCCAAATCAAGCAGTTTGTTCAAGTACAGTTCCTGACTCAGGAACCAACTATCGATAGGTTTTAAAATCTTAGTATCAATATCGGCATAGATTCCTCCATATGCATATAGAAGCAAATATCTGGAAAAATCACATTTGAGAATAGGTAATGGCATAATATTATAAGCATGAACAATATCAGGCACGTCAGCGAATAACTCGGCCACGAGGGCATCACACTCGGCATTAGTCTTTACAATATGTTCATACTCGGTACTGTGGTTGAGCCATGTCTCGTGGTAATTCCTGAACTCTTCAGGAAAGGTGTCGTCATCGAGTCCCACCTTCCACATTTGCCAAACCTGTTTGGGAATAGGGAGTGTTGGATCATAGGGGAACAACCGTTTCAATTTGTCAAGAACAGATGTGCTGTAGGGAGTACTGGTTGGATGTTGTGGTTGGAAATTTAATCCTGTGTCCCTGTAGTTGGGATTCTGTTGTAACTCGCGCCGCAATTCCTCTCTTGGCGATATGAAGTCAAAATATGATAAGGATGATAATTCAATTTCGGTTAGTTCATAACTTGAAATTAAAGAAGAGAATATTGTGCAAGTGACTAGGGCTAGTACAATCTTTCTCAATGTGTTATGTCCTATGTAGCATCCTAGTTTAATCAAACTCCAAAAAGTATTATAAAATAGTAGAGCTACGGCTGACATGATAAATTAAAATTTGGTAGTTCAATTTCAAATGCTTTTGTGTCTTTAGCAGGGATAGTTTGATAACGTATTAAATATTAAAGTCTTAGGAACAGTTTTATAGAAAGCGATTGTTAGTTCGACATGTTAACATTTAAGTAGAGCCAGAGATCTACTGAATTTGACAGTTATTTATATAGCGTGGGGAAATACAGATTAATCATGCACTCGTACGTTAAATTAAGTCAGTTCATGCCAAGAAAAGCAATGTAATATATTATGAGGCTGTTAAAATATGCCAGCTCATGCGAGGAAAGTCATACTAAATCAATATTTTTTGGGCATGGCCATACACGTCATTCAGTGCTAAGAAAAATTATACGTAAAAAGAAATGTGCGCTAGGAATTTTTCAGACGGTTTTACCGCGTGAATGATCCAGAATTTTATTTTTTAGTGGCTAATTTTTTTCGGTGGGGCGAAGTAAGAACGCCGAAGGAATTTTTCAATGATTAGAGGACAGTGAGGTAGGGTATTAGGTAAACTCTACGGACAAGTGATATATATCGCCGATATTTATACTGCTTTCTTCCTCTAATTAACTTTGATTAGTCAGTTTTCTCTTTGGTTATAAATTTTAATATGGGAACAGATTAAAGAGATCCACAAAACACGGAATAAATTTGCCGTGAGCACCTTGGATGCGCGCGCAATTACTTTACGTCGTCGTGCAGTCGATCTGGTTTCCAAATTCAAACTCAAGGAGGAGGGGTACATATTTTAAATTAACTGCAATTAAAATTAGTCGAGGTACGTGTCGAAAAGAAATAAAAGAAGGGGGGCTAGTAATAAAAGTTCGCTAGTCATTCTTCGGAAATTAATTAAAAAGAAATTTAGTGAGTGCTCTAAAACGTTAAATAATAGATTGGTTCGTAAACTCCCAGAAACAAGAGATCTACTTTTAAATCTTAAAATAGTTACTCAAGTTATAACTTACAACTGTACAGTTAGTCATTCTAAACCATTCCTTCTGTCCGAAGTATCTGATATGTTAGAATTCTGAGTAAATTTGTAGGAGTGTAGTTGTACATTACAATAAATCTAATTTACTCTAATAACTTGTGATAATATCATTCATCCTCTAGTGGCTTAGCATTTAGGCACGATACCATATTTACAGGACTACTACACATTAACAGCATGAACCGTCATTCTCACATATATTTTGAACGAATTATCAATACATACTTCTACAATTACTCTTCCATTCCTGGCATTACATCATCCTTCTTCCATGATCCCAGGAACATATGCTTTGCGTAAGCCAAAGGGTGTTTCGAGTCACCTGCACCCATAGTATTCACATCAGGACTAAATGATGTTATCGGCAATACCATCACATCATCTATAACGATTGGTTGTTGCATTCCGGTAAACATTTTCCAATCAATCAATCCTTCATATTTCCTCAGTTTGAAACTTGCTGAAGATTCAAGAATATTGTTAATATATTTGAATATATAATCAGTGAAAATTCCAGGTCCTGTCCAATTCATGATATCTCCACCTTCATCTTTCCCCAATACTGATTTTAACTGGCCCAGTTCTTCTCTCGCTAGAGTAAGTTCTGTTATTTTAGTAATCAATTTTCGTAACATTGGGTGTCCTTTCTTCAGTTGGATTGTCCATTGACAAAATTGAATTCTTCTAGCATACCATTCTGCCCAATCTGGACGATCTGGATCAGCCTCTATACCAACAGCCAAACCTGCATTGTTTACAATACCTAAATATACTTGACTATTAGATGCCCAATCTTCAATAGGTTTCAACCCCGTGGTATCTATATCGCTATAAACTCCACCTCTTGCGAATAGAATTAAATATCGGAAAAAATCAGCCTTTAAAATACTTTTGGGCATTATGTCATATGCATGGGCAACACCAGGAACTTTGGAATATAAATTTTTTATAAGAACATCACATATTTGATCAGAAATAACATAATGACTATAACCAGGGTTTTTTTCTTCCCAGGTAGCTTGGTATCTTTTATATTTACTCGGGAATTCTTTGTCATCAAGTCCAACTTTCCATGTTTGCCAGATAAATTTGGGAAATGGATCTGTAGGATCATAGGGGAATTCCCGGGAAAGTTGTCTTTCAACGTCCGAGTCCAACGTAAGGGTTGTTTTGAAACTAGGTTGGAAGTTTAGTCCTTCTCGCTTCCAATCTGTATGGGCTTCCAATGCACGAATAAGTTCTATCTTGGCAGTACTAAATTCGGAAACTGGTTGCGAGTCAGTTTTGCTAGATAATGATGTGACAAAGAAATATATTAGCCATATACATAGTAAAGCTAGTATTAACCTTTTCACACCTGGTTTGGGCATGATTGTGGTATCAATAAATATTACAAGTGACCAAATGTCAATCCTTGAAAATATAACCTTAATCTAATAGTTGTAGGTTGGAAAATTTGTGTCTGCCCCCTTTGCGCTACCCAAAATCGAAATCTCGCGATAGGGTTATGAAAAATGTGTCAACAAGACACAAACTTGCGAACTACACTGGAGACAGAACATTTTATATGACTCATACGTAATATGATAAATACTATAAACTTTATAAATTAACCCAATGTCTAAATCCTTTGTAAGTAACAACTAACCTAAAAAAACAAGAAGAAAAAGCCAAACATGAATGTAAAATTAACTAAATAACTCATTCATACAAATTTTCTTCTTCTTTTTCTATAAACTTTCTATGCCTTTTCTATTCTTTATTTCCAAAAAATCAAACTCTTTATGATATAGTAATACAATTTATGAATTAAACCAATGGAAACCCATAAATCAATTAATGTGAATGAAAACAAAAATAATAATAAAATAATAATAAATAATAATTAATAACCCAAACGAGCAATTATTATCAAGTAAGATCTCGGTCTTACTAAGGAAATAAAATTTTGAAAAAGCAACCTTTAAAAAACCAACAACAACTAAATTAGCAAAACACATATCTTGTTAAAAAAGCAATAACAAAATAAAATTATTTAATGGATGAAAAATCTTTCCCTCCTTCTGTGTGATTGAGACATGGAGTTTAAATATGAACAAAAATAATAACAAAAATGATAACAAAAAGCAACAATTAGCTAATAAAAAAACAGCACGCGATTTAGCAGATAAATCTACCACCATGAGTTAGAAGTGGCATTTCCATAACTTGAGCTGTTATAATCATTGGAACCGCCACGGGAAGGTGGAGCATTGTTATAACTGGAGAATCCTCCGGAATTGTTACTGCTTCCCCATCCAGATGAGCCAGAACTAGCACCCCATCCCGAGGAAGATCCACCAGCACCACCTCCAGATCTTCTAAAATCTCTACTTGGACCAGAAGATCCACGACCTCCTCTACCACCTCTTCCACCACGAGAACTACCTCCAAATGAAGATTCTCTGGCAATCTTGGTCAAGAAATCTGGAACTTCTTGATTAGCTTCAGATAATAATTGAATTAAACCCTTAATGATATTCTTATTGTTTCTGTTAAAGAATGCAGTGGCAATACCGACATTACCGGCACGACCAGTACGACCAATTCTATGAACATAATCATCGATATCTGAAGGTAAATCATAATTAATGACATGAGCAACATGAGGAATATCTAAACCTCTAGCAGCAACGGCAGTAGCAACCAAAATTGGTGCAGCACCATTCTTGAATGCGGCAAGAGCTTTTTCTCTTTCATACTGAGTTCTATCACCATGAATAGCGGTGGCTGGGAATCCTTGATCATACAAGAAATCAGCTAAATTATCCGCCATTCTTTTAGTTTCAGTGAAAACAATAGTTAAACCTGAATCATCAGCAGATAATAAATCTAAAATGACAGATTTTTTCTCGTCATCTTCAACATACAAGATTTTTTGGGTAATATTTTCTGAAGTTGAACCAACTCTACCAACTGAAAGGAAAACATAATCCTTCAAGAAATCATGAGCTAAAAGTTGGATATCTCTTGGGAAAGTAGCAGAAAACATAAGGGTTTGTCTATTGTTAACATCAGGCATATCACATTCTTGAACAATGTGTCTAATTTGTGGTTCAAAACCCATATCCAACATTCTATCAGCTTCATCTAAAACCAAATATTTAATGTTACTTAATGAAATTCTACCTCTTTCTAATAAATCCTTAAGACGACCAGGAGTAGCAACTAACAAGTCACAACCTTTACCAATATTTCTAATTTGTTCTCCAATATCAGCACCTCCATACACGACACATGGACGTACCCAAGATCTGTAAGAAAATTTCTTGGCTTCTTCATAAATTTGAGAAACTAATTCTCTAGTTGGAGCCATAACCAAAGCGGTTGGGTATTTCTTGTATGATGAGAAAGAACCAGTAGCTTCTGGAACAGGAGCAGGACCCAGTTGGAAAGATTCTGACAAGACTGGGAATAAAAACCCACCAGTTTTACCTGAACCAGTTTGAGCACAAGCCATTAAATCTCTACCACCAGTAACGATAGGAACAGAATATTTTTGAACAGGAGTAGGTTTAGTAAATCTTGATAAAGTAATATTTTCCACAAGAACTGGATCTAAAGGAGGAGCAGTGAATTGAGTAATTGCTTCAGGAACATCATTACCGGAAACTTCGACAGGAATATCATCATAATTATCGAAATTAATACCAGAATGCATCTTAGTATCATCTGGAGTACCAAACAATTCTAATTCCAATTGTTTAGAGGATTCAGCAGGGACATGTTTACCATCAACCCAACTACCTACACCAGGCATTGGTCTTTGATATCTCCCACCAGCACCGCCACCACGGCCACCGCCAAAGCCTCCACCTCTTCTGTTGTTATTGTATCCACCACCAAAACCAGAACCGCCTTGATTATAATTAGATCTTCTTTGATAACCACCATCAAAATCGTTTCCACCACGACGAGAACCGCCAAATGGAACATCAGCGGGAGCGTTAGCACGAGCAGCTCTCAAGTGAGGTGGCACGTATTGTGTTTTAGCAGCACCACCAGCGTTGTCTTGAACGGACAAATTGTCCATTTTTTGAGTAATATCAGACATATTATACTTGTAATATTAAAAGAAAGTAAGGATAAATGTTAAAAAAACTTTTAGTGTGTGTTTTTTTTATAAAGGCAAAAAAAATTTTTTTTTTTCTTTTTTGATTGAAGGGCAGAAGAACAAAAAAAAAAATTTTTTAACGTTGAGATTTTTTTTCTCTCTCTCTGATAATGAAAAAGAAATTTTTATTGCTGGTAACAAAGGGAGAGAGGGGCAGGTCGTGTACTTTGTTCAAACAAATTGCTTTTTTGTTTGTTAATGGTTTGTGGTTGGCTGAACCAGATCACAATACAGTCTTTATTATTTTTTTTCAAACTAGTGCGACATTTAATTTCAAACCACGCGAAAAAATAAATTCATACCTTCTGGCCACAAATCCTCTAACAAACTAAGCCGGAATTCCTAGATGTCAAGGTGATGTCATCACGTGGTATGAAAAGATAGCCCTCGGAAATTTCAAACCAAGGTATGAAAATAAAATGTCGCCTGGTTTGAATTAATTTGCGAAACACTGTATGAAAAAATAGCCCTCGGAAATTTCAAACCAAGGTATGAAAATAAAATGTCGCCTGGTTTGAATTAATTTGCGAAACACTGTAAACCGGTCGCGCAACTTTACAGCAATGCACGTGATTTTACAATCTTAAATTTGTATAGGAAATTGCAAAAACAAGTATATTTAAGCACATATATACATATTACCTATAGCTAACTAGAACCTATGGCCATTTAAACTTATTCTGGCATGAGGATGGGCAAAACAACATCGATCATCAACATTAGTATAACTCAGGCTTACTGGAGTCATTGTTCCATTATCTGGTGGAATGAATGCAAAATCTTCATCTGAACTTTCTCGTTCATGTTCTTGTTCTTCTTCCTTGTCATTTTCTTCATCACTATAATTTATATCAAATACTTCTTCCTCTTCTTGTTGGTCGTCGTGAGGTTCATATAAATTGTCTAGACTTGATCTATCGTGACGTTCAAGTCGTTTTTGATTTTCGGGTGTTAAATATGAACTGAATGGTTTTTGTTGTTCTCGTACATTCCAATGAAGGTTTCTTGATACTGAATCAATATATTCGGTTTTCGATGAGGTAACAGTGGGGAATGGGAATGGAGAAGCTTGAATAGTTACATAGAACCCTTTCCTTAATTCAGTTCTAACTTTCCCATCAAATGAAGCCCATGCCGTAGCTCGACTAGTGTCGGGGACTTTCACTTTAAGAAACATTCCATCAGGAAGTAAAATAGGTCTGAAAGAAAGAGTATGAGGACAAATTGGTGTCACCGATATCGCACTAACTCCAGGATGTACAAGTGATCCTCCAGCAGATAAAGAATATGCCGTGGATCCTGTTGGTGTCGCAATGATTAACCCATCTGCTTGAGCAACCGTAAGTAAAGATCCATCTCCATATACTTCAAGTTGAGTTACATAAGGCGAGGGCCCACGATCAACAACCAATTCATTCAATACTTGTTGTTCACATATAAGTTTGCCATCATTACCATGAACTCTACATGTGAATCTCATTCGAAGATTAGCTTTGACTCCTGAATCAATACAATGATTCATTCGTTCTCTAAATTCATCAAATTTAAAATTAGTTAAAAACCCCAAGGACCCCAATGCAAATGATATAACTGGTGGCACAACTCTTTGAAACAAGTTGGAAATGTACAATACTGTTCCATCGCCACCTAAAGTAACCACCAAATCAAAAATTTCTGGAGATTTTAATGCCAATTTTTTATTCCAATATTTTAATAATTTCCCGGCCTTGGGTTGTTTTTCAATTATATCAGGAGCATTAAATCTCTTTGATGTTTGTAATTTAGCATCAACAAATACCGTAATTTCCTTGTCCTTAGTAAACAACCATTCAACAACTTCTCGAGTTAAATAAATCAAAGAATTGTCTCTAGCTTTAGTAACAATCATAATTGTTTTAACATCTAATTGAATTGTAGCTCGCTGTAAATTCTTGGCCAACATTCTTACACCATTGGCAGTTTCTGCTAATTCAGTATGTGATTTAACCGAACGAAGATCGTCAGTACTTAATTTTGAAAGAACTTCTCTAGTCGACGGTTTAGAATTCAGAAGTTGCATGTCTTCACAATAGAGTTTGGAATGAATTTTAGGTTGTTCTCTCATATTAAAATTTGGTGAACTACTAGTAGTGGAATTTGTACTAGTACTAGTAGAAACACCAGTAGAACAATTATTATTATTAAATGTATTGGAACCATGGCGATGTTTAACACTTACACGACGATATGACGATGAATTCTGGGCATGTTGAGGTTGTGGATGGATTATTGAATTGTTGTTGCTATTGTTGGCAAATGCGAATTGATGTTCATGCATTGGTTTAATATGTAAACTGGTAGTACTAGCAGACAGGGAACTAGCTGTGCTTTCTGTTGAATTACTTCGTTGTTTACCTAGTGATAGTTTATTAGATAATGTGGAAGGCAAATTGGCTAAATCTTCAGGAGTTATTGTTCCGGAGTTATGGTCCGAAGCACTGACATTAGCAGCAGCAACAGCAGCAGTGGTGGCCATGTTTATTTGATGGGTAAGGTTAGAATGGGTGTTTATTTGTGACATGATAAATCAACAAGTCTAACAAAGGAATATATATAAGTTATTTGTTTGGCTTTACTATGGTGAATTTGTGTATTTGTAATAAATTGGTGACACACTCCTTGGTACAAAAAAGGGTAAATCTTCGGAATTAATCATTAATTTATAAAAGGGCGGGCCACGCAGAAAAAAAAAAAATTCTGTCAATGCGAAGCTGAACGAGGTACGGAAAAAATGAAAAATCGAAAAAAAAAAGCAACCTAAAAAATTGTTAGGTCGTGCCATATGGTAAATTAACTGGGCATACACTTTGTACTTTGTTAACTATATAGACTTAACCGCGTTGCACCATGACGGAATGTGGTGTTGTAATGTTCATTGTTATGAGTGGTAGTTGATATGACATCATTAAACTTTGATGTGATCCCATGCTCGATGCATAAATCCTCGAACGGTTCACCTCCGATTCGGCCGTTGTCGTATATTTTTAGTAATTGATTTATAACTGAAACGAGGGGTGTAACTTAATCATTTATTTGAAAACTTACAGTAATCAACCTAAATCAACTATTCAAATGTTTTGTTCTGGACCCAACCCTGTATCGCCTTGATTCTCACCAAATTTCAATTTAAACAAAATTTCTTCTAATTCTTCAACCAGAGGTGTAATCAATTCTTTAACAATCGCTGTTTTAAACTCACAATTTCTCAATCTAACCCTAAATGTCAGTTCGAATTCTCTTGATGATTGACTGGTAGCTGTACATGTTCTACTAGGTATAAATGATGAGGAAGATGCAGTACCATTTGTTGATTTGTCATTGTCAAATAAAATATTATGGAGTTTATAAAAGATTGTTGGCAGTTTCTTTATTTTAACTGGACTTGGAGGGGAATAATGAGTTCTGAAAAACAGTAGACTAGGTACTGATTTGGATTTCCGTATATTCATTTCCGCTACGGATTTTGAATAAATGAATGAAACGGAGCAAATATGCACTGGCGGCTAAATCTTATTCTTTTTTTTTTGGCAGCCAAAAATAGGATCATTTTATACGCTTAGTTCGAGCACTCTCTACATAAGTAACAATAAAATACACGGTATATTTATATCCTATAAACTAATATTATCAACTCTACAAGTCCATTTAGAATTTGTCTTATCCAATAACGGCAAGGCAGCACCAAGACACCACCCCAATTCATTTCCATCAATAGTTTGTGCGGTTTTTAATTCTCGATCAAGTGGAATATCATAACCAGTATGTAACATAGCAGTTATAAATGATAAATCAAGACACCATTGAGGTTCCTTTTGTAATTCCTTAACATGATCGCCAAGGAATACATCATTCCATTGACTATCTCCATTACACACAACTCTACTTAAATCACGTAATTCTTCTACTGTGAATGATTGAGGGAATCCAATTGGTTGAGTTCTATCATAAAAGTAGGAAAATACATACATGTCTGAACTACGAGCAAATCCTCGTGTAAGTGATGGTTGATGTACACCATTGAATGAACATGGTTTAGTTTCACATTTGGCGTCTTTATTTAAAACTTGTTCGGCAAATGCTCGACATTGAGTTCCTGGCGTAGTGCCTAAAGTTGCATCCTTTGGTCCCTTCATATTAACTACATATACTTCATCTTCAGAAATTTCCACAATTACATCCTTGGCAATTGCACCCGGTGGAATACATGGATTGGTAATCTCAGTATTAGCTTTAGCTTCCTTGGCGGTAGAACGAGTATATTTAGTCAAGGTTAAATCATCAAGTTTAGATTTAAGTACAAGACTATTGATTTTGTTTCTTCCTTGCATTAATCCATATCCCAAGTGACTGAATTGATATAATGTAAATTCATCCTCACCAAATGTAAATTTATATTTTTGTTCACCTTCAGGTAAACTTTCTCCATTTTGAGGTTCAAAAACAACTTGAGTAGAACCACCACCTAAATCAAATACAGCGGCAGTAGGTGCTTTTTCTTCATTACCAATATTACCTAATAAGAAATTAGCAGTAATCCAAGCATAAACCCCTTCGTCTCTACCATCCATAATGGCAACTCCATCATCGGCAACCACGGCAAATGGGAAATCTTGTTCTAAATGACGTCTAACTTCAGCTAAAATTGCATTCGACTTAGTCTCTCCTAATAATCGTAACCCAGCAGTAGCTTTAACTGCAATTGGTGTACACGAATGTTTATCAGCTGGGATTTTTTCCAAAGCGGTTTTTAATAAAGGATCAAGTGATTTTGCAGCACCAACTGTATCAGTATCAAATGAACTTAATCCCGGTTTAAGCATTTCAAATACTTCATTGATAAGTTTTGGTGGTTGAGTACAAGTATTAAATTCATAAACGTGAACACGAGATCCAGTAGACCCAGCATCAATCATAATCACATATTCAACGTCCTTACAATTAGGGTCGTTAGCCTTAGCTGGTTTCTTCTTCTTGTCGACTTTCTTGGCAGTTGACTTGGAACTTTCTGGAGTCTTCGATACCGGCTGCTTCTTGGGTTTCACAATATCGTTATCAGAAGAAGGTACTTGCTCAGCCTTTGGTAGGCCCTCTTTGGAAGCAAGATCTTCGGGTATAGGTTTAACAATATCTTCCAAGCCGACATCTTGAGTTTCAGGTACAGGAGGATCGATATTTTGTTTTAAACCAGCGATAGTATTCTTGACATTTTCTAATTCATATTGAGCTGCAGGTTTAATTTTTTGAATTGAATTTCCAAATGTATTCAGAGAACTAGCAAAGAATACAATGATACCAACTAGACCTAAAGTGATTAATGTGACTCGGAGATTTCTCGTGTTTAACATTCTCATAAGGTGGGTGAAAGTACAAAGTTCGAACTATACCTCGCTAAAGGGGGTAGAGAATAGGTCGATATATTTGACTGAGGTGGTTTTTTGAATTTTGAAAAAAAAAAAAAGAAATTTAACGGTTGGTTTTCGTGTGGGTGTTTCTAGATTTAGAAATTTTGACACAGATGGAAAAAATAATTTTTTTATTTACGTGGCGCGCGGTTCAGCCGTTATATGTTTGACGGGCTTGGCTGGGCGCAGACGACATTAGCTTTTACAAAAGTCCTACAAGGGCAGCACGGTGAACAATTTATTGATGGAATCTTTAAGGGGAATTCAATATCTGTAATAACATGTGTGGCAGGTGATCTAGAAGACTATCTCTAACACATAAGAATGCAAGACTTTATTTCTCTTAGAAATCAGTAGGTTAGACCAGATGAATGATACATCCACACTAAGCTCGAATTAGTTTCACTGTCATGCTTGTTCCATTTTCTCATAAATTCAAAATTCCCTCTTCCTTGGAACCTTCCTTCTTTATATTGTGTTGAAGAAATATGACATTGGCTAAGTGGATAGGTTATCGTATCTAATACCTCTCTCTTTCGGAGATTCCATTTACCGGCTTTGTAATCTTTTTTAAAATATATAGATACTACAAAGTATAGAAACTTGTTTCATTTTCAGAATTTTCATGCTTTTTGAATGTTAACAATTACACAATTTCATTTTTTTTTGACATTTTTCGCACCCATTTTAAACAGAATTTTTATAAATAAGCTTTAAGAATAAAACACACAGAGTTTTGTTTAGGTTTGCAAAATAAGAGGATGAATAACACATCATAAACTAACTTGAATTCCTTATATAGTTCCTATATATAATTAACGAGTTCTTATGTGATATGAATTTTCTGCTGATCTAGCGGGGGCTAGCCGGGTATTCCAGCCTATCACTCAACACGTCAGTATTAATATATTCACTATCCTCAATTAATAATCAACACAAGTTCTAAGAAGAAAGACTTACTTAAGAATCCATATGACTAAAGGAACGATTGAAAAAACCTGGGGGATATTTTTGATTTGTAATTGCTTTTCTTTTCTTTTTTTTGCATCATTCCATTCGATCCGCTCACGTCACTAGCCCACGTGAGTGGGATTAATCCTGCAACAACTATAACGAGACCCACGTTTAAAACAAGACAAATTTAATTACAAATAACCCCATAATGATTCGAAAGGGTTTTTTTTAGTAAAGTTAAGAGTTTATTCTATTTTAGCAATGCCGACACTGTCACTATATACTAAGTTCCCATTCAACTGTTGTTCAGATGATCACCTTCGTGATTCACCTACTTTGATTTATCATGGTATTGATTTAACTATTCAATTTGGTATGATTGATGTACAAGAAATACAAGAATTTGAAAGAGTGCGACTAATTAACGAAGAGGATGAGGAAGAAGAAGATGACGATATGCAGGACATATGTGGTGACACACTAGGTGTAGAGGACATGGAAATTGTACCTCCTAGTCCTATACTACCACCTTCAAGACCACGACGTCCTTCACTTAAGAAAAATCACAAGTCTAGTGATGTTTCATTTTCAATGTCTCGTGATAAGATATGTTCAATTATAAATGAGCATTTCCTGCAAGTAAGACATGAAGATTCATTTACCCAAATTAGAAATTATGTTGTCAATTGTATTTTAGAATCCTTTGGTGATTTAGACATTGATAAGATTTGTCAGAGATTAATTAACAAAAGCTATCGCGGACAATTAACAGGCAAAGTAAAGACTATGTTTATTGAAAAATACGAAGAAATGAAATTAGATTCACTTATGGATTATTTCTGTAATTTATTCAATGTCTCGCAGGGCATATCTATTAATCAAACCAATAATCCTCAATTCTATGAGAAGTATTATCGGATTTGGAAACTCCAATTGAATGATTATCAATATTACGATCAGGAATATTTCTTTGATTGTTATATAAATGCAACCACGATCCAGAATTTGTTTCTACAGAACGGGTTTCTTTTGAATTATACTAGATTTAAGCACTATTTCACAAGGGATATAATGAATCATCCTTATGACGGGGAGGAAGAGGAGGAGGAAGAGCCAGAAGATATTGTAATTGATAGTGATTATAGTACGAGTAAAGGAAGAGTACGACAAGTTTACGAATATACCCCGGCACAGTTTGTTGATATACCGAAAAGATTACGATTTGATGATGATATTAAAATTAAGCTTGATGGACGTTTACCTGTAGATCATGTAATGTAGGTTTATAAAAGTTTAGACAATATATAACTTATTATATATAAGCTTAGAATTCTGGGAGATTGACCTACCAGCTGATCGTAGAAATAAGTTACACAATTAGCTTAAGATGTGTAAAAGTAGCAAGAAAACAATTGACATATTAGCCGCAAATGCGCGAGAAAAAATAACCTGTTGTACATTGCTAGCATTATTGATTCCTCCTAGCGTAATGACATACGCAGTAGTCCACCGATATAAACATATATCCGCATATATCCGCATATAAAAGTTTATACTTTTGAGAGACAAATTAGCCGAATTGCCAATTCCTAACACATCGGAGACATTTAAGATACGAATTAACCTTGTTGGTTTCCATTGTTTCTTTCTTCACTGTTCAATTGCTTCAAGGCGATTCTATTTTTTTTCCTTCTCTCGGGGTTTTGCCGCATTGTAATTATGAAATCAGACCCTGCGCTCTTCCTTCTCCTCTTTTCAATAAACTCTACCAAATGGAACAAGTATCCACACCTAGCAACAAGAAGAGACGTACACTAGGGACATTCCCGTGTGTGCATTGTCACAAGGTGTTTACCAGAACTGACCATTTAGCACGACATAATTTGAATCATGAACCAAAACAAGTTTTTCAATGTCAAGCAATTGTTTCTTCAAGTGATGGTGAAACTAAAATATGTGGGAAAAGATTCGTACGCAAAGATTTAATGGAAAGACATACAAAACGACATGAAATGGGGGTTGGTGCTGTAAAGCTGGAAATTGGTGAACCAATGTCGGAAACTACCACGGCTAGTAGTACTAATTCATACAAGACTGAGCCGAAACTAGAGTCAACCCAACAAGTTCAACTACTGACTAGTCCGACTAATTCTATTCCTAATATGTCAATGATACCAGCCATGGATCAGACGCTTGATTATCTGATGCTTGCTCAACCGTTTGTACCACAATCTCAAAACGATATTTTGTCTTGGTTATTCACAGATTCTCCTCCGTCAGTAACCGAAGTTAATAACAAGATAATACATATACCTTCACCATATACTCAGTTCTCCCCCACGAATCAACTTCACACCCCGACCCAGGTCCAAGTTCCCAATAATAATAGTTTTGATTTCACTAATCCTTTATATGGTGGGTTGCAAGATGTCAATGTCTTTCTTAACGACGATAATCCTTTGGATGAGATATTTCTTCGGAATTACCAAGCTATGACAAGTGGGAACAATTTTATACCTCCCCCCTTGACGATCACTACTGGTTCATCTGCGTCTCCCGCCACGGCGACCGAATCGAATGCATCACCTTCTCAATGTCCCGAAAACCACACTCTTGACCAATTGGAATTGAAACTTGTACATCATGGAGAAAGATGTAACGTGCCCAAAAACAAACACCATTACCTTGATGAACCATTACTTGCTATTATTTTCAACTCAATACAAATCTCTCACCAGTCAATTGTTGAGTTATTTCCTGATCCAATTGGATATACTTTACAAGATAGATTATCGTACTATTTGTCAATGTATTGGACGGTATTCCATCAACAATTCCCCATATTACACAAACCATCCTTTGATACAAAATCCGCCCATCCCTTGTTATTAACCGCCATGATCCTCGTAGGTGCAAGCTATGCTTCACCATATACGGCAGAACAATTGGCTATATCTCATAAGAAATCGCCCGAATTTAAATTCACATTGAAATGTGCTATTCCGTTACGATTTATGATTTTCCAAGATGAGGGGTTTACATCACCGGTTAAATTATGGGTATTACAAAGTTTAAACATGTTGGAATGGATTGAAAAGAATTTCCTAAATCGAAGAATGCATGAACGTGGTCATGTACATCATGGAACTACTGTACAATTATTACGGAGATCTCCGGTATTGGGTGGGAATCCTGGTGTTTCTAAACGAAGTAATAACAGTAGTGGGAATAATAGTGCTGGTGAAGAATCTGATAATAATAATGGTAATGGTGTAGCTACTGAGGACGAAGAGGAAGGTATTACTGAAGATACTTCGAATTATGATTTGTTTGTTAAATGGGTTGAATCAGAACTGATGAAACGTATCACATTTATGACTTTTTATTTGGATGTGGTTGATTATATTAAATTTCGACATAATCCTGTGATTCTGGTTTATCAATTACAATTCTTGAACTTACCTTGTGACGATGACTTGCTTTGGGAACTGAAAGAAGTCAATGGATCTTTTAAAAAGTTGGTTAAACGACAACGAAAGATTGAACGAGAACAACAACAAAAGATCAATGGGAACACTAAACAAAAACTGTCCCAACAGAATTTCTTATCAATGCTTAAAAAGTTTCTTAAACCATCAAGTAAATCAACTTCACTGGAAATACCGAAGAAACTCTCGATATTCACGAAAAAGATCTTGCTTGCTGGACTCATATCAGTAATGCATCAAATGCAACAGGCAGATGATCAAAACACAGTATCGTTAATTTCCACCAGTTCCACCAACAACTCCACTTCCTCAATCACCGCTGGGTCTGGTTCTTCAAAACGGAAAATATGGAAGGAAATTCTCGTCCGGGCATTTGATAATTATAATTTTGAAATCTTGAATTCCGTACATCACCAACAAAACAGCCTTATTCTGATATTTCTGGATATTCAAACTCCAGAAGTTCCACTACCTATATATCATCTAACTCAAATCATAGGAATTTCAGATATAAATCAATATGATATTGCTATTTTCGGAGGTTCACCTGCCAATCAAAGTGTTTCGGCAACTACAAATGATCATTATATTGTTCTGAGGAAACTTTATTCCATGTGGCACCCAACCACCACCAAATCGAAAACTATCTCCGATATTATAAATGTTCGTAGTGTGGTTCATTGTTATTTACTTTTATGGCAACTAATGCTTAAACCTGTTGAAGTTGAAGATAGTAATAATGTAACCACGGGGAATACCGACGAATACCTTGATTGGAAACCAAATTGTGATTATTATGATTGTATGTATGCGGTATCAGTGGCTACGCTAGTATTATGGTGTTATTGTTTCTCCACTTGTGGATTAGAAAGTCAGAGATTTAAAGAGTTGGGCGAAGATACAGATTTAAATAATAAAAACTATAATGAACTTGTTCAAAGGAGTGCTGAAGATGGATATCAATACCTACATCGAGTTAAACAAGAATTTTTAACTAATTTAAGAAAGTATAATTTACACAAAGAGTTTAATTTACACCCTCCAAGTAACGGGCATAGTAATAACAGCACCAACAGCCATACGCCGAATGAAGTAATGAGTAAATATTGTGAATTACTTCCTAATATTTCAAACAAACAAAACATATCCGGAGTTTGTTTCCTTGTTGGAACCAAATTAATGACGAGTCAATGGGAAATTATTCGGGAAAATGCAAAATTAATCTTAAATTGTGGTTATAGGTCTATTGGGAAAAAGAGTGTATTATGTCAAGACTTGTTTGATAATGAATTTATGTAATATCTATACTAATAAAACAGCATTTACACAACCATCTCTATCTGGTTCATTTGTAATTTGAGCATATTTACCCCAAACAACCTTCCCTCCAGCAGTAACCAACCCTAATTCAGAAACATTAACTTCAATAATTGTCCCCTTGGTTAATACCCCCAACTGAGTATACATTGGAGATTGTGGGTTCTTCTTAACTCCTAAGATAGGCAAGAAAACGGTAACTCCCAATTCAGGATGGGTTACATTAGCCTTCTTTTGTCTTAATGCAGCCGGACGAATAATTCTTTCCATTTTAACGGGTCTACGAGTAAAACCTTCTCCAACAAATGTATGTTTGGTAATCATTCTCTTCCAAGATTTAGTCTTTGATTTACCAGTCTTGATAACTTTAAACATTTCTTCTTCAGAAATACCTCTAACTTTAGGTAAAGGCACTGAAAACTTATCAGCTTTTTCCAATCTTTTCTGTTTAATTGAAGAACTAATAGCTTTGGCGGTGTTATTAGTTTGACGATCTAAAAGATAAGTAGGTAAAGCTTCACCATTATCCACAGGAGTAGCTGGTCCTTTGACTTTAGATTCTTGATGGGCCTTGATTTTCTTCTTCATGGCAACTTTTTCAGCATATCTCTTCTTTGCAAATTGTTTACCTCGCCATCCCTTAAGGGTTTGAGCATCCTTGGCGATTCTATGACCTTCTCTCGCTTCCTTCTTACGTTTCCTTTCTTCGTGATCTAATCGACGACCATGTTGTTTTATATGTTGTTCGATATACTCGTTTTGAGGCATATTGGCTGTTTATCTATCTATCTATATATGTGCTATAAAGAGAGATGGCTATATAATTTTTTTTTTTTGCTTATTGTTTTTTTTATCTCTTCGCGAAAAAGAAAGAAAAAAAAATTCTCTGAATTGTAACATTACAAGAGAGAGACATCAGCTATCAAACAATGTCTAACTTAGATACGCTATTAAATGACATAATAAACTCGGTGAAAGCTACCAAAACATCCATAGATAACATAAGTGAACAACTTGACCAACCACACCCAGAACTAATCTCCAGTCTTGTTGAAAAATCGCCAACCTCAACCGTGGAAGGGGTATCACTTCTTCAACTAAAGAATCAAGCATTACTTTCATACATCAACAATATTGCCCTTGTTGTATTGGGACAAGTGGCGAAATTAGAAGACGAAGGAAGCGAAAAAGTCGGGGAATTATGGGATGAAAGTGTTAAACGAAGTATTGTTCAACGAGTTACTTTGGAAAAGGGGGTTAAACCATTGGAGAAGAAAATTGGTTATCAATTAGATAAAATGGTTAGAGCTTATACTAGAATGGAAGAGGATGAACAAAAGATTGAAAATAAGTTGAATAACCGAGATGAAGACGGAAGTAGCAGCGAAGAAGAAGAAGAAGAAGATAGTGAGGAAGAAGATGATAAACTTGCATATAGACCAGATGCTTCATCCTTAGCTAAATTAGCTCCAAGAGGCAGAGAATCCAAGACTACTAGCGAAACTAGTAATGAGAAATATGTGGCTCCTAAAATATCCGCCATGGCACCTCCATCCGCTATTCCTAAGGAAAAACCATCAAAAACCAAGAAATTACAAAGTATGGAAGAATATCTTCAAGATCAATCAGACTTACCCACAGCGGAAGCATCAATTGGATCAACTATTGTCGATCATGGACGTGGTGGTGTCAAGACTTCTCATGATAGAAAGAAAGAAAGTGAAATTCAAACTTATGAAGAAAATAATTTTATTAGATTACCTCTGACTCAAACTAAAAAATCATTTAAACAAAAACAAAGAGATATGGCTAATCAATTCGCGGGTGAAGATTGGTCTATATTTAATAATAATGATCGAGAAGTTAGTTCGGGTACTTCAAGGAAAAGAAAACCAACTAGTGCTTGGGATAGGGTTAAAAAGAGACGTAATTAGATGTATAGATATAATACAAATTTTAATTTTTTTTATTTGGTTGCAAATTGCGCGAGCAGTGTTTTATTCTGTAGATTGTAGTTCAGATCAACGTTACACCCCCTAGTTATAACTAGTTAAAGGCATAAACAAATGAAATATAGCATCGATTGCTGTCAGACTTTAACTTGGATAAAACTCGTGCTTCATCGTACATAAAGGGGTTTAGAGTTTTTACTTTTATTATTGTGAAATTGTTGGATTTTTTTAAGGAAATTTCAAAGTTTTTTCAAGATTACTCCAAAGGAGAACAAGGAAAGTACAAGAATGTTAAGTTGGGTGTATATGATACTAGAACGTTATTTAACTATTACAGGCTCGTTATAAATATGGTTGCTACCCCCATTTCTGAGGAAATAGATTTTGAATTTGGTATCAACTAGCCATTGAAAAAGAATTTAATTCACCCCTCCTATTACTTAAGCATAGGTTAATTCTAAAGAAATAGATAGCACCTTTAGGTGAAATTAACGTTGAGTCTATTTTTACCAAACTCAAATAAAACTGAAACTTTTAATAAATTATGAAGCATTCCTTTGGTCCAAATTCTTATGGGGAAAGCACCTCAGGCAAGAAAACTGAATCAGTTGAAAATACAAAAGACGAAGGGGACTCGGACTGGCAGAGTTTAGATAAACACCAATTCTATAAAATAGCGAAAAATATAGTTAAGATACTCCTGGAACAAGAAGAAAGAATAAGCAAGTGTGAAGTCAAGCATAACGATCAACAGTCCATTAACTTGGATATTTACAGACAGCTAGAACCATTTATGATCCAAAACACAACAATTGAGCAAAAAATTGGAGAATTTGCTAAAGTAGTGAGGGAACTTGAAGAAGTCATTAACGAGAAAGGGAAAGAGGGCCCGTTACACTTGGATTATAAACACATACTTCAATTTACAACATCAGTTACATCTGCAGCTGATTTGATGCCGTTATTTCTTTCCCATTCTGTAGATAAAAAAGTAAAAAGAGAAGTACCTCCCCAACCAATTTCAACAGCTGCAATCCGATCAAGTCCAGTTTGGGAACACTACTATGCGAATAACCCAAACATGTTCTCTCTCTGAATACAGAAGTTACCTAAATAACAACTTAGTATAGCTGTATATTAAATAGATTATTGCAAGCTTATTAAAAGTTATCTGATCTGACGTATGAAACTGCAAAAAATGCAAGAGAATTTATTGCGAAAATTAAACCTAACTGGTAGCACAAGCCACAAGCTTCCAACTGAAACTGCCACGAGTAAAAGGTCAATCAAATACAGTTAATTAAACTAGTATTAAATTTCAGGGATTTGCTAACCAAAGACGAAAATGTCGTTTTATTTATGTGAATTATAATTTAGATTCAAAGCTCTCAAACAGGCGAAATTAAACGGAATCAATTTAGCAGATCAACCATAAACCAAGACTAAAACTGCAAGGTGCGGAATTTGCCTTTAATACACCTCATCGACCCCAGATATTCAATTTCACTTTACAGATATTCTTCACAAAGTTTCAAGCTCCAAAAACAAGTTACCTGCATAAAAATATCTGTAGCTAGCTATTTAAGTAAACCATTATCATGTATCAGGATACTAACAATAATGATTCTAATAATACTGGCTAATAATGATGCTGCTGCTAATGCTATCAGATTTCATAACCTCGAACTACAATATTTGACACCAGAGAATATGGGAACATTTTCTCACACTTCGGAAACAAACATATTCCAATTCACAGGATGTAACCAAATTTTTGACATGGGCTCAGGCATGCACTAAACACAACCTGTAGCAGATTGAACTCCAAGTTAAAGTATCTACATTTATACGAAAAGTATAAACGTCTTCTTGAATCGATTAAGCGTTTCAAAAGTTAATCACTCAAATGATTTATTAAATGCCTCTGAGCCCATGTCAAAATTTGATTAAAATCTCTACACTAGTATTCGTTTGTTTGTTCAACGTGGGAAAATTTTCGATTCATGTAACCCGAAGTCATGAAACCCGCATTAGCACCATGATCATTATTAACATCTATATTAGCATCATTATTATTAGCATCCAGATACATAACAATTGTTTACTTATATAGTTAGGTACAGAAAGAAATCCAACTGCTTCCACATTGGCAGCTGAAGAAGGAAATTCGAATCAGGAACAGATCAAAAACGATCACCGAACAATGGAAGCTAAAAGTTGAAGAATTCAATCAATTGGTGAGAGGGGAGCTAGTTGATTGAATTCTTGACTTTTTGGCTGTCATTGATGTGAGTTTCGCTTCAATCTGAACCTGATTACCGGCAATGCTTCTTGTGCTTCCAATTTCAGAAGCTTTAATGAATTTACTTTGAGTTTTTGACTATCGGTTATTATGAATCTTAATGTTTGATTTACAATTACCTTGTCATAATTTTTGAATAGTGATGTGAATGTTGGCAGCATTTATTTTGCCACCCTACTTTTCTTTTGTACGAAAAGATCACTGTGGGGATGCCGTGCAAGAATGACAAACACAGGAATCAAGAACGGAGCAATAATGGAGACAATTGGTCAGTAATGATTTGTCCGTAGCGATATTTATCACCTAGCAGGACCACATATTTGTAATTCAGTATATGTTAGGACGTAGCTGGTAATCCAAGATGTCATTTACTTAAGGAGAAAATTTACGTGGGTTAATCTATAGAACTGGCCCAGGAATGGGTTAAATATAGATCGTCCTTTTGAAGGTTTTAACTAATACTAAATTTGTTATACGCAGGTATACATTCAGAAAGAAATCAATTATGTCTGACAGCAATGAAATATATCTTTTGCCTTGTATTGTAAAAATGCTCATGATTTGTTCAAATCCCGAAACTATAAATCGGCAGTCGGTTCCGAACGGAGCCCATCGATTTCATCCATTGTGACAGAAAAAAACTGTGGCATCGATTTATCGCGGAAAGGCCCCAAAGCCAGGTAACTTTTTGATTCTAAAAGATCAATAACTCTATGATTAAACTTTCATTGTTGGGACGCACGGTGAGATAACCAACAATCCATTGATTACTAAACATCAGAGCCCGTTTTCGGGAAACTATTTTTTTAGATCGTTCAAGTATAAACCGGTTTTAAAACAGTTGAAGTTATTCTATTTTTGTACGTTCGCTTCTTCCAAACTTAGTAATTCGTCGGCCCTTCTAGACTCCCCGGGAACAAAGTTCTTTTTTTTCGGTGACCAAAACACGTCAGTGAAAAATTCCGAATAGAGTATATAAAGGTAATAACTTCCTTTATAAAAAAATTATTCAGAACTTTTGGTTTTTTCTTTTTTAGTCTTTATTAAGAATCAACTTTTAAATTTTTATCAATGTCTCCAATTATCCAAAAACCAGCCCCAGCTTTCAAGAAAACCGCCGTTGTCGATGGTGTCTTTGAAGAAGTTTCTTTAGAACAATATAAAGGTAAATGGGTTTTATTAGCTTTCATCCCATTGGCTTTCACTTTTGTTTGTCCAACTGAAATTATTGCTTATTCTGAAGCTGTCAAGAAATTCCAAGACAAAGATTGTGAAGTCTTATTTGCTTCTACTGATTCTGAATATTCCTTATTGGCTTGGACTAATGTTGCTAGAAAGGATGGTGGTTTAGGTCCAGTTAATATTCCATTAGTTGCTGACACTAACCACAGTTTATCCAGAGATTATGGTGTTTTAATTGAAGAAGAAGGAATTGCTTTAAGAGGTATTTTCTTGATTGATCCAAAGGGTAACTTGAGACAATCCACCATTAACGATTTACCAGTTGGTAGATCTGTTGATGAATCTTTCAGATTATTGGAAGCTTTCCAATTCACTGAAAAGTATGGTGAAGTTTGTCCTGCTAACTGGCAACCAGGTGCTGAAACCATCAAGCCAGAAGTTGAATCTTCAAAAGAATATTTCAACAAGGTTAACTAAATAGGTTTAGTATTATTATGAATAGATAGAGCTTTTTTTTATTTATGTGACACAATTGTGGCGAAAAACGTCGATTGGTCAAACGTGTATCTGGTAAAATTTACCTCTGTGGGAGGTTGAAATTTTAAATCCGAGGATACAATGGGTGTGATTTACTCAATTGCCTCTCTAGGTAATGTCAATTGTCAAATAAATTGATAAACGAACGACATCCTACAGATGCCACCACAGCCTACTTCGATCCATTGTACTGTAACCTGTTTTATTGTTCACCAACGGGCAAAAAAACAAAAATCAAAAATCTCCCCACCTCCGACTTCCCCCTGCGAAACAGCAAATATATCAGAGGAGGAGAAGAAATTCTATTCAATTGTCTATATCCACATGAAATTATTTTTTGTATCATTCATCATAATACTTACTCTATATACAATGTCACTACGTTCATTTAAAGACATCCACTTCTATCAATATTTAGTAACATCGCAAGTATTCTATCAATCGCAACATACGTATGCATTAGTCAATATCAAACCACTTGTACCTGGGCACATACTCGTTGTACCTCTTCGGACTAGTGTCATACGGTTTGCTGATTTGACACCAGAGGAATCAATTGATTATATGAATACCCTTCAATTAATACATAAATTTATTCAACATGCATACAAATCTGACGCGTTGAATATTGCTATTCAGGATGGACCAGAATCGGGTCAGAGTGTACCTCATTTGCATACTCATATTATCCCTAGGTATGCCAATGATGGCTATGGTGATCTGATTTATACATTGATAGAACAAGAAGATTTGGCTAAAAGATATGATGAGTTTTTCAAAAGGAAGGAATTATTCTGGAAACTGGTAGATGAGAATAACTTGGGACAGAACGCAGGAAAGAGACAAATTAGACTGGAAGAGGTCATGAAAAAGGAAGCAGAGTGGTTATGCGAAGAGCTTTCTAAGTTTATTGAATTAAAAAAGGATTCTTAAGGAAGGGAGCAGAGTAGCAGAAGTATATATTTCTATTTATATGTAAATTCTTTTTTTTTTTGTTTCGATTCCACCACCAGCTCTTTGCATAAGATACAAAGGAAATATGGAAGCATTGGACGAAATTCAATGGAAATCTCCTGAATTTATCCAGGAACGAGGTCTTCATAGTAACAATGTCCTTGAATATTTCGCCCTTTCTCCCTTTTACGATAGAACTTCCAATAATCAAGTACTTATGATGCAATTTCAATATCAACAAATTCAAATCCCCATGAATATGACGTTTCATCAATATTTCCAATCACGACTTACCGAAATGACAGGTATAGAATTTATTATTGCTTTTACTAGAGAGCCGGATTTTTGGATCGTTCGAAAACAACGTCGTTTAGATCCAACATCAACACTAACTCTTCAGGATTATTATATTATTGGGGCCAATGTCTATCAAGCACCTCGAATATATCATGTTCTACTGTCCCGAATGTTATCCAGCGTATTATCGTTACGTAATTCAATTGATATTCTTAATAACATGTCTAGTTATCATATACTGGATGGAGGACATTCTTATAATAACTCTATACATGGGTTAACATCTTCCGCTTCACAATTGTTACTTACAAATGCTCAACCTAAATCTTTAACTATGACTGTATCAAATACAAATGTTATGAATACAATGACCCCGATCACCATGAATACTCCAGGGCTAGCATTAGCGGGTCCTAGAACAGTCGTTGCCCCTCCAAGTACAACTGCATCTTCAAATGCGTTAGCTAGTTCCAATTCCCAATCAGAAATAACCAGTGGAGTATTTGATACCTTGTTAAATAATGTAACTCAATCAAATAGTGAAAAGCTTCCAGGCACTAGTACTAACCTTGAAAATGAAGATAATAAATTGGTATATCTTGATGATATTCCATTATATGGTAAGGGGAGTACTATAGAAATGTTAGGATTAAAGACAAATTTTTAATTAAACATATATAGACTAGTAGTAACTAATAAGAAAATAAATCACACTAAATGGGACTAATTTAAAGTTCATCTTTAACAACCTCATCGTCAACAATTTGTTTTGGAGTTTCAGTTATAGTGTTTTCTTCTTCTGTAGATTCAACAGCACTAGTAACAGCAGTGTTTTCAACTGGAATTTCTCCTGACTTTACAATCTTAATTTCCTTAAGTGGACGATCACCACGGCTGGTTTTGACATTTTCAATATAATCGACAACATTAAAACCATCAATAACTTCACCAAATACAACATGGGCATTATCTAACCATTTAGTCAAGACGGTAGTAATGAAAAATTGAGACCCATTAGTGTTTTTTCCAGAATTGGCCATCAGAAGTCTGTATTTTCTATCATGCTTCAATTCGAAATTTTCATCATCAAATTTACCTCCATAAATAGATTTTCCACCATATCCTTGACCAGTTTCATAATCACCCCCTTGAAGCATAAATTTAGGAATAACTCTATGGAAGATAGAACCAGTGTAACCGAATTTAGGATCAGTCAGAATGGCCAATTGACGGAAATTCTCTACGGTCTTAGGAACAACAGTACCAAATAAACCAATGGTAATTCTACCAATTGGTTCGCCATCTTCTTCAATATCAAAAAATACTTGATTAGTGATGGGTGGGTTTTCTGGTGGGGCAGCAGTGACGCCGGTTCCAAGGAAAAAGTAAAGCAACGAAGCAATTAAAGCAATTGAGGTGACTAATTTCATTATCATGGGATATTGAGTATTGAAAAGAGAATGGCTGTTTCAACTTAGCCCAGTCGTGAAAAAAAAAGCAGGGAGAAAGACAGCGGGGGTAGTAGCTTTGGTGGCCAGGGCGCGAAAACCAAAATTCTGTGGCTTAAATTATTTTGTGTTCTAGTTCGGCCCATTTTTTTCTTTGCCCCAGGGTTCATTTAGTCACGCGTCACTAATTAATGGTTGCAAACACAATTACTTGTGCGTAGATACAACCTTTTATGGTTTCAGTGTATTGTTCAGAATATTATAGGTTTGTCATGATTTAAAGATTAAGAATAACATTAGAAAACGCAGAATTCATTATCGAATTCTGAATGTTTTTGATAAGTTAGCTTAGATTTACGGTTACTGTTTATTGCAAAATCTGAAAGTTGATTCGATTTTCGACAATTATATGTTATTCCCTAAATTGATTTGGTTAATTTGTGTTAATTTCATACTTCTTTGGAAGAACTGGTCAAGATATAGTAGGCACCAAACTTTGTCCTAGGGTTTGTATAAAAACGTTTGAGAATATATGGTGCTTTACGGGGCTATGTCTAGCAGTTTATATAGATGAACCCAATAATATAAGCGTTACTAATTATAGAAATAAACTTTTGTAGACTTCATTTTTGAGATAAATTTTTAAGAAGTATCATCCAACCTCGCGAAAGGCAAGAATTTTCAAAAACATTATACGAATCTCCAACAGTATCCGTTATTATTCTGATAGATAGTGGAACAAATTTCTAAAACAATCTTTTATTTTTGTTATAAAACATATGGAAAAAAAGCTATAATATAAAACGAAATAAGAAAATCAACGTAGGTATTGGAATACTCCAACGCTATAATATAAAACAAAATAAGAAAATCAACGTAGGTATTGGAAAACTCCAACACTATAATATAAAGCAAAATAAGAAAATCAAAGTAGGTATTGGAATACTCCAACTTGAGGCACTATTAGCTACTTCAACCAGAGGGATATCTGGTCCCAGACTTTGCCATGGAGATACACTTGAAGAAGCTCCTGTATATTGTTCACCTGATCCCCTAGTATTGGTCAGACCTGAATTACCAGATGCAACAGAAATTGCCAAAGTGGAAGTCACATGAGTGTACTGTTCAACCAAGGGTACATCTTCGGAGTTGGATGCCTGGGAAATGTCATTGGAATTTGCAGTAGCTGTTGATGCTTTGTTAGAGTTATCTTGTTCAGCAGATGGCAAGCTACCAATAGAAGTCGTAACATCAGTGCCAATGGAGGTTCCAGTGGTGGGTGATAAGTTAGCAACAGTGGGCCCTTCAATGGCAATAGTCCCACTAACAGTAGAAGGATACTGACCAGTTGAAGGTTCTTTTGAAGATTCCAAGGTATTGGAGTTTTTGTTAGTTGATGAGTCATTAGCAACAGTGGATTGTGGACTGGGTGGCTCTTTGGTGACCTCTCCAGTAGGTGACAGATGTTCAGTGGCTGAGAGATTTTCAATAGTTGATGGCCGTTCGCTAATTGGTGGATTTGTGGTAACTGATGATTCTGAAGTACTAGCATAAACAGTTGATGACTCTGTGGAACCTTCTCCTTGAGAAGTTGAGGATTCCCCAGCATTAGTGGTTTCGACTGTATTTCTCGTAAGACTAGACTCTTCATTAGCTGATGATCCTCTGGTAATATTAGACTCTTCGTTGGTTGATGCTTCTTCAGTATTAGTTGACCCCTCAGTATTAGTTGAATCATCTGTATTAGTTGAACCATCTGTATTAGTTGACCCATCTGTATTAGTTGAATCATCTGTATTAGTTGAACCATCTGTATTAGTTGACCCCTCAGTATTAGTTGACCCCTCAGTATTAGTTGACCCATCAGTATTAGTTGAACCATCAGTATTAGTTGAATCATCAGTATTAGTTGACCCATCTGTATTAGTTGACCCATCTGTATTAGTTGATTCATCTGTATTAGTTGACCCCTCAGTATTAGTTGAATCCTCAGTATTACTTGAACCATCTGTATTAGTTGACCCATCTGTATTAGTTGATTCATCTGTATTAGTTGACCCCTCAGTATTAGTTGAATCCTCAGTATTACTTGAACCATCTGTATTAGTTGACCCCTCAGTTGTTGAATCTTCACTATGTGTTGATTCTAAAGTACTTGAAGAATCATCTGTTAATGGTTCGTCAGTTGTTAACCCTTGATTTGTTGTGGAACCTTCAATAGTTGATGACTGTTCTGCAGTTGATAATTCTTCAGTTGTTGTCGACTCCTCGGTGAGTGATTGATCTTCTGTAGATGATTCCACACCTGTGAGCCCATCAGTAGCTGATGACCCTACAGAACTTGACAGAGGTTCAGTAGCTGTTAATTCATCAGTGATTGAAGATTCACCAGAATTGGACGAATTATCTGTAGTAGATTCCTCTTGATCATGTGTTGATTCTTCAATGGTTGTGGAGTTATCCACAGACGATTCCTCTGTTGTTGACTCTTGAGAAATGTCTGTACTTGTTAACCCTTCTGCAGTTGTAGTCTCCGTGGATGATTCTTCTTCTGATGTTGACTCTTCAGCTGATGACTCTTCGGTGCTTGTTGACTCTTCAGTAGTTGATGAACCTTCCGTAATTGGTGAAATACCTGTGTTTGAGACATCTGTGTTTGATTCTTCGGAAGTTGATGATTCTTCAGCAGTCGATAAACCTTCTGTGTTTGATGAATCGTTTGTGTTTGACTCTTCAGCAGTAGATGGATTTGCTGTGGTTGATGAATCTTCTGTGGTGTTGTCGGTAGTTGACTCTGGAATAGTTGAAGACTCTTCTGTGGTTGAATCTTCAACTGTTGATTCCTCGGTTGTTGATGAACCTTCATCTATTGGATCTTCATTGGTTGGACGTGCTGTTGTTGACTCTTCACTAGTGGTAGACTCTTCAGCAGTTGTTGACTCCTCAGTTGTTGATGGTTCTTCAGTATCAGTTGACTCTCCAGTATTAGTTGAATCTCCAGTATTAGTTGACTCTTCAGTATTAGTTGACTCTTCAGTATTAGTTGACTCTCCAGTAGTTGACTCTTCAGTAGTTGAATCTTCAGTTGTTGTTTCTTCAGTAGTTGACTCTTGAGTGGAGGATTCTTCAGCAGCAGTAGTTGATTCTTCAGTTGATGCATTCTCAGTTGATGACCCTTCAGCAGTAGTTGACTCGTCAGCACTAGTTGACTCTTCACCAGTTGCATTTTCAGCAGTAGTTGATTCCTCAGCAGTAGAATCCTCAGATTCTTCAGCAGAAGTTGACTCCTCAGTTGATGTCTCTTGAGCAGTAGTTGACTCTTCAGTGGTTGTTGAGTCTTCAACAGTAGAGGATTCTTCAGCAGTTGATTCGTCAGCAGTATTTGATTCGTCGGCAGTAGTTGACTCTTCAGCAGTTGATTCTTCAGTACTTGACTCTTCAGCAGCGGTTGACTCTTCATCAGTACTTGTTGACTCTTCAGTAGTAGTTGACTCCTCAGCAGTTGAGTCTTTAGCAGTAGTTGACTCATCACCAGTGGTTGATTCTTCAGTAGTTGACTCTTCAGTTGATGACTCCTCGGCAGTAGTTGACTCTTCTTCAGCAGTAGTTGTCTCTTCAGCAATTGTTGACTCTTCACCAGCAGTAGTTGAATCGTCAGCAGTAGTTGACTCCTCAGCAGTGGAATCTTCAGCAGTACTTGATTCTTCAGCAGTACTTGACTCTTCAGTTGATGTCCCTTGAGTAGTAGTTGAATCTTCAGTGATTGTTGAATCTTCAGCAATAGTTGATTCATCTGCAGTAGTAGACCCTTCAGCAGTTGATTGTTCAGTATTTGACTCTTCAGCAGTTGGCTCTTCAGTTGATGTCTCGTCAGCAGTAGCTGATCCAGCGGTACTTGCCTCTTCAGCAGTAGTTGTTTCTTCAACAGTTGTTGATTCTTCAGTAGTTGCTGACTCTTCAGTTGATACCTCTTCAGTTGATGACTCTTCAGCAGTAGTTGTCTCTTCAGTAGTAGTTGACTCTTCATCAGTGGTTGGCTCTTCATCAGTAGTTGTAGTTGAATCCTCAGCGGTAGTTGACTCTTCATCAGTTGACTCCTCTGTTGATGACGCTTCGGTTGATGGATTCTCCGTTGATGACTCCTCAGTAGTTATTGATTCTTCAGCAGTAGTAGAATCTTGAGTAGTTGACTCTTCAGCAGTAGTTGTCGCTTCACCAGTTGTTGACTCTTCACCAGCAGTAGTTGAATCGTCAGCAGTAGTTGAATCATCAGCAGTAGTTGATGTCTCTTCAGCAGTATTTGTCCCTTCAGTAGTTGACTCTTCAGTAGTTGACTCTTCGGTAGTTGATTCTTCAGTACTTAACTCTTCAGCAGTTGACTCTGCAGCAGTGCTTGACCCTTCAGCAGCGGTTGACTCTTCATCAGTAGTTGTTGACCCCTCAGTAGTAGTTGAGTCCTCAGCAGTAGTTGACTCATCACCAGTGGTTGATTCTTCAGCGGTAGTTGTCTCTTCAACATTAGTAGACTCCTCAGTGGTTGTTGACTCTTCAGTGGTTGTTGACTCTTCAGTGTTTGTATCTGCAGCAGTAGTTGACTCGTCAACAGTTGAGTCTTCAGCGGTAGTTGATTCCTCAGCGGTAGTAGATGCCTCAGCAGTAGTTGATTCTTCAGGAGTACTTGACTCTTCAGCAGTACTTGATTCTTCACTAGTTGACTCGTCACTAGTGGTTGATTCTTCAGTAGTTGACTCTTCAGCAGTAGTTGATCCTTCCGCAGTTGACTCTTCAGTTGTTGACTCTTGAGCAGTTGACTCTTCAGTTGATGACTCTTCAGCAGTAGTTGATCCTTCCGCAGTTGACTCTTCAGTTGATGACTCTTCAGCAGTAGTTGACTGTTCATTACTTGACTCTTCAGCGGTGGTTGAATCTTCAATAGTTGTTGACACCTCTGTTGATGACTCTTCGGTGGTAGATGTGGGTTGGCTAGATATAGGAACCAGACAAGGAGTAACAAGGAGCAATGTGTCAGTAGCCCATGTTGAAGTTGAGTGGATAGTAGAAAAAGTTGAAAGTGCTCCTGGCCAACAGGTAGAAATAGTAGTTGTGGTATGAACTGGATCAAATTCTATGATAGTCGCAGTAGACCCAGGTAAAGCTGATTTGGTGGTGTAAGATGTTGAAATCCCAACATAGGTTGCAGTAGTAGTAACAGTAGGTACCGGAACATTCACAACGATTGTCTTTGTTTGATCTTTGGAAGTAGAAAATGGCATTGTGCTTATTTGAGTAGTCAGTCCTGTATAAGTACTTGTTACCACCACAACCTCTTGTCCATTTCCACCAGCCTGATTGTTTTGATAAGCTCCCCAAGTGATACTTTTACTATTGTCAGTAGGTAATGGTAATAAGTTACCAGCACAAGTATATCTATTGACATAAGTTACCGCCATACTCACACCAGTACCAACATCAACAAGAGCATCAATGAATGGTCTATAACCTGCAGGAATGTTTTGATAGTTTACTTGGAATGAGGTGGCTGAACACGTATAAGTGAAAGAAAAATTAGTTACAGCATTTTCAGGTAAATACCAATCATTTAGTTCATTCGTAATAGCCTCATGAACAGACGTACAGTCGATTTGCGAACCCGAGTTAGTTATTTGAATACCTATAGTACCTGACAAGTATCCATTGGGACAATTTCCAGCTAAAAGGTATTGTTGTTGTTTATTCAAGGATGGTACTACCCTGTTAACATAAACAATTTTGCTGGGATCATCCGAAGTGCCACCAGCAAACGTAACGTTAGTGGAAAGCTTGTTAGAACCATCGTAAAATGAAACAGTATTAGTACCAGCATCAAAACAAGTTGAATCTTGTAAGTCAGTACTCAACGCAGAACCACCAACATTAAAAGCAACAGGGAAGTAAATTGTTCCATTAGCAGCAAGTCCGGGAGTAACCGTATTTAAAAGTACACATTGCAATTCTGAAAAAGCGACAACTACGTCCCCTGGATTAAACGTACAAGTTGCATAGTTATTATTTCCGACACTTAAATTGACCGAAGTTTGAGTGGTGGTAAACTTGAAAACACATGGTAAAGTCAAAGTAAATGTATCACCAGCCAGCATAGTTGAACCATTGATCGTCCAAGACATTTGGGCAATCCAACTTGGATAGGCGGGACCAGCAAATGGATAACTAGCAGCAGGTTGCCAAACCAAAGAGTTAAATGAAGTGAAAACTCCACTTATTTGCTTTGCGGTTGCTGTTGCAAGCACCAAAATAGACAAAATTGCAAATCTCAACATGCTGCTGTTCTGGGGATAATGGAAACGAATAGAGAGCTTGAACAGAGAGGAATTGCTGCCATTTTATACTAAAGACGAGATATTTGCAATTTTCACCATTTGATAGACACTAAAACGTTTTAGTGTCAAGGTCAACTAGTGGATATGACGGAGACCCGGAACATTGCATCATAATCCGCATCTCCATGGGGATAATCTGAATATTCTAGAAACAGAACTTAAAAAAATCACATTTTTGCACAACATTTTCTGTACGATTCGTTTGTGCTAGCCTATTGCATCACAGAGAACAATCTTCCCATTGTTATAATGAAAAGAAGCACTTCTGCATTTCCGCCTTTTTAAAGTTAGACAATAAATGGCTTTTAGTAACAAAGGAAACCAGAACAAATTAGGGGAAATCTTTGTACCATTAATTGAAATAGTTATTTCTATTTTAAGAAAATAAGTAAAGCTAATTTTTCAACTAGTACAGAAACCGTTAAGTTCGTTATTATTTTAGTGTCTTGTGTCAAAATATTAGCTGCGATTGGGATCTATTGATATGGATATTCTGGATGCGGCATTTGAGAAATGACACATTTCGTGCCTATCATTCTATGTAGGTACCCTGGCGCAAACTTCTTCGACGCAAGTGAACAACTTTACAATTGGAAATCATGCATAGAACGCCTTTGAAGTGAAATTTTCGATTGTGATTAGCGCTCTGCAGTAGTTATTTTTTAAAGAATTAAGTCCGAATTTTTCAACTCCAAGATCACATGTTTGTTCGAAAAACAAGGTGCTCTTCTCGAAATTTGGTTGATCTCAGGTTACTTCTTTGCGATGAGCATCCAAGCATCTGTATAATTTTGAAACCATGTACTTAAGAAATGGCTTTCCTGCAAATCATTATATGTAGGATTCGGGTATTCTCGCCTATTAACCGCGGAAAGATTTTGTGGCTAACGATGCCTAGCGCGGCACAGAAATAAAATTTCGTAATGCAGCACCTTGCATGTGTTAGCTGAAAAATGAAACTGGCTGCGTCAAACATATAAACTACATGTTTTCAAAAAATAAGATAAAATTTTCAACTTTAAGAGATGATTCTAGAACGAAAGAGCCATTAACCCAATAGGCTATTAGTGCAGCGCAAGTTGATTTCCTTTCAGGTTGGTTTACGACCGGAGATAAGCTAATTTTAAATTTATATAATTGAACAATGACTATTATAATTTACGGGTGGAGGCGTATAGTAACAATAGCCATTTATCCGGATTCTGCCAGTATGAGCTCATAATCCGCAGTATCTCTTATTTGCTCATTCCCAACAACACCAGGGGGCTTTTTGGTATTTCCAATTTTGGAAGGTTTAGTATTGTGATACTTCCATGTGAAAAACCTTACTTTGTACTAATTGGGAGAAATATCGGGATATTTGCTTATAAATTCAACAATAAGCCAACTTTGAAGAATAAATGGAATAGCTTGGCAGAATACAATAGTTTTTACACAATAGTGTCAACGTCTTTGGCTCTAGTTTCTAATTTCTTGAAAGTTCGAACTCTGATTACCATTAAAATATCAGGCTCTAGATCGGATCTTTTTATTTCCTGGGAGCATGCAGCAATGGGACAATGAGTAGGTCTACGCTCTCTATCACTTCTCTTGAATTGTTCCTCTATATACAGTCTTTCAAAAGTATGTTGGCATCGTTTAGATATAACTGGATCAGAATAATAATTTAATGAAAGGGGATCTTTAAGCGAAATTTTACCCCCTGAAACGTTCAATTCTTCATCTTCATTGTCATCTGGAATTGGATCTTCTGGGTTCTTAATTACGAATAAAATATCGCTCAAGTACTTGAAATATTTATGGTTGCTCTCTAAATCTTTGTACTTTTGGGAAAGTTTGGGACTTTCGAAATCTAGGTATTTTTCACGAATAACATCCGAGAAGTTTGGTCTGGTCATGTTTTGATAACTGTTTAATGATTCCAAAGTTAAATCAGATTCCTCTCTTGCGGCAACCAGTGAAATCTCAGGACTGTGACGAATTTGTTCTAACTTCAGCAATTCAAATGAAGACTTCATCAAGTTTTCTAAACTTTGTATAAATTGAGATATGGTTGATTCATCAAATTCAAATTGCGGATGATCTAAAATGAATTTTATATACTTTTCGGCAGTTTCTTCAATTTGACGCGTTTGTTGTTTGATAATGTCAGTTACAGTAGTATTTTTAAACAGCTTTTCAAAATCTCGGATTAACTCTTGCTTGAGAGGCAAATAGTCTGGGAGCTTTAACTCTAAGGTTGGGTTTTCATCTTCTGAATCCGACATGGTTGGTTACTATTGCTGAAGAAAATGAACAAACTGAACCAGAAAATCAAAAAAAAATTACACGCGCAACGCATTTTGAATAGTATAACTAAATAATCTAACTGTTGTATAGGGCAAAAAAATTCTAACAGATACACACATATCTACAGGGTAATAAGAAAAATATTCATTCAAAGGCAAAAGTGTATTCTTAACGATTTATATAAAGCTATTTGTGAAGAGAATTTATACTTTGATCTTTTACTATATCAATATTTTCATTATCGTGCTCTGATTCAATTTCTTCAATAATTCCATTGTTTGCAATCCTATTGGGTGTGTGCTTTGTAATGTTAATAGATGCCCGGGGAATGCGATCCTTTGTGGCTCTCAGAATTAAAGTTTCTTTTACCTTCAATGGCTCAATACCTTCACTAAGTAAATTGGCAACTAATCCCGAAACAATAGGTGCGGCCATTGAAGTTCCTGAAAGAATTTGTGACGATTCAAAATCATGTGCATTAACACTACGAACTTGGGATCCACTGGCAAAGATATCAACACATGGACCCCAATTAGTAAAACCAGTCAAGCTATCATCGTAGTCATTAATTGCACCTACAGTAATTGCATGAGGGGAGCTTGCAGGACTCGTTAAACATGCGTCGGCGTTGGTATTCCCGGCAGCAACTACAATTATTAATCCTGTATTTATGGCTTTTTCGATAGCTCTATTCAAGCAAGAGTTTTTGAAAGCACCGAGGGATAAATTAGCAACTCCCAATTTTCCTGACTGTTGACGATGTTTGGCTGCAAATTCAATAGCAGCAAGAATTGAACTTAACGAGCCTGCACCTTTACTGTTTAAAGCTTTAATCTCGATTAAATTAACATTTTTCGCAACCCCATAAGTTCTAGAACCAATTATTCCTGCAACATGCGTACCATGTCCATTATGATCACCGGGACCTTCATTTGTAAAATCTTTTCCCAGCTGAGCTCTACCAGAGAATTCGGGATGATCAACTCTAACCCCAGAATCAATAACATATGCATTTACATTTTGTCCTGAATTTCTACTATCAAATAAATAAGGGTATTGTTTTCCTGGACGCATTCTTCTAGCTCGACTTATTCTTGCTAAATGTCTTGGAGCTTCATGTTGAATTCTTACATCAAATGCTTGAAATATAACATCAGGAGTAATATCAGCCACCAATTTACATCGTTTTAATCTGTTTAAAATCTCTTTCGAGAAATTACCGGCAAATGCATTAAATTCACCAAAACTAAATGTTTCCGTGATTAAATCCCTTACTCTTTTAGTGGGAGGGAATTGCAAATCATAAGCAAAAAATGATTCCAAGTTTTGATTGGATTCAAGTGAAACCAAATACGGAGTATTTCCTACACAAAATCGTAAAAGCAAAAATAATAAGCATATTCGTAAAATCGTCATGAAGTAGCAACATATTCAAACTTATTTTTGGGAAAACAAGTTAGAGATAGGGAAATTGGGTCTATTTATACTTATCCTTGTGAGCAAGAATCTATATCCCCATGTCACATTTAATCTAAAATCATAGAGATTCCATATCAAAATGTGCAAATCCGTATCTTAGAGATTCCATATCAGAATTATGAAACTTCAAGATGCAGCATAATGTTTACTTTTTCTTGGCTTTTCTTGTGATGCCCATTAGATCTCACCTACAATATCTTTATTGTCAAAACAATTCCCAAAAACCTTTATTTCCTTCAATGCTACAAAAAATCTTACACACAAGAAAAAACTACATTTGTCAAAGTAATTCCTGATTCTCTTGATCATTGTCAGTGGTTACAGCAGAATGATTAGACGTGTCATGATTACCACCGACTTGTGCATTAGCACTAGGAGTGGTAGCAGTGTTATTACTGGTAGAACTTGAAGTGCTTGGAATACACCAATTTCTATGACAATGCCAAGCTCTCATTTGACAATCTCTAGAACAATATTTGGTTCGTTTACATCTACGACATTTCAGAAATTCACGAGGGAATTTCTCCCATTTACCACATTCTAAATTCCCGCATTGTCTTACTCCACCGCGTAAATCATTTCTTCTACATGAATTTCTCATGATTATCCCTGACCAATAATACATATCTGTTCCTGATAAAAATGTGAATTTTTCAACCATAGGAAATAAATTAACTCTTCTATACTCACCCAATGTATCATCTTGATCTTCGGTACACCCATCTTCGTTTATATCAAAATTGTTATAATTGTCATAATCCCATTTCTTTTCCAATAATTCTTTTCTTTCCTTCCGGGTAGAAATAATTATACTTGTTAATTTCTTACTTTCCAATTCAATAAATTTATTCATTTTTTCATTGATTTGGAATAATGAAATTTCTCGTTCTAAATCATCTACAATTGATTCACAATCAATAATCGAATCATAGAGCTTAACAAGATAATCTGAATTTTCAACTGTACGTTTAGAATAATCATCCAAAAGTAATTCTTCGGTATTTACACTACCACTTGAAAGAATATCACTGTCTTCATCTTCATCATCTTCAGCTTCTACACTTTCGGCTTCATCTTCAATCTCGGCATTTTCAGTTAATCCAGTTTCATTATTGACTAATTTTAAGGTATCTTCTTCCAACATTAAACTATCATCATGAATAGCATTCACCATTTGAGGAGAATTTGAAGGAGAGGGATTGAAAGTTAAACATGATAATTTCAATTTTGGAGAAGTTGAAGAACGTAACTTTACTGCCAAAGTTTTCTTCATTTTTAATTTCATTTGACGTTCTAAATTCAGTCTAGCATGTTTTTCTCGAATACTCATATCTAATACCAAATGAGTATTTTGTAATACATCCTTTAAATAAGGATATTTTGAAATATATGCCAACAACTGTAACGACCAAACAATATCATCATCCCGAGGAATAACCACCCCAGTTTCAGTGAAGTTTCGAACTGAAGAAGAAGCAGTTGCTCTTGTTAATGTTCTATTATTATTTTCAAAATCTTTTGAATAAATGTCAGAAAGAAATTGTAAATTACTATCCATTTCATATTCACAATCATTGAAGAATTTATCATCCAACATTTCCAATTGTTTTTCTTCTTTCAACTTATTTATTATATTGACAATGATATATCTTCTTCTTATATCATTGTTTATCGTGTTGTTTTTGTAATGAGGAGGTGGGTGATCTCCGTTATTATATTGAGGACCAGTACCACTCAAATTCGCTATTCTAATTAATTTGAATAATTGTTCTATAGTTAAATTCTCATAATCATCAAAAGTTAAATTATTGATATGATTGAAATAAGATGCACTGCAAGCTGGGCTATTGTTTGAGATTGAAGTTCTTTCAATAGCTTCAGTGGCAACTTGAATTGGATAAGCGTCGTCGTTACTATTGTAATTAGTGAAACTGGCGGTTGCAGATTGGGTAATTGTATCATCCATGGCAAGTTGAGGAGGAGCCGTGGCTGCAGCTGCGGCGGTTGCTGCTGCTGTTGCTGCCGTTGTTGGCATCATACTCGTATCAACCTGAGTATTGAATACTGCAAATTGTTCCCGTATATTCTGTCTTGGTTGAGAATTCATTTGTGGTGGAAATGGGTTGGTGAATGGAACATGAAGATCTGGATCTTGTTCCTGAAGATCTGAATGATTTGACCCCTGTGGTAGTGGTGCTGATTGTTGGTGCAACTGTTGTTGTTGAGGTAATAATTGTCTTGAATTTGCATGAAGAAATGTCCGTTCATTAAGCGACAAATAATTGTCCAATACAGTAGCAATGATTGGAAGAATACCCGCTTCAACAACTTTTTGTCTAATTTTCTCTGTTCCTCTTGTACCAGCAAGAACCAAACATTGAAAAGCTAACGTCCATTTCCAAGCTGTTAATAATTTCTTTTCATTATTACAACCGGTATCTTGAAAATTATTATTATGACATTCATGCAAAATTTCAATCAATCTTTCAATACCTCCATCTATTGACAATGTCTCTCTAACTTTAGCCAGGGATGACACAAGGTATGTCAAATAGTTCAAGGAATTCACCAACGGCTTATCGGATGTAACATCAAGGGCTCGTCTATCATACAAACTAGTTGTTATTGTAACTGCAGCTTTATTACTTGATATCGCTTTATAATTTGAGTCCCGCATAGTGTGCAAACACCTCTTAGTCAGCTAATGTTTATATGAATAATTCAAGGGGGAAAAGAAAAAAAAAAAGAACAACGTCTGGTGATCCTAGTAGTGTAAAGAGGGCTTTGGTGAATGCACTTTGAGAGGTCTTAATAGGATTTGTTTGGTTGAAAACTTTTTATTGTGTGTCTCTGTTTGCCTCTGCCTCGCTTTGTCCTGTCACTCTCTAATCTCAATGTCTGACTAAAAAACGAAAACATTTTTCTTTTTTTTTGCTCCTGGGAATTTTTTTTTTTTCATCCTTTGCCACTTACAAATCTCTTATATGCAGGTTTGATAATTTTTTTGATTTTTATTATTTTTTTTTTTTTGTGTGCCCTGAACGGCGCGATCTAACCAATGTCTATAATTGTATTATATCTCTATACATAAATAAATAATTAAGTGGGTAAGGCTTAATAACCAAGTTTTGTTTCAATTTTCACCATTGCTTTCATACATTGTTCCATGAACATTAAAGTAAGTATAGAATGAGGTCCAATTCTAAATAATTGGGCCCAAAATCCTTTATATAACGCAGCAGGACCTTCAATCCTGATGGTTTTCTGGAAACAATCTAACGGACCTGTATATAAGTTACCTTTTTGATTATACATTCTTGTTAATATAACATCCCATGGATTCATTACAATTGCTACACCTAACCCAGCCATAGATGACGATATGAAATGTAATCCAATCGAGTGATCTTTAACGATATCGTGTTTTAATAAGAAATTCTTGGTGAGGTTATATACTGGTAATTGAGCGGCAGAACCGGCCCCAGTTCGAAGTATGGCAGCATCTACCCCACGATAAAGACCTTTGAAACCTTCCTTGGTATATATTTGGGCTAAACCATCCCAAGCATTCTTATAATAAGTTTGTTGTCCCACTGAAGCTCCTTGTAAGTTGGAAGCCTTGGTGAAAGATTGCATTCTTGTTTTGATTAAAAAGAATGGTGATGCCAATACTGCACCAGCTGAACCAGATATAAACCCAGCAAGAACATTAATTGATAAGTTTTGCGGTATTGGTCCATGTTCATGATATTGTGAAGGAGTTATAATCTGAGTAAGAAATTTTCTACTTGGTTCATATAATCCAATTCTACATCCATTTAATCCAAGTTGATAATAATATCCACACATAAGACCCTGTTGTAAACCACGAACACCTTCATTTTTATAAATGACAACAAATGCTTGGAAAGGGTTCTTGTATAATCTACCACTATTGGATTTGGCTAATTCACCTTGTAATTGCATTCTAGTTTTAATTAATTCAATTGGATTAGTAAATGTAACTGCACCACATGCTGCAATACCACCAGCAAGGAATCCACCAAATGTAGAGACTTTCTCTTGTGCTGTTTTCTTACGTTTAACAGTAGTCATGGATTTAGCTTGATCTGCCACAGCCGTCACTAACAACAACTCCTTGTTTTCTGCCTGGTTCATAAGGTGGAGATTTTAGGTTTTAAGTTTAAAGATCTATGGTGAAAAATTATTTATCATAAGCAAAAAAAAGAAATTAAACTGCGAAAATTTGTAAATAAAAATAATGGCCAGAAACGGGCCGGAAATTTTGGCATATCACGTGCCATCGATTGAAATTTTGCGTTTCATGTAGTCAATTGGATCTGGGTTTTGTTTATAATATGCGTATGCTTTAAATGGAACATACCTAATTGAAACAAATAGATGAAATGAAGTCTTGTTTTATAGAGTAGGTTTTAAGTTCGTTAGTCGTTAGTTGTTATGTCTGATAGTTTTCTGTTATATTGCAAAAAAATCAGAAAAAAAGTAAGCTTTTTGCTATTGTTTTGTTTAATACAAACTAAAACCGTGTTGATTCCCAGCCCGAATGAACCGGAAGATATGTTAAACATTTAGTTAATGGATATGAAAAGGTGTTGGATACAATTGTTTCCCTGCGAAAAGGGTGTAATAAGCTAGACTGAACACTCATTTATATAATATAGTAGTGATTTAACATATACTAGCCAAGCACCGGAATACCTTTGACTTTGAAAAGATGTCGGTATATTCCACTTCGTTTGTTTGGTTCTTCTCTCTTTCTAAAGAAATAATGATTTGTAAGTCTGGAAAGTTCGATTTAATTTGCCCCCACTTTTGTTCCAGATTTTGTTTTTTTGCAGTTGATCTCATCTGTGGTCTCGGTCAGCAAAGAAAAAAAAGAGTCAAGTCCAGAACCACCACTTGTCTACTGGCACATAACCTAAGCTATAATGTTGAGAAGAACATCTGGCTTAAAGACAAGACAAGTACTTAGACGGTACTTGTCGTCAACAACGCCTGACCCGGCTGTTCTTTCTAAATATCCAATTGGGTTAAATTTACATGGATTTGAAATTGTTCAAACTACACCAATACCAGAATTTTCCCTTGTTGCAGTTGGGTTAACACATCCTAGTGGTGGTAAACATTTACACTTGCATGCTTCTAATGACAGCAACAATGTTTTCCTGATTGCCTTTAAAACAAACCCGCCTGATTCAACTGGTGTTCCTCATATTTTAGAACATACTACATTATGTGGATCTGAAAAATACCCGGTCAGAGACCCTTTTTTCAAAATGACAAACCGATCATTGAGTAATTTCATGAATGCAATGACTGGTCATGATTATACCTTTTACCCATTTGCTACCACCAATAACAAAGATTTTGATAATTTAATGGATGTATATCTTTCGTCGGTATTTGAACCACAACTTCAATATAACGATTTCTTACAAGAAGGTTGGAGATTAGAACATGAAGATGTCAATGATATCAAAAGTAACTTGGTTTTCAAAGGAGTGGTATATAATGAAATGAAGGGACAATATTCAAATTCAAGTTATTACTTTTATATTAAATTCTTAGAATCGATTTATCCCGAATTGAATAATTCCGGTGGTGATCCAAAGAATATAATTGATTTAAATTATGAAGATTTACTTGAGTTTCATAATAAGAATTATCATCCTTCAAATGGAAGATCTTTCACTTACGGGAATTTACCATTGGAGAATCATTTACGTAAATTGAACGATTTCTATACTAGATTTGGTAAGCGTAAATCCTCACTTGATATTAAACAATCGATATTCAATCAAGGAGGTAAGGAATCGTTTGATGTGACTGTTCCTGGTCCAATTGATGCTATGAGTGGTAAAGAGGCAAGTTCTCAGTATAATAGTTCAATTACGTGGTATTTGGGGAATCCCTTACAAGAAGAAATGAAGTATGAAATATTCAAATGGAAAATTCTTGGTTCGTTATTATTTGATGGGCATAATTCTCCATTGTATCAAGAACTTATTGAGTCGGGATATGGTGATGACTTTTCCCCAAATACTGGGGTTGATGTTACAACTTCATTGTTTTCCCTTACTGTTGGGCTTAACTTTTTAACTAAACAACAAGCTGAGAATTTAGAAGCTAAAGTTGTAAGTATCTTGAAAGATAAGGTTTTTCCTGAATTAGAGAATAATGAAAGTGGGTATAAGGATAGAGTTGAAGCTATTGTTCATCAAATTGAATTAAACTTTAAAAAACACAAGGCAAACTTTGGTTTTGGTTTACTTAATGCAATTGTACCTTCATGGGTCAATGGATTAGATCCAATTAAACAATTACAAGTTGAGACAACTTTGACTCAATTCAAACAAGATTTCGCTAGCAATGGGTTGAGTATATTTAAAGAATTATTAACTCCTATTTTAAATAACAACAGTAAAAAGTTCAAGTTCACTATGGAACCTAAAGAAGATTTCTCCAAATTGATAAATGATGGAGAAACTTCAAGACTTGAACAGAAAGTCAGCGTGTTGGAACCAGAAGATGTTAAAGTGATTTTTGAACGTAATTTGAAACTTGCGGAGGAACAAGCAAAGGAACAAAACACTGATGTTCTTCCAACACTTACTATGAAGGATATTCCTGATAAGGGACAATTCTATCCATTAAATAACTTCACTACCAGTAGTGGTACTACTATTCTGGAAAGAATAGTTGATACTAATGGATTAGTATACACATACGGGTTAAAGGATATCCCTAATTTACCTGTGAAATATTATAAATATCTTCCATTATTCACCAATTGTTTAACTAATTTAGCAGGAACAACCAAGACATCAATTACTGATCTTGAAACGAAGATTAATCTGAAAACGGGTGGGGTTTCATTCAATTATAGAATCACACCAAATCCTTATAAGATAAATGACTTTAAATTGGGTTTTTCCTTGGGTGGTATGTCATTAAGGAAAGATGCTCAATATGTTTATGATTTATGGTATGAAATCTTGACTGAAACCAAATTTTCTCCAGACAAGGATGTATTGGATAAATTGACAGTTTTAATCAAGAATATGGCCCAGAATCAAATTAATCAAATTGCCGATAGGGGACACTCGTATGCTTCTAGTACAAGTAGTTCTAAATTATTGGTGGGTAAATATGTAAGTGATATTACTGATGGATTAACTCAAATTCAATTTGTAAGTGAATTAAATTCAAATCTTGAACTTAAAGGGGAACAATATTTAATTGAAGAAATCTTACCCATTTTAAACCAAATTAAACAATGTATCTTGTATGAAAATCAAGGATTTAAATATAGACTTGTTGGTGATGGAGAAACAATCAAGGAAAATGAATTATTAATTCAAAATTTTAATGATAAAATTAACCAAAAATTACTGGTTTCAAATTCAACCACTCCATTAGAATCACTTTTAACTTCTTGGAAATTAACTCCAAATGAGAAAACATTAGTTAATCTTCCATATCAAGTTGGATATTCCTCATTGGCAAAGCTTGGTGCATCCTATGATAGTAAACATGGGGCTGCATTACAAGTATTATCTCAATTATACAGTTTTAAACATCTTCATTCCAAGATTAGAGAATCGAATGGTGCATATGGAGGAGGATTAAATTATGATGGAGTATCAGGTGTCTTGAACTATTACTCCTATCGTGATCCAAACCCTACCAAATCAATTGAAACATTTGTTGATTCATTTGATTATGGATTGGCCGGTTGGAATGAAGCAGATTTACAACAAGCTAAACTTCGAATTTTCCAAAGTGTTGATGCTCCAATTAATTTATCAAGTCAAGGATCAACGGCATTCTTTGATGGGATCACGGATGAATTAAGACAACAAAGACGGGAAAACTTCTTGCTGGTTAATTCAAATGATTTGGTTGAAGTGACTCAGAAATATTTACTTGATAATCAAGTGAATCTGATTACTGTGATTGGTAATAATGATGTATTGAAAGTTGGAAATGATTGGAATGTAAGAGAATTAAAAGCGTAAATAAAAAAAATAGATCTTGTAAATATAATAAAAGAAACATATAAATTAATGCCTCTTAGAGGTCTGCCTCTGTGGAATACTCTTTATGTGCCGGCTTCTACTCTAGAAGTATATAGAGTTTCAAAAAATGCGTAAAAACAGTATTGTTGTTTGCATGCTCTTAACAGAACTAGTTTAAATGAAAAAGAAATTGTGGTCACTTTGTCATTTAACCGAGTATATCAAATCTAGTTTGGTGAGTCTCTACGTGCTGCCTTTCAAATATTAATATTTATTGGTGTATTCTATAAACCGTAGATTTTTTTTTCTATGTACAAGTAGGTCCCTTTTCTAACGATGCAGTCTAGTGTAATCCCTAGGTGTGGCATTAGCAATCTTTCTCTTTTTAGCTTCAGTAAATAAACAATGTCTTTGAGCTCTTGGATCATATAATATAAGATTTAAATCTGGTGATGATCTTTTTATATTAAACCATTTTTCATAACCGGTTTTAGCTGATGAAATTAACTTCACCATAGTCCTAATTGATTTTTTAGCGGCCATCTTATATGTCTGAACCTGTTGTGTGGATATAGTTTTGAAGTATTGGTTGGTGATATCTTCAATTCAAAATTTTCATATTTTTTTCCTTTGATTTTTTGTTGCAATATAAAAAACGTTGATTTCCTATTTGGGTAGACTGCCTAACAGATTATGAACATGTGTTTACTAGTAAATACTCAAAAACTATTATAAAATTTGACAATAGCAATATAATTATGCAAATACAATGGTCTATATATCTGGTTGATCAATTCAAGAATTTGTGTTTAGAACTTTAGAATATTTATGCTAACCTAAACTATCCAGATATAATAACGCTACCAGATTTTAATATAGTTGATGAATAAATAGCATAATCATATAAAAATAGAAGGTGATAACCTTTCGGTTTTGCCTGTTTACTAAATCTAGAGCATTTATCTTGAAAACTACATTACGGTACTATCATCCAACAAACGAGTAATCAAAACTTATTATTTTGTTGGAATTTTTGGCTAAAACTATAGGAATTACAAGTTAGTAGTTTTTAAAATCCACAAAAGCTACAAAATCCACAAATCATCAAGCCCTTGCACTGGTAATTCAACTAGAATAGGTAGTTGCGAAATAACTATAGATTGCCTGGTTCATATAGTAATAACTACCTATCATTCTTACACTTCCTAATTAGGCAAGTACTCGACTAATTTTCCTTTATACTAAAAAGATCAACTCACGCGTTGAAACTTGACAGACTGTTTTGTCTGAAAAAAAAATAACTTGGACAACCAAAGTTACACCTTTTGCTCTAACTCCACACAGCCATGCAATTCTTATACATAATAACCTTGTTTTATGTTGTGCTTTGTCAAGCATTACATATGGAGATTCCGTCATCCCATAACCCATCACCTGTATGTATTCGTGATTTCGTTCAAAAGGATCAAATGGTGGTTATAAATCTTAAATCGGATGGTCATAAGGGAGACGGACAAAGATTAGATTTAAAAGTAGTTGATCTGATGGGGAATGAATATCGTAATAAAAAGGGGCTTTTAGGAGCCGTTAAAGTTGCATTTACAGCTCATGATAATGCCGCATTTGATATTTGTTTAACTAATTATCAAGAAAAGAAATGGGGTAGAAATTCCAAAATTAGATTTCTTAGAAATATTGAATTAGATATTGAAATTGGGGCTGCTGCTAGAGATTGGAATGCTTTACAAGCAAGTGAGAAATTGAAACCAATTGAACTTGAATTGAGAAAAATTGAAGGATTAACTAAAGAAATTGTTGAAGAAGTTCAATATTTAAAATCTAGAGAAGAAAGAATGAGAGATACAAATGAATCAACTAATAATCGAGTTAAATGGTTTTCAATTACTGTAATTGTTGCTCTTATTGGGTTAGGTGTTTGGCAAATCCAATATTTAAGACATTACTTTAAAGTTAAACATATTATCTAAGCTGAATCCCTATATATATACATATATACTAGAAAAATAATTTAAGTAGTTATAAATCTTCTTTTTACCAATTATGGTTTAAAATATCAATATAGCTTTCCCAGGATATATCTTTCTTATATACTTCCGCCTGCTGTTTACTTATTGAAAATTTCAAATTTGCATCAATATAACATTGATCAACATATTCCTTATAAACATCTTGTCTTAATTCATCAGCCTGATGGCAAATATTTAAAATTGCATCAAAATCAACCACCTCTTTACTTTCTACATCTATAATCACTCTTGAAAATAACCACCCCAATACAAAATTAAATTTCAACCAAGTTTGAAGAAATTCATCAAAAATTTCAAATGATTCATCTTCAGTGATGGTAAGATAAATATTACTTGTACCCATCCATTTCAAAACCAGTTGTAAATCATGTATTGGATCTTCTTGATGTTTAAGGGTAAAGTCATGTAAGGTTATAAATTCAGTTAATAAAGATTGTGAAAGTTTAACCAAGAATTCCTTTTTATAAGTAAATTCCGTACTACTTGTATCATCATACATGGAATAGTAAAATTCCGACAAGTACTTGTAGTCAATATCTATAAGTTTGTGGGTAAGTTGTTGTATTAACACATTCGGTGAAGTAGTACCATAGTCTTGACTTAACGACCAATAATATATCAAATTTATAATTTTGAATCGAAGTCTCATAGAATCTATATTATCATTGTTTTTAGTTGCTTCACCTGTCTTTATAAACTCCTTTTCATAAGCGTAGCAAGATTTATGCGGAATTGGTGAAACTCTCGGGATCAATCCATGGAAAACATATTCAACAAGTCTATCAAACCAACTCAGTTTAAAATGATCCAATTGCGTAACTAAACTATCAAGGAGATATGTAGTTGTATTTATGTAAATTTCAAGTTCAATTATTGTAAATATTAAATTTAATACATTGCTATGGGCGAGATATAACGCATGATAATTTGAATTATATTTACTTCCACAGTAAAAACACCAATTTATAAGTTTCCAAATATTGAAATTGGACTTGGGGTTAAGTTTCTTACCTAACAAAACATCATCTTGAACTTGGGTTGATTCTTCGGTTGGTGATGTTGTTCCAGTGACTTTATTAAGAAATGTCAGGAAATTGTCAATTTTGTCCATAGTCGACGACACTGACGCGTTGGAATTCATACTGGTGAATTTATTAACTTCATTTGTCATATTTTCAAGTTCTTCTTGCGTGTTTAATATCGGTTCATCTTCGGAATCACTTACGCGTTCTCCTTCTGAATCACCAACATCAATGGGTGCCTGTTTTTTCTTTCTCGGTGATGTTTCAAGGAGGTGCATAATATCGTTACCAGCAGCAGGTTGAATTGTTTTACTTTTAGGTTGAGTCTTATTCCGAGTCCGACTGGAACTAGAATTAACAGTGGCACAATCTATGGCGAAATCTCGGATAAATTCAGTTAAACTTGAATATAATTGAGTATCAGTGTCGGAAATTTCAATATAGTGTGTTAATAAGTATATACATCTATCATTGAGTGTGGTGTATGTTGTTTGGTAGTGGTAAAGAGTGTCATTTGTAACTCTTGAGGCTAATGTAAATAATAGTCTTATTATATCAACTGAAGGAATTATACGTTGATTCAGCTCCAAGTAAGTTAACAATGCATCAAATTGAGTGACATTGTTTAAATCACTGTCTAAGTATAGTTTATCTATGAATTTTGTTCGTAAGGTTCTAATGGTCATTCTTTGATGTTGATCTAGATATCGAAAATTTTGATTAGTGCAAAAAAAATTGTTAGCTATATAGAAGTGGTAAATATGTCACTAACAGTAAGTAAATATTTAAAGAAGTTTTTAAAAAGCGAGTACTAACGCGACCAAGTTTTATACTACAACAGGAAACATCAAAGTTGAATTATATTCGTCCAATGATTCTTCAATTTTAGTAGAGAATTTCTTACGACATGTTGCCAAAGGTTCATATGAAAATTTAGCCATATTGAGATTTATACCAGATTTTATATTACAAACAGGATCTCCTAATAATAGAAGCACATACTCAATCCCAGCAGACACAGAAAACGCGTTACAAGGTAATGATCAACGTGTTTTACAGCGTGATTCTGAGATTGAACGAGGGACGTTATTTACCATTAACACAGGTGCACAACCCGACTCACAATTTTTTATTCTCTTAAATACAAAACACCTTGATGTATTAAATCAAAGTGGTAGTTACACAGCTATAGGACATATAATAGATGGAATTGATGCTATTGAGAAGGTAGAAGGTGATATTCAAGTTGTTGATCATATATCAAGTAAACCAATTGGAAAATGGAAGAAAAAAATATGGATAAATAGAATTGAAATTCATAATAATCCCTTTGCTGGACAACTGAGCGAAAGCGAAGTTGTCTAAACGAATCTTCAAAGTTAGTATATATTTTACTATTTTACAACTGCGCTAGTTGTTAGACAATAGAAAATACTTTAAACAACTTCACTTTTGTTAGACTTCTCTGTAGGTGTGAATTCGCCATCCGGCTGGTTCAGTCCAATTCCCCTAAATTCCCCAAAATCTCTGCAAAATCTTTTATATCAACACAAGCACCTTCCTTTATATTATAATTCAATAAATTACCATTCGAATCAAAACAACAACATCCTAACATATCAATCAAAAATGATTCACTTATTGGTTTTTTAGTCTCGGGATCATTGTCCAAATCCAAACTAGATTTAACTTGTTTAAGATCAGGTAGAGTCAATTTAAACGTGTCAACCGTGCCCGTATTGGTATTTACACTACCACTTGCTTGGAGAAATAATTTCCAACTATTTTGAATGTGTTGATAATTATTTCTAAATTTTATTAGTCGATTTAAATTAAATAATAGTTTATCAATATCAATTATATCTATTATATCTTGAATGTTATTGGTTATGGTATACGCTTGAATTAATTGTAGACTCGTGCTTTGTTTGATATTCAGAGGGTTTACCTCTTCTCCTCTACCTTGAACAAAACTATAGTAATATTCTATTGAATTAGTAATATCATTGGTAAAACAAGTTGGGATTTTAAGTATGGTTAATAATTCAGGTAATTGATTTAGATATAAATCTTCATCACCAGTTAATTCAGAGTATTCATCCAATATTTCATCTTCTATTTCCAGGTTAATACTTTCAAATTTATCCAAATTAGACTTGATCTTCCTAGGTGGCATTATACCGATGGGAAAACTGTCGCGTATTAGTAAGTCTCGGTATAAGTACGGTCCGACGCACACGGCACCAAATATATTGCGATGCAAAAAAAAAGAAATCGCTTCGATAAACTGACATACACTCGGCACATACACAGATAAGATGTCACAACCTTCGATAAATACTACTCTTATCGAAGTAACCGATAAATTAACCACTCCACCTTGTAGAATATTCTTTAAAAATGAATATGAACAACCTTCAGGAAGTTTTAAATTACGAGGAATGGGACATTTAATATCAACTTCAATAATCACCGCTAAACAATTAGACGAGAAAAAGAACGTCAAGGTATTTTCAAGTTCAGGCGGTAATGCAGGATTAGCTGCCGCTTATTCGGCAAAATATTATAATGTACCTTGTATTGTGGTATTACCTGAAACTTCCAAAATTAACGTTATTGAAAAATTACAATCATTTGATGCGAAAGTAATTATTCATGGTAAACATTGGGGTGAAGCCGATCTGTATTTGAAAAATATGATTAATGAATTGGATGACTCTATATATCCAGTTTATTGTCATCCATTTGATAATGAATTATTATGGCAAGGACATGGTAATTTCATTGACGAATTAACCCAACAATTATCTCCATCAGATCTTAAAAAAGTTAAAGGTGTGGTATGTAGTGTTGGAGGAGGTGGTCTTTATAATGGTGTTGTTGAAGGGTTAAATAGGAACCCCCGATTATCGAACGTTCCCATTCTTGCAATTGAAACAAAACAAGCTCCAACTTTCAACGAAGCAATAAAACAAGGGAAAGTAATTCATTTACAACAAGTAAATACATTAGCCACTTCATTAGCATCGCCTTATATTTCTGAAAAATCATTAACCAATTATTCCAAGCATAAGACAAATGTGGTTGAAATTGATGATTTGGATGCAATTAAAGGTGTTATTGATATGTATGATACTTTTGAAAAAATGGTTGAACCAGCATGTGGTGCATCTGTATGTGTTGCTTTTAATAGACAGGATTTACTTGAAGTGTTTGACGTGAAAAATGATGATATTGTTATTGTCATTGCATGTGGTGGATCGGGAGTAACTAAAGAGATTTTACAACAATATAGAGATTTAGCAAATTAATAGAATAGATTAACATTTTAGTGTAAAGTCTTGCTCTATTTATTTTCAAACTTCCGATAACGAATCATTTGTAAAATAATTTGTTGAGCATTAAGACTAACTGTAATACTGAAAGTAGTCTACTGCTTGCCTAGTATTCTTTTTTTCTATGGTATATCATTATTTTGAACAACAAATTGACGCCAATGAACAAATTTTATTTATTAAAACACAGATAATTTTATTGAAGAAAAATAGCTATAACAACGAACGCTTTTTACAAAGTTTTCAAGGAAAACGTGGAACTATTATAACTATTGATATAGTCGCACCACCTCTTGGAAAGCAACATTCCGGCAGAAGTAATGTATGGCTCAATATTGTTGGCTGCAAAATCTTCACAAAAATATACGCTACCAAATATTCAATTTTCCAATCTCTACAGTCCCTACAGAATCAAATCTCAGATCAAATAAAAGAAACAGCAGCGTAACTTATAATCTTGTCTTCAGTATCTTGAGATTAGGAGGAAGAATTCAAGCGTCCACAAATCGATTTTGTTGCTCTGACGTAATAGATGAAGCAAATTTGTAAGTTTATCTCAACAAAAATATGCTGATACATTTCCAATGCGATTTCCGGCCAAGTTCTACCATACTAAAGATGTTCGGAATCGAAAATGGGTCAAATCACCTGTGAAACAAAACCTCATATCTACATTGGTCAAGTTTCCCCAAATCATGGATTAAATAATATTTTTAAGTATTTCAAAGTCAGGGGTAATATGCTTAAAATGACAATCTGCTTAAGCTAACTAAGCTGATGTTCAAGTGTAACAATAGACCCGGTCAACCACAAGATTGAATGAGTTAATGTGTTATTTCCTGTACAAACACAATTTAGTTCTAAGTCAATTGAACGAAACAATTAATTTACACGGTGAACCCAACAAATTTTTTCCTCTAATATATTACTCACTGATAAGCACAGTAAAGTTGGAAAATGTTGATGTCCTTTAGATGTAGGTAAATCATATTGAGCAAATCTTAGTCTCTTCAAAGCTCAATCTATGTACGTCGTTCTTGTTTACTAAACATTTTCATATCGAAGTTTAAAAAATTACAGGGGCTTCATTTTCCTGTCTTAATTATGAAGTATTCCGGGTTGGGCCGAGGATTTGTGGGGCAAAAAAATACGAAGTTAGTTTTTGCGCGTGGTTTTGACATACCGCTAAGATCAAGAGCAACTAAACAAATTATATGCTTCAAATTAAATATCAAAATAGTGAGGAATATTTCTAAACCTGTTTTCTTCCCACAAGTAATCTTCAAAATATTCGCTTTCAATCCAAAAAAGAAAGATAATAAAGTTACCCCTCAGTTGCTAAGTAATACTTGAGCAAACCAACAATGTCACAATCCAAATGGCTGATAACACTATGGAACAACAACTCAACAGCAAACCAAGATACTGCAGAACCCCCAATAGAACCACCTAAATCATCATCACCGATAGCAACTGATAATACCCTCCATGGTAAAAGGAAATTTTCATCATCATTTCTGCCGCTGCCACCCACAGTGCCACCAACAATGGCAACGCCACCAATTAAACAGTCACATCTGAAACTGCCACCACCGCCTAAACTTAGACATAAATCTTCTACAACATCACTTGCTTCATTAACTTCCGGAAATTGGCTTGGTTGGAAGAATCAACAACACCAGCAGCCACAACAACAACCCAGTTCAAATGTACAAGAAGTGCTTAATCAAGAAAATGCTATAGATGATACCACTGAAGAAGTCCTTGATGATACTATTATGAAACGAAGCAAAAGTTGGGCATTTTGGAATAATCTGACAGATACTACAATTGAACCTTTTTCAAATACAGTTTTAAAATCTAACCATTCAACTCTTGTTAAAAATAAAGATTTAACGATTACTCCTGATGATGCCGTTTTATATAAACCTCATGATAAAACAACAGAATTTAATCAAATAAACACTCATAAAAATGAAAATTTAAAAGAAAATTTGATTGTACCTGATTGGAATAAATGTTTGCCTAATTCAAATAATCTGGGAAGTTGGTATAATTCAACAAGTACCACTTCCGATTGGAAAGGTATGTTACAGCTGATTTATAGTAAGTTCGGGTTGGGACCTAATAAACACAATGATAAAGAACAGCAAGCATATAAATTATATGGGAAATCCCTTGGAAAATTAGCCCATGAAAAACGCAGTTGTTTACCAAACTACAATAAATATTATCAATTTGATCAACTGACTCAAATACAAGATGATCAAACTGATCCTAATTCTATAACTATAAATAATGATCCTAATGGGAATTTATTAATTAATACTACAAATACTGCCCCACCAGAGATCATAACTAGTAAATCAGGTAATTTACAAAAAATTAAGAATATCCTTATTATTGGAGTTCATGGGTTTTTCCCTACCAAGATGATTCGTCCCATAATTGGAGCACCAAAGGGAACATCGTTAAAATTTGCTGATGAGTCAGAAAAGGCAATTATCCGATATTGTATTGAAAATAACTTAATTAATGAATCTGAATCTGAATCAAATATAAGTATTCAAAAAATTGCCTTGGAAAAAGATGGTAAAATTTTCCAACGAGTTGATTTCTTCACTGAAATTTTATCGAAATGGAAAGAAGAATTAAATAATGCTGACTTTATATTTTTTGCTTCCCATTCTCAAGGTTGTGTTGTTTCGGTTATATTATTAGCAAGATTAATCATGGAAGGGATTTTAACTAATGCTATCCATAAACGAATTGGTATTTTAGGTATGGCAGGGATAAATAATGGTCCATTTTATGGAACAGATCAATCTTTATTCATGAAGGCTTATTCGACAATTGAACATGAGTCCTTGCTTGAATTATTTGAATTTACAAAATTTACAACTCAACAATCGGTGGTATATACTAAATCCATTCAATTGATTATAAATTATAATGTCAAGATTTGTTTTATTGGTTCAATAAATGATCAATTGGTTCCATTATATTCAGCTTTATCTTCACATATTTTCCATCCAAATATTTATCGCGCTTGTTATATTGATCAAAGTTCAAATACGCCCAAATTCATTTCAAAATTGGTTGGAATATGTTGTGAATTATTAAATCGAGGATATTTTGATTGTAATGTATTGAAAGAATTAAGTAGTTCATTACTGGGGAATTTAACTGGAGGGGGACATTCAAAAATATATAATGATGGGAAAGTATATGATTTAGGAATCAAGTTTATTCTTGATACTGATGATATAATTATCCCCCCAGTGGCACAAATTGGGGATTTAACTAATTTACCCCAAGTTAATCAAGTATATGTTAAACAATTTAATATTGCTAAAACAGGTACTAATCCATATATTCTTCCTTGGTGCTTAAGAAGTTTATTATTTAATATAGAAAAAAACCATAATAATGGGGTTGAAGAGATTAAACAATTAGATGAATTGTTTGATTTTTGGAAGCCTGAAACAAAGATTTTAAAAGAATTGAAATTTAGACTTAAAGGTTTGAAATCAAAACTTTAACAACATATTTAGAATATATAAGTAAAAATAAAGGAATAATTATGACGTTTTGCATGGCGTAGGATCTACATGAAAGTTGTTGGCATCGAAACCTTTGAGGTTAAGTTGCTTCTTGTTTTACACTTTAATTTGCAGTCAACTTTTGTTTCGCAACAATATATTCATCCTATACATATATTCTACAGAGCAAGAGAGAATAGCAACTACACACCGGCTGGTAATACCAAGCGAGCTATATACTATTAAACAGATATTCCACCAGTATGAAAGGTGTAGTAAGCGATGACTTTAAACAATTGCTAGCCAAATAGAACCAATTATAATAAGCGTGGAAATCGGATTAGTACTGCTTGAACCAGCTGAATTATCTGCATCAATTTCACGCTTGTGTCCTCTACCATTATTTCCATTCCCCTTATCTTTGTCATTGCCCTTACTATTTTCATTATCATTTCCCTTGCCATTTGAGTTACCGTTACCTTTACCACTATCGTTATTATTTCCCTTGTTATTTTCATTTCCTTTGTCATCATGGTTGTCATGATCGGGCCCGTTATTTCTATGGTTATCATGATCATTTTCATTTCCTTTGTTGCCATGGTTATTTCCCAGATCACCATGATCATTGCTGTTTCCACTATGACCTTTGTCATTGCCGTGATCATCCTTATTCCCATGCCCATTATTTCCGTGGTTATTGTTGTGATCTCCATGGTGATTTCCAGGTCCATTATTCTCGTGTCCATTGCTATGACCATTATCATGTCCTTCGCCATGCCCCTTATGATCATTATGACAGCCATTATACCAATTCTCCGTCCCTTGGTGACAATGACTAGGTTTAGAAGTTACAGAACTTACACTGGATGATTCAATATCAGTGGAAGTTTCAAGATCTGAAGATGTTGTCTCGAATTCTGAAGTAGTTTCAACCTCAGAAGTAGTTTCAACCTCAGACGTAGTTTCAGCCTCAGAAGTTGTCTCAATTTCGGAAGTGGTTTCCTCCACTTCATTGGAAGTAGTTTGAACTTCGGTTGTAATTGCAGTTGGTGGTGTTTTGATATCCAAAACACAAGAACAACCACCTTGATTTGCTCCAGAAGGAGATACATCATTATATTTTATATGAACCAATGTAGCATCTGTAGTTATCGCAAATTTTGTTATATCATATTGCGCACCAATGTTAAGAATTATTGCCCTACTTGAAATAAAAACCTCTAGAAAACCAACATCAGGTACATAAGCGAATGAGGTATACCCCAGGTTAGGAACAGAAATTGTAGCTCCAGTCCCAAAATTGATTAAATAAAAATATAAAACTTGAGGAACAGTTTGGACTCTAAATTCATTATTAGTTCCATCAAATACAACAGTAGGTATAAAATCACTTAATGCATTATTTACAATAACTGTAGATCTTGAAAGGTAAAAACAACCGGCTCCTCCAGGGTTTAGATATTGGACTAGTTGCAGATGGAAACATATGCTACCTTTATTGATAGGATTGGTAATAAATAGATTACCAGTTTGTCCCCAAAATATAATGGACCCAGTATTTGTTATCTGCTCTACAGAGACATCTAAATTAGTTCCATAAATAATCAAATCACCATTATTGTTGTTGTTATTGTGAATGACGAGGGAGAGAGTGTTGATCTGACGAATATCAAATAGAATGTATCCACTATTATCCAAAAGCTGAACATCAACACGGGAAGCACTATTAGTTCTAAAGAAGAATTCCCCCAAACTTCTAACAGAAAATGAAGTTACAACAAATTGAATAGCATTTACAAGAAGTAACGCCCCCGTTGGTTCAATAATAAGAGGAACCCCTGAAATAGAAGCACTGGTCGAAGTTGTGGGTGAACTGATATCAAGTGAAACTACCCCTAAAAATAATAGATTGAATAAAAGAAATAATTTCATTTTGTAGCAAATGATTGATATGATTTACAAAAGACCAAGAAAAAACCAGGAAAACCGAGATCTTATTTATAATCTTGGCAAATATTTACGTTGGTTTTGGCCTTGAATCTAACTTTTAAGGTTTTATTTTACGGACTGAATCTCTTGTTTATTATGGGATATTTTATAACCAATTTGTAATGACATTACTTACGAAAGGGTTTAGAAATTATTTTGCAACATTTTTTTCTTGGCAATATCCTAATATTTTGTTCCAAAAACTTTGAAGTGGGGGTGACAATAGACAAATTAGAATTGTGTATACTGTGTTTTAACAATTAATACTATCATGTGTGTATTACTGGCATCAACTATAAAAGAATATAGTAGATATCTAAGTAGAAACCAAGAACTATAAGTAAATCTTCTTCTGAATGAAATGTGTCATTGCTTTATGTATCAATGAAATAGACAAGGTTAAAAAAGAGTACACATACTGGTACGCTACCAGAGAAAGGACATAAACTTTAATAATCAACATTACGTTTATGACCGTTTCCACCGTTTCCTTTACCATTGCCTTGGTTTTTTCCTTGGTTATTTCCTGGACTATTTCCTGAGCTATTACCCTTTCCATTACCAGGGTTTCCTTTATTGTTATTGTCATTACCCTTCCCATTACCATTGTTGTTACCACCTTGACCATACCCACCATTGTTGTTATTGTTACCTTTGCCATGATCATTTGGATCTCCTTGACCGTACCCGTTATTGTGGTTGTTATTACCTTTGCCATTGTTATTACCATTTGGCCTCTTTCCAATTTCAAATTTATCACAGAATTCTTTGTCCTTTTCATCCTTGGGGTGGTCGCAAAAGGTAGGATGAGGAAGTCTTGGTTTCGTTTTAGTTGGACAATTAGAAGTAGAGTGACTGGAAGTTGACGAGGCCCCAGATGTTGTCAGACTTGTGATAGATGATGACTCGGTAGTCAGGCTTGAAGTTGTTGACGAAGTTGATGAGGAGACACTTGTCAGACTTACCGTTGATGATGTAGTCTGAGGCGGTGGGAGATCTGTGTCTAAAACACAAGTACATCCTCCAGTATTGGCACCAGGTGGAGGCGCATCATTATACGAAATAGTAACACCTATTCCAGCTGCATCTGCTTGAACTTCAAACAACCCCGGATCATAACCAAGACCAACGTTAAATGTTACCTGGTATCCATTTTGTTGAACCAGAAGTATTCCATCACTAACATCATAGTTGGAACCAGAAAAACCTTCATCTGCTAAATAAACAAAGTGGGCACCACCAAATTGAATCAACGTATATTGTGTACCTCCACTTCCATCTTCAAGAATAAATCTACTAGAGTCACCTTCGAAAACAATGGTTGGGTTAAAGTCCGATTGAGCAGAAGTAATGTAGGCTGAAGAATCATAGAGTGCCATACAACCAACCCCGCTTGCACTTTTGTGGAATACTGACGTTTGATAGTAGCAAATATTTCCCGTGTTGGTACCACCACTAATACCGACAGTGTTCTGAATTCCCCAGAATGTTAACTGACCGGTATTACTTTGGAGTGACATATCCAAACCAGCGTTATTCATATTAATCACCATCTCTCCATCATTTTGAACGCTGGTGGTTCCTATTTGAAAATAAGTATCTTCTGTACCCAGGGCATCAAAAGATATAAACCCATTATTGACAATGGTTCCTATTTGAATAGTTGCCAGTTCATCTGTGGTGATATAGAAGAGTTGGCCGCCTTGGTCAACGGATAATGAACTGAGAACAAGTTGAGTTTGTTCATTAATAGTTACTGCTGATCCACCTTCAACTGTAAGTACATCATTTGGGGCAATATTTTGAGCTAATGTTGTTGTTTGGGTGATATCAAGAGATGCTACTCCGCTTGCTAGTAAAAGCACTGTCACAATAACTGACAGTAATTTCATAGCTTGTTTTTATGGTTTTGGAGCAGTTTGGGTTTTGAATAAAAGGACACTTGTGTTTCCTTTTAATAGAAGTGTCATTTAGAAGACGGGGCTTGCCACCTCGAATATGGCTTTGTAGAGCATTACGAGAATTTCACTCTCTTCTAATGGTACAATTACAATGAATTGAATTTTGGGAGTGGCTTTTGAGAGAGTCTCTCTCATGCTGTTATTTTCTTGTTTGACCATACGTGGCTTAGTACGATTTCTACTTCGGATTTACTGAACGCAATACATATTCAATGTTGGGTCAATTGAGTAAACTAGAACTCTAGTTGGCCCTAAAATTTAAGAAGCAACCAGAACTGGTACTTGGCTTATCAGAAGACTGGTCAGGATTGTAAAGGAATTCTTGAGGGTAATGTAATTAGAGAATAGTTGTTGTCTGGACAAATATGAAAAAAATAATTCTCGTAAATAAAAATCTAGATTTCTAAGACACTATTCTCTTTCTGCAAGGGTTGAACTAAAACAAGTTATCGAATGTGAAATACAATTGAGTTTCTTTTGTAGATGAACTTTATCTGAACAATCAAGAAAATAAGAGGAATAAAAAATAAAAGATAAAAAATAAGCAAAATAGAAATCCCGATAGGGCGGGTTTTTCTATGGATACTAGTAGCAAAATAATATTTCGGCTCTATCTCTTTAGCACGTTGGAGTATCTTTTCGCTTATAGTTACTAAATTCGCTTTATATAATCAACTCTTTGTTTTAATGGAAGGTTCTTCGCCCATGTAGCAAATCAAGGACTGTTCTGCAATTGTCTAGATCATTACATTTCTTCATTTTCTATGACTTGTTTCTCAGATGATCACCAGGTATATTTTAGTCAAACAAACGGCTGGCTATTGTTTGATTTTGTCTCAACGACCACTTTGAGGTTGATAATCTTGCTTTTTAGATGATTTTATTTATCTAGGTTTGTAGTACATATTACTTCGCAGCCAATTCTATTTTTTCGCAACAATATATTAGAGACTACACAGATATGCTACTCTACAGATCTACTGAGACTAGCAACTAAATAAAGGCAATTAAAACCAATCTTATACTCTCTCAGAGAGTGGTTATACTTCAGAATCAAAGGAATTAGTACCGTTTACTTACACGATTGCTAACCCAATTACACCAATAATAATAAAAATGGAAATAGGATTGATACTATTCGACCAAGCTGAATTGTCTACAACAAGATCACGTTTGTGTCCTCTGCCGTTATTTCTATTACCCTTTCCGTTATCTTTATTGTTACCATTTCCATGTTGATTAAAATTGCCATTACCTCCATTAATTCTATTATTCTCATTTCCTTTTTTATTGTCATGGATGTCATGGTCGTTCTTATGTCCGTTGTTGTTGTTGCCATTTCGGTGGTTATCGTGGTCATTTCCATGTCCCTTGATACCATTCCCATGATTATTGTGATTATTTCCATTGTTATTCCTGTGATCATCATGGTCATTTCCATGCCCATTCCCATACCAGTTATCATTATTTCCTCCGTGTCCAAAACCATGACCATTATTATGATTTCCTCCATGTTGGTTACCATTATGATGATCGTCGTCACAACCCTTATTCCAGGGTCCTGATTGATTACGACAATGACTAGGCTGTGGGGTTATGCTACTGCTGGATATTGCCACATCCGAGCTAGTTTCAATTTCCGTTGAAGTCGTTTCTACACTAGGTTCAACCAAAGTAGTACCAGATTCCGAACTAGTTTCAACACTTGGTTCAACTAAAGTAGTCTCAACTTCGGAAGTAGTTTCAATATCTGTGCTAGTTTCAATGAGCGTTGTCTCTTCCACTTCACTTGTAGAAGTCGCAATCTCGGTTGTTACTTCGGATGATTGGGTATTTAAATTACATGGACAACCACCTTGATTTGCACCCGCTGGGGGAGGATCTAGATAGGTGATATAAACATGTAAATCTGCAGTCACTCTAAATCTCCTCACATCATAACCTGTACCAATATCAAGAGTTATATCGTAACCTGCAATATGGAAAAATAGCCATCCATTACTAGGATCATAATTGAACGAATAGCTCAGAGGAAACCCAGAATTAGGAAGGGTAACTTGATGAGTTACTCCAAAATTAATTAATTTGAAATTAAGTACTTGAGGTGTACTTTGGATTCTAAATTCACTATATCCCTCCGAACCAAATACAACAGTAGGTGTAAAGTCACTTTTTGGTGTTTCTACGCGAACATATGAACTTGCAAGATGAAAACAACCAGCACCACCAGGACTTATATATTGAACTTCTTGCTTATAAAAACATATATCACCAGTATTGATAGAATCTCTAATAATTAAATTACCGGATCCTCCCCAAAATGTCATAGACCCAGTATTCTCTATTTCAGTTATTTCTACATCTAAAATGACACCATAAAAGATTAATTCTCCATTATTTTTATTACTAGTCCGAAATGGAAGATTGACAGTTGGGATTCTCAGAACATCAAAAAGTACATATCCATTGTTGTCCAAACTTTGAATGTCAACAGTGGGAGGGGTGTTAATAACCAAGGATTCTCCATCAATTATAAAGAACAATTTTGCCAAATTTCTAACTGTTAATGAAGAAATAACAAATTGAATAGCATTTACAAGCACTAATAATCCCGTTGGTTCAATAATAACTGAATCCCCTGAAATTACAGCACTTGTTGAAGTGGTGGGTGAACTAATATCAAGTGCAAATATCCCTAAAAGGAATAAATTGAAAACAACTATTGATTTCATTATGTAACAAATTGCAAGTAATTTTTACAAAAAAGAATGAAATTGGAAAATTTGAAAATTCAAGAACTTATTTATAGTGTTGGCAGCAATTTACGTAGGTAAGGGATTTCGTTTGCAAGGATTTAATTCTAAGGAAAATTATTTTAGGATCTGTCTCCTTACTTTATTGTTAATTTGTTACCAATTTGTTCTTACGAACGGGTTTAAAATTTTATTTTGCAACATTTTTTTCTTGGCTAGATAGCATGGGCATGTTTCAGATGATGCATTTACGGGGAAAATATCCCCAACTTATATGTAGTAACACTGATATTAGCCATCGAAATGTAATATTAACACTGCCAACCCAACCCAACTTAAATACTGGACTGGTAACGTAAAAGAGTTTCGTGTTTTTAATTCAGTAATTTTTCAGGGGCTAAATATATTTTGAAACATCGGAAAAGATTCTTGAAAATACTTGAACATGTTCAAACCTAATTTATCTATATCTTATTTGGGGATATACCAAGTTGAGGTTTTTATTTTCAAATTGATTTTAGAGATCAACCACCAAGTATCATCTGTATGGAAGACTATATGGCAAACGCAGCCAACCACAGGATCTTAAACAATGAATGTTCATTGAGGAAATTCTTTCATGTTACGAGAATGCCCGATTTTTCTACTTGGTAAATTATGTCTTTCCAATTCCTACTGCTATAAAAGAAAGGAAGGTAAACTAAGACCATTTTCCTAAAAGCAGTCTCCAAAAGGTACACTACAACTGATAAATATATATTTGAACTTAAAGTACTACAGAGCACAAATAATAACTCATAATTCTCTTTTTTTTGCAACCCCTACAATGAATTTCGCAACACCAGTAAAGCCGAGTGTAATATCAAATGAAATATATAAAGTACTGGAAAACCCAAATGAACAATTTGGTCATAAAATATAATAAATAATATTACAAACTAACCCTGAACTGTGCTTAAGAACCATAGAGAAATAAAATAGTAACTGAAATGTGAACGAGACAAAATCTGGAAAATCGCCATTCAGAAATTTACTATAAAGATCTTACTAGCAAAGCTATTCTACTAAACACTACCACGTTTATGACCATTCCCTTTACCATTGCTACCACCTTGGTCATGACCGCCACCATTATTGCCTTTGCCTGGGATTGGATCATTTCCTTTGCCATTGTTACCATTGTTTCCATTTCCTGGACCATTTCCTGGACCATAACCTGGACTGCTACCTGGACCGTTACCTGGACCATTATTGCCCTTGTTTCCATTCCCGTGGCCATTTCCTTCGTCGCTACCCTTACCATTATTACCATTTCCATGGCCATTTTGATTACCTTGTCCGTGACCATTTCCTTGATTACCCTTACCATTATTACCATTTCCATGACCATTACCATTATCATATCCATTACCAGGATATGGGGATTTGGTTTCCGTTGGTTTCGTTTTGCATGTGCTGGACAGGCTCGTGGTGGACGAGGAAGACGATTCAGAAGTACTGGACAGACTCGAGGTTGATGAAAATGAGGACACAGACGTGCTAGACAGACTCGACGTGCTGCTTGCAGTAGTAGCAGTTGGAGGGGGGATTGAAACACAAGAACATCCTCCACTGTTGGCCCCTGGGGGAACTGCTGCACCATAACTCACAATAATATACGTTACTCTGTTTGTATAAGTAAACAATGACAGGTCGTATCCGGGGCCAACATCGAAGGATAATTGATATCCATTTTGTTGTACAACGGCTATCCCAGTGTCAGGGGAATAACTAAGAGCGGAGAAACCATCATTTGGTGCGGTAATTGTATGCCCTCCACCAAATTGAATCAAGGTATAAAGCGCATTTTGACCTCCCGTTTCGATATAGAATTGACTGGCACCCCCTTCAAACACAATACTAGGGTTAAAGTTATCTTGAGGAGAATAAAGAGAAAACGTAGAATCATAAAGCGCCATACAACCATTCCCACTAGGATTAGTAGCATCTACCATCAGATCATAGAAACATATATTTCCCGTGTTTATAACATTAATAAGTTCAAATAAACCATCTTCTTGCCAGAAGGTAAGCTGACCAGTATTCGATCCCAGTTGTATTGTCACTGAATCAAACAATCCATTGATTACCATCACTCCGTTATTTTGTATGTTTGTTCCTAAATTAAAATGAATATCATTGGTAGAAGGACTAGCAAAGTATACTAAATCATTGTTGATAATAGAACTAAACTGAACTGTTGAGGTAGCTGATGTGGTTGAATAATAGAATTGACCACCTGCATCAACGGTCAACAAGTTGATGATAAGAGATTGATCATTAATTGTTACTAACCCGCCGCTTTCAACAGTGATCAGGTCGCCCGATGCAACAGGATCAGTTAAGGTTGTTGTTCCCGTGACATCAAGACTTGTTGCACCACCAACAAATAAAGCACCAACAGCAAGGACAGATAATAATACCATAGCGTTCAGTCCAAAGGATTTTTCTTAATTGAGGGAGTAGATCTGACTCCTTTTATATACTTACAATCCTAGGGAGGAAGTCTGGTTCAGAATGGGGGTTAGAATTCCTCTTTTGAACTTTCGAAAACTTTCACGTAATACAAGTAGGTCATCACCAATGATCCCTATTTTTATGGCTTATAATATTTTCTTGTTTTGCAATTGAGGCTTAATATTAAGTTGGATTTACATCTACATTCGAACCAACTGAGGGGTATTAGCTTTCCCTTTTAGTTTAATAGAAGTGTGTTGGTTTCCAGTTTGAAGATTGGGCATGGGTTGTTTGGTATTGCCCCGAGCCGCTCTAATAGCGAAAATTCTGTCATATTTTGAAAGAATATGATTCAAAAGATAGAAGTACGAATAAATATTGCTTGTATTTATAATTCAAAAATATTATTCGTAACTTCAACTGGCCTTTATTTTTAGGATACGTTATTTTTTAATGTAAAGAACAGAATACAACGACACCCTTTCAACATGGGGGGTGAAGTATAATGGTTCAGCCTTGCAGATACGGCCAATCTCCACTTGGCTACAATAATAATTTATCGGAACAAATTTTCATCGGTCTTTTAACCAGAAGGTCAATTTTATTAAGGTGTGCTCCTTCTGTTATACGTTTGTACTTACGAGTGAAGACAAAGCTTTATTATTTCCTTGCGCAGGTCAATTTCCTTGTACCTGTGTGAATTGTAGCTGATACCAGTTGGTGCAATATAATTGCTTAATGTTGTTGAATCGCGCGGCTCTAGTCTAATTGATATAGGATGGCCAAATTTCTTCTGTAGTTTCAATTTCAACTGTTGCTAGTGCTTTGCTGCTATCTATGTTTGATGCGATATTAATAGTATTCAGTATATACAGATAGATAGAGATTACATTGTTAAAATGACCAAAAACCATGGATTCTGGAGGTGGTCAATATGGTAACTCGCCTATTTCGTCATGACTCTGTACTCGTTCAATAAGTAGGATTTAGCAAGATTCTCGTTTATCATCTAGAAATTACGTCAAGTGGAATCATTACTTGTGCCAATTAATGAGGAATTAGCACCAAAAATGAAGATATTCGGTAATTACTTTTCTTGTTATAGTAACATAAATACTATACTTGCTGATACATGAGACAAAATATGAATGAAGAGAAGCGTATAGCAGCTGCAAGACGAATAAATATCATTTCTGTATATCAAATTTGAAATGCGCTTGATATCAAGTAAGCAAATAAGATAGAAGAGTAATTACAATGTTATGAAGAGACATAATCGTTGCATTAACGGAAACATAAAAAACTTAGGTTTTCAAGAAAATTAACCTTTATAAGACTTAGTTTAGTTAAGCCATGCCACGCTTGTGACCATTTCCTTTATTACCTCCTTTGTTATTACCTCCACCGTTATTACCACCGTTATTACCGCCATTATTACCGCCGTTATTACCGCCGTTATTTCCACCGTTATTTCCACCGTTATTGCCCTTACCTGGATTATTTCCGTGGTCATTATTGTTCCCTTTCCCTTGGTTATTACCTCCATTGTTGCCATTTCCTGGGCCATTCCCCTTCCCATTGTTTCCGTTGTTGCCGTTTCCGTGTCCATTTCCTTGCTTGCTACCCTTGCCATTATTACCATTGTTACCGTATCCAGGACCGTTACCGTATCCAGGACCATTGCCATACCCATGACCATTGCCAGGATATGGGGATTTGGTTTTGGTTGGTTTCGTTTTGCAAGTACTGGACAGGCTTTCAATAGACGATGATGAAGAACTACTGGACAGAACTTCAGTGGATGAAGACTCAGTGCTGGACAGTATAGTGGATGATGATGATGATGATGACGAAGTAGTGGACAGGCTGGTAGACGATGATGATGAAGTGCTTGACAGAGTTGTGGATGAGGATTCAGAAGAACTTGACAGACTCGCAATCGAGGTGGAACTAACTGGAATTGCTGTAGGAGAAGTTTCTAAAACGCAAGAACATCCCCCGGAATTGGCTCCTGGAGGGACCGCGGCACCATAATTCATAACAATATACAGTCCATCATTTGTATAAGTAAGCAATGACTGATCGTATCCGAGGCCAATATTGAAGGATAATTGATATCCATCTTCTTGCATAACTGCTATTCCCGTGTCGGGGTTGTAAATAAGCGTGGAGAAACCATCATTTGGCGCGCTAACTAAATGTCTTCCACCAAATTGAATCAAGATATACAGTGCATCTTGTCCTCCATTTTCGATACCGAATTCGCTGCCGATCCCTTCAAACACAATAGTAGGGGTAAAGTTATCTTGAGGAGTGAAAGAAAAAAACGTAGAATCATAAAGTGCCATACAACCATTCCCACCAGCATTAGTAAAGTCTATTGTCAGATCATAGTAACATATATTTCCCGTGTTTATACCATCACTAAGTGACAATGAGCCTAATGATTGCCAGAAGGTGAGCTGACCAGTGTTAGATCCTAGTTCCATTATCACTGAATCATACAATCCATTGATTACCATCACTCCGTTATTTTGTACGTTTGTTCCTAAATGAAGACGAATCGCATTTTCAGAAGGAGTAGCAAAGTATACGAATCCATTGTTGATAATAGAAATTAACTGAACTATTGCGGTTGGCGGTGTGGTTGAATAATAGAATTGACCACCTACATCAACGGTCAACAAGTTGATGCTGAATTGAGATTGATCGTTGATTGTTACTGCTCCTCCACTTTCAACAGTAATCAGATCGCCTGATGAAACAGCATCAGTTAAGGTTGTTGTTCCCGTAACATCTAGGGTTGTTACACCACCAACAAATAAAGCACAAACAGTAAGGACAGATAATAATACCATGTTTAGTTAACTCTAATGGGGCTTTTTTAAATTGAAGGCAGATTTACCCTTTTTTATACATGTTCAATCATAGGGAGGATGCCAGGTTCGGATGGGGCTTTAGAATTCCACTTTGAACTTTTCCACCTTATACAAGTATACCAACCCCAATGATCCCTATTTTTATGGCTTATAAGAATGGTATTTTCCTGGTTTTCAATCGAGGCTTAATATCAAGAAGGATTTTCATTCCACGTTTGAACCAACTGAGGGGACTAGCCTTTGCTTTCGGTTTGAGATGTTGGCTTTTAATTTAGAAATCTTGGTTAGATTGTTAGGAATGCATCTGAACCGCTAAATCAAAAACTCTGGCATAGTAATGATGGAATTTGATTCAAAATATAGAAGCACGGATAAATGTTGCCTGCATGTATAATTCGAAAATATTTCTCGTAAGTTCAAATGGCCTTTATTTTTAAGATACGTTATTTTTTACTGTAAAGAATAGAACAAAATGACACCCTTCCACTATAGGGGATGAAGTATAATGGGGCAGACTTGCAGATACGGTCAATCTCCGCTTGTCTACAATAATAATTTATTGGAACGAATTTTTGTCGGTTTTCCATTCAGAGCTGATCTTTTATTGAGATGTTCTCTTTCTGTTATACGTTTGTAATTACGAGTGAAGGCAAAATTTTATTATATCCTTGCTGTGGTCAATTTCTTCATCTTGTGTGATTTGCAACTGATATCCGTCGGTGCAAAATATTTGCTTAATGTTGTTAAATCACACGTCTCTAGTGTAATTGATGTAAGATAGTGTTTTACTATTAGCTTTAGCATATACAAAATAGATAGAGACTCCATTGTTAAAATGACCAAAAGCCAAGGCTCCTGAAGGTAGTCAATATAGTAACTCTCCAATTTCATCATGACTCTTTTCTCATTCAATATGTAGGATTTATCGTTGATTAAACATAATTTGCTTAAGATGCTTCTCTGAAATAAGAGTCTCGTTTCTCATTTAGTAATCATGTTAAGTGTAAACAGTTCTTGTACTAAAGAAGAATCATCACCCAAAAATGAAAGTATTCGGTTTTTCCTGTTGCAATAACGTACACGCTATATTTGCTGATAAACGAGACCAAATATGACTGAATAGAAACGGGAAGTAGCCGCAGGACGAATAAAAGTCAAGTGTTTATATCAAATTTGAAAAACGCTTGATAACACCTGAGCAAATAAGATAGAAGAGTAACTACAATGTTATGAAGAGACGATTATGACTCGTTGCATTGACGAAAACATAAAAAACTTAGGTTTTCAACGAAATTAACATTGAAATGGAACTTTATAAAACCTAGTTTAGTTAAGCCATACCACGCTTGTGACCATATCCTTTATTACCTCCTTTGTTATTACCGCCATTATTACCGCCGTCATTGCCCTTACCCGGGATTGGGTTATTTCCACGGCCATTACCTTCATTGTTTCCATTTCCAGGGCCATTTCCCTTCCCATTATTTCCGTTGTTGCCATTTCCGTGTCCATTTCCTTGCTTGCCACCCCTGCCATTATTACCATTGTTACCGTTGCTACCATATCCAGGACCGTTACCATATCCAGGACCATTGCCATACCCATGACCATAGCCAGGAGATGGGGATTTGGTTTTGGTTGGTTTAGTTTTGCAAGTGCTGGACAGACTTTCAGTAGACGATGATGATGAACTACTGGACAGTGTAGTGGATGATGATGATGCAGTAGTGGACAGACTGGAAGACGATGATGATGAAGTGCTTGACAGAGTTGTGGATGAGGATGCAGCAGTACTGGACAGACTCACAATCGAAGTGGAACTAACTGGAATTGCTGTAGGAGAAGTGTCTAAAACGCAAGAACATCCTCCGGAATTGGCTCCAGAGGGAACGCCCGAACCATACATTAAAACAATAGACAATTGCAAATTTGTAACAGAAAAAGTTGCTTGATCATAGCCGAGTCCAACATTCAAGATTACTTGATAGTCACTTAGTTGCAAGGTGAGGATCCCCATGGTAGGGTCATAAACCAATCCAGTGTAACCGTCATTTGACACACTAACTATATGATTACCTCCAAATTGGACTAAAGTATACAGTGCATCTTGACCCCCGGTTTGGATAACTAGTTCACTAGCGGCCCCAAGAAAAACAATAGTTGGGTTAAAGTTAGTTTGAGGAGTATAAGCGCCGACGGAGGAATCATAAAGTGCGATACAACCATTCCCACCAGCATTATCGAAGGTTATCGACTGTTCATAGCAACATATATTTCCAGTGTTTACACCATTGGTAAGTGACACAACCCCACTCTGGCCCCAGAAGGTCAACTGGCCGGTATTGGATTCTAATTGTATCATCACTCTAGCAAATAATCCATTAATGACCATCTCTCCATCATTTTGCACGTTCGTTCCTAAATCGAGATCAAGGCGTTCTATAGCAGTTATATCAAAGTATACAAAACCATTGTTGATAATAGAATTCAGCTGAACAATTACGGTTGTTGGTGTGCTTATGTAATAGAATTGACCATATGTATCAACCGTTAATAAGTTGATGATGAACGGTTCAGTTTGATCGTTGATTGTTAGTGCCCCACCACTTTCAACGGTGATCAGGTCGCCTGATGCAACTGCATCAGTTAAAGTTGTTGTTCCGGTGACATCAAGACTTGTTACACCTACAAGAAATAAAAAACTAAAGGCAAGGATTGATAATAGTACCATAGTTTGCAGCTAATTCTACGGGCTTGGTTCTTGATTAATTGGAGGGGTACATATGGATCCTTTTTAAATACCTGATTATAAGGCAGATGGCCTGTTCGAGATGGGGCTTTAGAATTCTCCCTTCGAACATTTTGAAAATTTCAGTATACAAACAACGATCCCTATTTCTATGGCTTAAAAGAACGATATTTTCCTGGTTTTCAATCGAGGCTTAAGATCAAAGAGGGTTTGCATTCCACGTTTGAACCAACTGAGGGGTACTCGCCTTCCCTTTAGGATCTATTTGTTGGCTTTTAATTTAAACCTCTTGGGTAGATCGTTAGGTATGCATCTGAACCACTTTAATCAAAAACTCTGACATAGTAATGATGGAATTTGATTCAAAATATAGAAGCACGAATAAACGTTGCCTGTATGTATAATTCAAAAATATTTCTCGTAAGTTCAAATGATCCTTATTTTTAGAATACGATATTTTTTTCTTGTAAAGAATGGAATAAATTGACACCCTTTCAATATAGGGGTTAAGTACAATGTGAACGCCTTGCAGATACGGTCAGTCTCCACTTGTGTGTGTTCGATGGTAAATTATTGGAGCGAGATTTCATGCGACTTTATGGTGAGTGTGTGTCGGTTTGATTACGATTTTCCTTTGTCCCGAATTATCAATACGAGAAACGTCCCATGTTTTCAATTTCAGCCGAACTGATAAAGAAAGAATGCATGCAAAATAATGTCATTAAATTCTTTATGTTAGAATAACTGTGTTCTACTATACATATCAATTGTGTGTGAAGAGAAGTATGTAGTAACTCAATTACATTGTTCGTCTCGAGCTGGTGGCAATTGAACACTCACGATCCTTCTTTTAACGCTTTCATTTTACAACATTGGAGCATTGAGAGGTAACATATATGCTGCTCCCAGTATCTATTATCATAGAATAAACTCTAATACCAATTAAAAAAATGGACTCCAACTAAAAGACCAAACAGACTGCAAAACGAAAACAAAAAAGAAAGGAGAAACGCTCGACGCCATGCAGGATGATGACATTCGTTATGCGCCCCGATAATGTCATTGTATGACATGAAAAATTCAAGCCGCGCGTGCACGTGATCTGACGGATTTGATGATCATCGACCAATTGACGTGTCAATCATTAGGGATAAAACAGAGAAACATAAAATGATATGAACCAATCATTTAATTGAGATAAAATGGTCAATATCCACGGAAATTAGATAAAAAACGTATCCAGAAGCATACCCGTTTGAGAACATCCAACTGGAAGACAAAGAAGGATCGCATTAGTTATCGAATCGAGGTATAACCTTCAGAAACAGTTACTTTCTTGGATGAGGAAGTTAAATCTTTATAAATAGTACCATGTGAATTGTTGTTGTTGCCAGTAGCCCGTCAAGTGGTGGCAATGGCGGGTAAAAATCAAAACAGTGACGCGTAAAAAATTGTTTGAATCCATGCATAGCGACAATAGAAGGGGGAAAAAAATAAGAAATTTCTTTGCGGGCACCGAGCGTTCCCCCCATTCATCAACAGTGGAAGGTTGTACAAAAAAAAACATCATACAAACAAATCGATATTGTTTTTTTTTTCAGTGTGAAGGTAACAAGGTATTCTGACCAAAGCTTTCGTTTCTTGTGTTCACATAGCCCCCAAGAGATACAACACAACCACAGGGCGGGGATTTTTTTGCACAGTCATGTTGGCCATTGATGAAAGTGAATCACAAACTCCAGATACTTCAGATCATTCAGGTGATGAATATAAAGTTGATAGGAAATCACTAAGCTCGGTATGGTCTACAAAATATGACGATATCTTGATATCGTTGTTGAACCAACCAATACCATTTGTTAATATTGTTTTCAAATTCCTGACATTTGATTGGCAAGTGATTGCAAGAAAAGTTCTGGAATTGGATGGTCAAGTGGATTGGGTACGAAAAGTATTGATCTATATTTATCTTTATCATCCCGATGTTTCAGATTGGGAAGTTTTATCCTTGATGCCACAAACAAATACTCCTGGTCGATTAATAAAGAGATATAAATCGCTAGTTAGCTCAGACATAGTGGAAGGATGGAATAAAAGTGATTTGGAAATTCTACATGCATTACATTTCTACGATTTAACGAGGTCTGGAATTATTAGGACAGTTCCACATCTTGATATAAGCGAATGTATGGAAATAATTGAATCTTTTGCTAATCGTATTTATTATACTGAAAAGGAAGTTGAATATATTTTGAAAAATAAAAACTGTTCGGTTGAATATTTAGCTGAGGAATTGGTATTTAGATCAGAACAGAGTATTAGTTACAAGATGACGCAGTTAAATGGTATGACTATCGAAATGTACAAGTTAAATCGTATGCCTAGTAGTAATATTAATTCTACTGCACCCGAGAGTGAATCAAGAAGAAAACCAGGAAGTAAACCAGGAAGTAAACCAGTGAGAAAGCCTGGAAGAAAAGTGGAAAATACTGAAGATAATTTAGCACTGACCGCTATCCTTCAGAATGACTTGAAAATAACTCGTGGGAATTCACTTTTGACTGACGAACAAAGAGATAATTTGGATAAATGCATAAACAATGATTTAACTCTAAGTTGTCTTAAAAGTACATTTCCAAGGAATCCTATTGGTGAAATTGTTCGACTTATAAGAGCCCAATCTGATTCCATTCCATTCACTGCTGGAGAAAAAGAGTTGATTAAATCTCACATTAAGAACAAGACCCAAGTTGGTGAATGTTTACATGATTTCCCAGTTAGAGATAAGGAATATGTCGAAGCTAGATATAAGGAATATGATTTTGTTTCTACAAGAGTTAAGTACTTTAAAACTTCTCAAGAAAGATTGGTTTATGAAGCAAGATGGGCAGTAATGATTAATAATAGTAGCTCATCAACTACAAGATCAAGTCGTAAGAGAAAATTAGAAGAAGATCTTGAGGAAATACAACGACAATCTTCAATTATTACTAAACCAAATAAGGTTGAATTAACACCTGAAGAAGAAGAACAAAAACGTATACGACGAGAACAAAATCGGGCCAAGCTCTTAGCAACCAAAGAACGCAAACGTATGGAAGCTATTCAAAAGAATCTTGACCTTGAAATCAGAAGAGCCGCTGGTTTAGTTCGCCATCCTCGTCGGTATACCACCGTCTTGACTGACCTTGTTTCAAGTTCGGAGTATTTTCAAACTGTAACTGGTGATAAGAAAAAAGTTGAAGAAGGTCAAAAGAGAAAAAGAGTTCAAGCTGATCATTACAGACCTGAAATTGAAGAAAAGAGAAAATTTACTAAATTGAAAACAACTGCAAGACAAGCTGAAAAGAAGAAACTTAAAGAGGCATTAAGAGCTCAGAAGAAGGAAGAAGTTAAAATACGTAAAAAGCCAGGACCCAAGCCCAAGAAGAAGAATGTTAAAGTAAAGGAAGAATATATCGAACCTCCTATTGAAGAAGAGGAAATCGAAGAAGATCCACTGCTGGAGCCAGAAGAAGAAGAGGAGGAGGAAGACGTGGTAAGTCCCTTTGATCCAGACGATATCAACTCTGATACATTAATTCCTTTGAATGGCCGTCAATTGTATGTTTCAAGCATGTATGATACCGTTCCAAGTGTTCCTGATTTGAACTTTGTTAATGCTTCTTCCAACGAATCTCTGACTGACCTCATGTCTCCATCCAAGAAGATTATGACAGATTTAAATGACGATATTTTATTTGTTGATAATTTAGCTGCCGAAATTGTCGCTAGTCATTATAAACAATATCGAGATCTACCAATTTCATTCCCACCATTTTTAACACCATCGGGTAAAATCAATGACTTGAATGAAATTAAAGTAAGATTTTTCCTTTATCCTCAACATTGTGAACTGTTTATACTTGCTGAACCTAAAAGTAATGAATTAGATCCGATTTATGAAATTGTCAAATTATTTATGATTCATTATTCATTATATTTCTCTCATTCGGAAATACTTCGAGAAATTATAACCGAAGATTATTGTCATAAATTGGAAAATTCAATTGAAGAAAATGATTTTTGTGAATTTATGAATATAATTGATAAATGGAATATGTTGATGATTAAACTTTCCCCTAATAAGAAGGCAGTAGAGGAAATTACCCTGAAAGGTGAAGATATTAATGCTGGTCCAAGACTGGTGTATTTGGTTAGTCAAGAAATTAACAAGATTAGCGATCAAGAATTGAAATTGGAGACCTTCTATGGAGAAATAATGCTTGAATCAATCAGTCCAAGTTTCCAACTTGTTAGAAAGTTGTCTTTTGAAGAAAAGAATTTGCCTGTGGTTGAAGTTGGTCCTGGTCATGCAATTGCCCCAATAAATGTTTCTGAAGAAGTTAAGGACTTGAAACCTGAGAACTATGAAGAAGCTTTATTTAAAAGATTTCATGAGAAAACCACCATGTCTAGATTTACGATTCAACAAATTCTTTTACGGGTCTATTCACGTATTGTTTCTACTGATTCCAGAAAGTTACGTTCTTATAAGGCATTCACTGCTCAAGTGTATGGAGAATTGTTACCTTCATTTACCAGTGAAGTATTGGAAAAAGTAAATTTACAACCAACACAGAAATTTTATGACTTAGGTTCTGGAGTTGGTAATACAACTTTCCAAGCAGGATTGGAATTTGGAGCTTGTTTGACTGGTGGATGTGAATTAATGGAACATGCATCCAAATTAACCAGTTTACAAACTGGATTAATCCAAAAACATTTGGCAGTTTTAGGATTACCCAAATTAAATTTAAATTTTGCCTTGCTGCAAAGTTTTGTTAATAATGAATCTGTTCGAAAAGTCGCTTTAGATTGTGATGTGTTAATTATTAATAATTATTTATTTGATGGAGAATTAAATGCTCAAGTTGGTAGATTATTGCTTGGATTAAGACCAGGGACCAAGATTATAAGTTTAAGAAATTTTATAAGTCCAAGATATCGAGCTACTTTTGATACTGTTTTTGATTATTTTGCAGTTGAAAAACATGAAATGAGTGATGTTATGTCTGTGAGTTGGACAGCTAATAAAGTTCCTTATTATATATCGACTGTGCAAGATCATATTTTACCAGAATATCTTGGTCGAGAAGAAAGTTGTGAATTTGAAAGAATGGTTAGTCCAATGGGTAGAACTGGCTCTACTACAAGTGAAAGTGCCAGTGCAAATAGTCTTAGTGCTACCATAAGTCCTCAACAGAGTCCACCACAAAGTCCTCAACAGAGTCCACCACAAAGTCCTCAACAGAGTCCACCACAGAGTCCTCAACAAAGTGCTCAACAGAGTCCTGAACAAAGTTCTCAACAAAGTCCTCAACAAAGCCATCAACAAAGTCCTCAACAAAGTCCCCAATCTACAAATAGTTCACCTTTGTCGCCTGTTTCATTAAAATTTATCCTAAACTAGACATTAATACTTGGAGATGGACGTTTTACTAAACAATTGCTATTACTATGTATATTAGAAATTTTTTTTACCATTTATGTATCTATAAAATGCTTATTGTATTATTATTTCTTCCATTCTGTTCTTTTTCCTAGGTTCATCAACCAAATCGCTTGATCTCTTTCTAGGTTCATCAATTAAATCACTTGATTTCTTTCCATTTACTACTGGTTCAACTGATGGGGCTCGAGAACTTACATTTGATTGTCGTTTACGTTTACCATGTAAAGGACCATCCATTTCTCGTGAAATTGCCAATAATAATGTACTTATTCTTCTACCGATTTCTTGAGGAGTTCTTGATTGAATATACCAATCAAAACTAAATAAATCACTATCGGAAATGTCTTGTTTAATCTTTTCATAAAGTCCCTCGGTTGATAATCCATACTTGTGTACACAATATAATAAGAACTTGTCTTCAGTCTTGGAATAAACTCGTTTGGAATTGTTTGGAGGATATTGAATCTTCAAATCGTGTAAATCTTCTAAATTCTCCATTTTGATGGCTAATAATTTCTGTTGATTAATTAATTTCTCCCGTTTCTTTTCCATAGTTTCAATTTGGGAGATGTATTTTTCATATCCTTCAATTTGTTTATACTTGTCCCAGAAAACTTGAACATACCGTTCAACATCTTCCTCTGATTTATTTCCTAATGCATTTGAAATTTTCTTATACTCATTCCGACCGTATTTAGCTGATGCATGAATAAAATTTGTAAAATCTCTTCGTGACCAACTATGGAAGCTTTCTTGGAGCAATTTATCTTTTAATTCCACTTCTTCTTGAGTTAAAGGTTTGGCTGAATTAACCTTTTGTTGTTCCTGTTGTCGTTTCTCCTCTCGAGATAATTCTTCACGATATTCTTCCGCCAAAAATTCTTCGTCGGAATCTCCAAAATCATCCAAACTATATTTATATTTGATTTCTCGCTTATAAGCAAGTTGTTCCTTCTCAAGTAATTCTTGTAAACCTGGAGGGAAGAATTGATGATCATGAACATTATAAGTCTTTGGTGCACGAGGTCTTGTCAGAGATTGTTTGGATGAAGTAGGAGCAGTGTTTTTCAAAACATCTTTATAATAATTATCAATTGAATAGGTTTGTTCTTTACGTTCACGTTTGGAAGGGTTTATCCAAGTGAATCCCAATCCACCGTTATTGTCTCGTTTAGCAAAATTATGACCATTCCATTCATAAGCTGAAGAATCTGAAGTAAAATTTTGTAAATCTTCAAGTCCAAGTTTGTTAAATTTAGCATTAAGATTAGCAGTCTTTTCGACCCCTTTTTGTAAAATAGCTTCAATATCATCATCAAGAAGTTTGATACCACTTTTCTTATTCTCAAATAAATCTCGAGCACCATGTTGAATCATACCAATTAAATCATCTTTATTACTTCCTACATTAGTAGAAGTATTGCTATTCAATTGACGTCCTTGTTGGATAACCAATTGATCTAATCGTAATTTTTGAGCTGCCCGTTCCAACACTTTTTCTTCAATGGCATCTTCAGTAACAAATCGATACACTTTAACTTGTTTCTTTTGACCAATTCTATGAGCACGATCCATGGCTTGTAAATCAGCTTGAGGATTCCAATCTGAATCATATAATATTACAATATCAGCACTAGTTAAATTAATCCCTAACCCACCAGCTCTTGTTGTTAATAAAAATATAAATTTATCAGAACCAGGCATATTATAATTATCAATTGCTTCAATTCTATCTTCATTAGATGTTGAACCATCAATACGACAATATTGATATTCTCGAAATATACAATAATCTTCTAAAATATCAAGTAATCTTGACATTTGAGAAAAAATTAATACTCTACTTCCTTCAGCTTGAAATTTTTTCAACATTTTATCCAACAAAATCATTTTACCAGAATTAAAAACTAAATGTTCATCAGTAGTATATGGAGGTCCAGGTTCAGCTCCATCAAATAAATAAGGATGATTACAACATTTTCTTAATTGCATGACAATATTTAAAAGTCGGGTTTTACCTTCTCGTTTCCCCACAACCCCATTTACTGCATCAATATCCTTTTCTAATAATTTTCTATACCAATCAATCTGCATATCTGACATTCCTATGTAAACATTAGTTTCAATTTTAGGTAATAAAGAAGTTTCAACATCGGATTTAACACGACGAAGTAAGAAAGGACTTAATAATTGATGTAAATCTTGAACAGCTTGATCTTGTTTCTTTTCCTTTCCCTGTTCTTCATCTTCGTCTTCCTCATCTTGAGCTGGTTGATCAAAATAATCATCAAATTGTTCCGAATCTCCAAATACATCAGGTAAAAGGAAATTTAAAAGCGCCCAAAGTTCATGCAAATTATTTTGTAATGGAGTTCCGGTTATAAGTAATCTATTTCTAGAATAGAAAAGTCGAATGATTTGAGAAAGGGAACTTTCTTCATTTTTAATTCTATGGGCTTCATCAACAACAATATATTCCCATTTAAACTTTTTAAGCTGAGATTTCTCCCGGATAATCATTTCATACGATGTAATCAATACATCAAATTGACAAGTTAATAATTGATTTTGAATAATATCCCCACGAAGGTCTTTATTTCCTTGTAATACAACAACATTTACATCAGGAGTCCATTTAGCAAATTCTCGTCTCCAATTATCCAACGTAGATTTAGGAACTATAACAATAAACGGTCCATCAACTTTCTTGATATATCTTAAATATCCTAAAAAGGAAATTGTTTGTAATGTTTTACCCAACCCCATTTCATCAGCAAGAATACCACTGAGTCGATTCTCATAAAGAGATATTAACCAGTTCAACCCTTGAACTTGATATTCCCTTAATTTCCCTCCTTGGATATATGACGGTGATTCAGTTAATATTGTGTGTTGTTGATCTTCATCATCTTGATGGACCTCTTCTTCTAATAATTCCGCATCTTCTTCCTTTTCCGTCTTTCGCGTTCGCGATCCACCGCCACCACCATTTCTTCTACCTCGTTTTTTCGGTTGCGCTTCTTGAAACAAATGCTGACTATCAATCTCGCGAATTCTTCGTTTAAATTCAGGATCTTTAGATGCATTCAAATCAATAAATTTCCGAAATAATGAACTTAATCCAAGTAAATATTTAAATCGTTTAGTGGCATCATCTTTATCATGGGCACGGGCATGTTTAACATCGGTTTGTAAAAGAAATCGACGTTTTCTTTCTTCAGGTGTTTCAATTTTTTGGGTGGCCAAATCATTTGTTGTGGTGGATTGCTTTCGACGCAGAGGTATCATAATTGCAGCCTAATATTTTTTTTTTTGGAGAAATCTGTCAAAGTGGTTTTATGTGACTCCAGGTAACTAAGTGGTGTGTTGGTGATCCTGGTTCCTTATGTAAAGTAAAGAATGTGATGATGTTCACTTGTGAATTAAAAAGGTGATAAATTGGGAAAATTCAAATTCTTTTTTTTGAAGAAAAGGAAAAAATTCAGGAAAACTTGTTTTGTATGTTTTTTCGAAATTGGTTCTGTCGGGTTAAACTTTATAAATAATGAAAAAAATAAAAATTAAAAAAACAAAAGAAAAAAAAAAAAAAAAAAAGAAAAATAAATAAAATCGATGTGCATTCATTCTGCAGAAAATGTCAATCCGCATATAAACCTATACCCTCACCAGAAAAAATAAATAAAAAATTGAGAAAACTACTAGAATGACCTATATTTTTTTTGTCAGTCTTTTTTTTATACAACTATATTATCTTCAGTTAACCCCCAATCGATTCCTTTTAAGTTATGTTCTTGTAACCATTGATTACATTGTTTAAACACTTTCAGTGTGAAAAACCCACGATGGGCAGATAATGGTGATGGATGAACTGTTTTCAAAACAAGAAAATCGTTTGGATGCTTTAATAATTGACTATTGAATTTAATTACTCTTTTCTGCGCAGGATTACCCCAGGCCATGATTACAAACCCTTGGTTTTGTTTAATATGATGTTCTATAGCAACTCTAATTACTTGTTCTGTAAAGGTTTCCCAACCTTGATTTGCATGACTGTTTGCCTTGTGAGCTTCAACTGTAAGACATGCATTTAATAATAATACTCCACGTTCAGCCCATTTTGATAAATTACCTTCAGTTTTAGGAATTTTAAATTCAGGAAAATCAATTGCCAAAGTTTTATATATATTTACGAGTGATGGAGGTGGACGCGTTGGTTCCAATACTGAAAATGCTAATCCATGAGCTTGATTAATATTATGATAAGGATCTTGACCTAAAATTAAACATTTAATGTCGGGTAACGGAGTATAATGGGACCAAGAATAGATTTGATTTGTTGGTGGGAAAATTGTTTTACCATTAGATTGGGATTTTAAAAATTGTTTTAATTTAAGAAAATATGGTTTGGTTAATTCTTGATGAAGTGGGGCAAGCCAACTTATATGAAGAGTATTGATTTCAAGGTTTAATAATTCTTGTTGTTCACTTGACAATGATTTAATCCATGCGACTTTATTGAAGTTGTATTGTTGACATATATCTTCATAGCTTGGAGCCACGGTTATTTCCTCTTGTTGTTGTACTTTCTCTTCAACTTTGATGACTTCTTTAACGATGTTCTCTTTGTTGGAACTAGTTGTAAAATTCATTTTTGTTTCAGTCTTTACAACTTTCTTCTTTTTAACATTGTTCACACCACCTTTATTGTTAAAGAAATCCGTTATAAGTACCCTCTTTGACATTCTTTGGGTAAATGTCTGCAGCTTCAATATTATTATTCTAGCCCTACAGAAAAGCGACATATTATACACGCGTCAGTGAATTGTATAATTATTTTTTTTTTCGTTTGGTGCGTATGTCTATTATGCACGCTAACATTTGTTACTTAATATACAAACTATATGACAATTTAAAATAACTTTGTAAATCCATACGGATACCCTGGGTCTTTCCTAAGGATAATACTAGTTAAACAACTGTAGAGTAAATATTCTATTCCAGCACTAAGCAAAACCAAACCTGCCTTAGCAATCTCACTTTTAATAATACTCTTGTCAGTAATTTCATATTTCCCAATATAAATCAAGAAAAGTAATGCACTAGCCAATGATGCATAAGTAATGGCAGAAACAACTACTTCAATTCCAAATTGATAGTGTCTACCTCCACTTACAAATATAATACCTCCTTTATCATTCTTAGCTATGAATGGAACCCCTTGTTGAACGGTAAATTGATAACCACCAATACTCATTAATAAAAGACAAATGAAAAATATCCCAGTTACGGTCTTCTTTTTAGAAGATGTAATTATACTTGGTCCCCTTTTCTTAATTATAATGATTACTGAGAAAGTTATCAAGAAAGTTTTTAAAAATTTCATAATTGGTTCTTCATCTCTAACCATAATATTTCGCTGAGTATTTTCTGATATAAATTGAGCAAATTCCAATACTTGTTCATCTTTACTACCTTTAGGAACTCGGAAATCTAAATGTGGTTCTTCAAGAATCTTATATGGTCCTCTTCCATATTCCACTTCGGAATTAGGAGGAATTAACCAAATATGAGGAATGGTTTGTAACCCTAAAATTTGAAATATTTTCAGATTAGGTTGATTAATTAAATCTATATTAATAAACGCTAAATAATTCGATTCAGCATGATCGGCAAACCAAGACTTTGAAACTCGAGAAATTATTTCGTAAGCCTCGGTACATGGTTGACATCCATGCGCAATATCACTTGATGTAAATATTAATACTGTATAATAATCCCTTGGTCCGTCAACCATTGATAAATCTCCATCAAGAAGTTCAATAATGTTATTATCACTGGCAAGTGACAATTCCGTCAACTGAAGTGCTTCATTGGTGAAACACAAGGTCAATTGAACCCAAAGGAACCATGACACAGCAATGTTTATTAATCTCATTAGGATTCCAATGCCTTATCTTCACTATTCTTAAGTACGTGTGCTTTTCCAGTTGGAAAAACCAGCTTGGTTTTTATATGCAGTAATTTTTTATCAACAAGATTCGCGACATTATCAAGATGCTACCAAATTTGTGTGTTCTAGCCGATGTTGTACAGTTTATGGAGCCTTCTTAAAGAAGAGACCTTGCTTTCTTCTTGAATAGCATCTTCTGAAGAATTATTATGTTTGATAACCAGTTTTCCAGAGAAACAATTTGGTTCATGCATAATTAAGTCTACTTCTATATATAATCTATTCTTCTATTACAAAATCTTCTTCTTCGTCTTTATTGATAATAAGAAATCCAGCAGTTACAACTGCCGCTCCGAAAATATACCAAAAGTTAACCGAAAGCCCTTTAAGCACCCAATCACCAATCATAGCTAACGGTATTGTCATGGATAATCCAACCGTAACCGTCAATGGACTGGTCAACAATACAGCATTACACCAGCAGAAATCGCTTATAAAAGTTATAGCGGCATTGACTAACATCATAATTGTAATGTCCGATGTTGGAGGAAGTTCAAACACTTCTACCTTGAAAAAATGTAACAATATAAGAATTGGCCATAAAAATACCAAACAGAAAATCCCGACAAATCCAAAGAATAAATGAGTGTTTAAATTCTTTTCCTTTTTCGAATTGGGGATAGAAATCTTATGTTTTAACAATATAGTATAGATTCCATATATTAATGCCCCTAATAATGCCAATATATTCCCCCATAATACTAATAATGTTGGCATATTAGTATTTGGGTTATCTTCTTGAGTGTCTATCTTTGTAACCAATAGTACCCCTGTGAAACTAAGTAATATTCCTACTACTTTATTTTGATTAATCCGTTCTATTGCAACCAAATATCCAATAATTAACGTAAAGAAAGAAGAAGTTGAAGATAAAATAGTTTGAGATGCAACTGAGGTGTATGATAAAGATGCATTCGTTACCAAATTTGCTGAAAACCATAGCACAAGGAATTGTAAAGATAACTTGACGGTTTCATAAGTGCTAATTTCCATTTCTTTCAGTTTAGCCTCAGGGTTTGAATCTATAATATGTAACACATTAGATTGTTCTTCCTGTTGTTGTTCTAAGGTTAAATCAAGCTGTGATCCATATCGAAGCATTCTCTCTTCGTCGAGATCAGTTGTATTTCTAGTAGAATTATAATCATCTTTTAATCTTTGAATAAATTCTCGTATCGAGAGTCGTTCAAGTTTTAAATACGGTATTATGTATAAGCAAAAACAACTGGTATTAATCCAAGTGATAAAGAATGGTTTTCTATAACTATCGTCTTCTACAATAGCATTTACTAAAAAACTTGACAGAACCCAAAATATAACCACTGCTGCTAAATTAATTAATCCAAGAATCCATTTTTGTCGTGAATGTAAACTTGAATCAGGGATAAAGAAGGCCCGTATATATCGGAGTATATTTAGCCTTAGATTTGACATGACAGAGGGTGAAATTAGTTAAGCTTTTCGGTGTATCTGAATGAGTCAAGTTTTTCTTTCTTTGATCCGTGCCACAGTTGGGCCGTAGGATATATTTTTTCTTCTAGGCGATAGCATAATCTTGAGATTTTTCAAGCTATGCATCGCGTTAGTTTACTACGAGCGAAGTCAAAAAAATACCGCGACATTGCCTTGCAACACCACTTGTTTCATCAAACAACAAATATGCCCCCTAAAGCGTAAGTTAAACCCATTTTTAGGCCAATTCGGAACAATTTAACTAACTCCCCCCAAAGCAAAGCTGTCGTTAAAGCTGCTGCAAAAGTGAGTAAAGCTGCCAAAGTTAAAGTTGAAAAGACTGTAACTTTCAAGTATGAACGAAGTTCAACAAGTCAATTCAAATTTGGTGCACATGTAGGTATGTCTGGTGGTATCTCCAAGGCAGTTACAAATGCTATGGATATTGGGGCAAATAGTTTTGCATTATTTCTTAAATCTCCAAGAAAATGGGTATCTCCCGATATTCCTGACGAAGAAGCTGAGAAATTTGCTCAACTCTGTACCAAGTATGGATATAATCCAAGAACAGATATATTGCCCCATGGTTCATATTTCATTAACTTGGGAAACCCTGACCCTGAGAAAGAAGAAAAAGCATATGGATCATTTCTTGATGATTTGAAAAGATGTGAAAAATTAAATATTGGTTTATATAATTTCCATCCTGGTTCAAGTTTAGATTCCGATCATAAAGAAGCACTTGAAAGATTAGCCAAAAATATAAATCGAGCTATAAAAGAAACCACTTTTGTTAAGATTGTTATTGAAAATATGGCCGGTCATGGAAATTTAATTGGATCTAATTTACAAGATATTAGAGATGTAATTGATATGGTGGAAGATAAATCTCGAGTTGGTGTTTGTTTAGATACTTGTCATTCATTTGCAGCTGGATATGATATTGGTGATGAAGAAAAATTCAATGCATTTTTAACTCAATTCGATGATATAATTGGTAAAGAATATCTCTCGGCAATTCACTTGAACGATTCCAAAGCTCCTTTAGGTGCAAACAGAGATTTGCATCAGAAATTAGGATATGGGTTCCTTGGATTGGAAGTATTTAGAGTCATTGCCAATTCTGATCGATTGAAATCGATCCCAATCGTATTGGAAACCCCGGTTGGAGACAATGATTCTATATATGGAGAAGAAATTAAATTACTTGAATGGTTAGAAGGTAAAGCAATTGATGATTCTGAATTTGAAGCTAAAAAGGAAGAATTGTTCAAATTAGGTAGTAAAGAACGCGCGGAACATCTTAAGAAATTTGAAGCGAAAACTGCAAAGGAAAAGACAACAAAGACGGTCAAGAGAACTGCAGAGACTGCAATTACTGCAATGGTCACTAAAAAATCAAGAACTAAATAGAGAATTACAAATGTACATCTACATATCATCATAGTAAAACACAACAACTCTGATATGGCCCTGGCGCACGACCTTCAGATTTACAGCCGAAAAAAAAAAAAGAGGATTAACTAAGCATAAAAAAAAACTCTTCGTCCTTAGTATAAACATCACATTTAAAGGGTCATTAAATTACTACTTTTTGTATTTTTCTATTACAATTCATCAGTGCATAATTGATCTTCCTTTATTTTAAAACTTAAATAATGTTTGGAGGTCAATCATCAGGTTTTGGTGGGTTTGGAAGCACTGCGGGGAATACCAATTCTCCCTTTGGTGCTGCCCAAAACACAACCAATACATCAACAACTACACCTTTTGGTGGAGGAGGAGCTACTGGAAATACTGGAAGTATTTTTGGTAATACCAATCAAACAACATCTGCATTTGGTTCAACTGGAGGAGGAGCATTTGGCTCTACTGCAGCTCAACCTTCTTCGGTATTTGGATCAACTGGTACTAATACTGGTACTAATTTATTTGGAAGTACAAACAATCAAACAACTACTTCCCCATTTGGAGCAAGTACTAATACTGGCTTTGGTGGCGCTGGTACTACATCTGGAACTACTGGATTTGGATCATCTAATACAGGAGGTTTATTTGGTGGTGCTAATAAACCAACAACAACTGGATTTGGAGGTTTTGGTACATCTCCTGGTCAAAATACAACCGCAACATCGCCGTTTGGACTTGGTGGTGCAACCAATACTAATGCATTTGGAATGGGTGGTTCTGCTGACTCAAATGTCAACAATGGTACCGCTGTTAAGCCATTTACTCCATTTAGTGAAAAGGATTCAACTGGAACTTTAAATGTGTTTCAGAATGTTTGTTCTATGCCTGAATATAGAAATTTCTCATTTGAAGAATTAAGAATGAAGGATTATGAACAAGGTCGTCGTTATGGAACAGGAGCTGGAGCTACTCCATTTGGTGGTTCTACTGCTGCCGCTGGTACAGGATTTGGCTTTGGAGGTCAAACAAATGCTGCTTCTGGATTTGGTACTACTGGGGCTGCTGCTTCTCCATTTGGAGCTACTGGAGCTACTGGTGGATTTGGTTCTAGTTTTGGTGCTAATAAACCTGCAGTTGCATCTCCATTCGGTACAAACACCACTGGATTTGGTCAATCTCAACAACAAGCTACGTCTCCATTTGGAAGACCAGCCACTTCTGCAGGAGGTTTTGGAACATCTACAAACGCATTTGGTGCAACTGGAAATACTGCATTTGGTGCTAACAAGCCTAGTGGGTTTGGAACAACTACCAACGCGTTTGGAACAGGAAATACTTTGGGTGGTGGTGCTACAGGCGGTGGATTATTTGGCTCATCTGGTCAAACAAACAATGCATTTGGACAACCTACTAACACTTTGAATCCTGGATTTGGTTCAACCAACACTCCATTTGGTGCTACTAATACAAACACTGGGTTTGGTGCTCAAAATGCTTCACCTTTTGGACAAAACACTGCTAATCAAGGAGGTGGTTTATTTGGTGGTGCTTCTAACACTAATGCATTTGGTGCAAACGCTAGTGGTGGTGGTATGTTTGGACAACAACAAAATACTGGGTTTGGTGCTAATAAACCTGCAAGCACTGGATTATTTGGTCAAACCAATACTAACACTGGAGGAGGTTTATTTGGTGGGGCTCAACAACAATCTACAAACACTGGAGGGATGTTTGGTCAAAATAACACTAATACTGGAGGTGGTTTATTTGGAGCAAAACCAGCAGGAAATACGGCAACTGGTGGTGGATTATTTGGTCAAGCAAATACTAATACTGGAGGTGGTTTGTTTGGAGGGGCTCAACAACAATCAACCAATGCTGGAGGTGGTCTTTTCGGTGCTAAACCAGCCGGTGCTGCAACTGGTGGTGGATTGTTTGGACAACCACAGCAACAAAACACTGCTACTGGTGGTGGATTGTTTGGACAACCACAACAACAACAACAAACTCAAGGAGGTGGATTATTTGGTGCAAAGCCAGCAGGTACCGCAACTACAGGAGGATTATTCGGAGCTAAACCTGCTGGTACTACAAACACAGGAGGTGGATTATTCGGAGGCGCTTCTACAAATACTGGAGCTGCAGGAACTGGCACTACTGGAGGTGGCTTATTTGGCGCAAAACCAGCTACTACTACTGGAGGAGGTTTGTTTGGTAATTCAGGAACAACTCAACAATCTGGTGGGTTTGGTGCTGGTGCTGGTACTACAGGTGGATTATTTGGTGGTAATAGTGGAACTACAGGCACCACTGGTAATACCGGTGGTTTATTTGGCGCTAAACCTGCAACTACTGGTACTTCAACTACTGGTGGGTTATTTGGTGGAGGTGGTAATGCTGGTGTTCAAACCAACCAACAACCTTTAGCTAATATCAATTCACTTAACCCATATGGAAACAATCCACTCTTCCAAAGCATTTCAGGAACTCCTCAACTGCAAGGTGGCAATGTTACCCCACAAGCAATTTTAGTGAAATCTCCAACAGCTGGCAAAAAAGTTGTTACATTAAGTAGTGGTAAACTTACTCCATTATTTAAAGTCAGTTCATTACCTACAAAGAAACCAATTGAAACTGTTCAAGATGCAATTTTCAAGAATAATACCGATAGCATTTTTTCATCATCTACAGATCAAGCCATTATTTCATCTGATATTTTTAAACCAAAGGAAAGTTTTAAAAAGTTGGTGTTAGATAAGTCTAAACCTGTCACCAAATTTATCACAAATCAACTGGAAGGAGATAGTCCTAGTCGTCAAGTCACATTTGTATTGGATAAACTGGAACAACCGGAAGAAAAATTAATAGATGGGGAGGTTTCTAAACAAACTACACCAGGCGTAAATGAAGTTAAAGAAGTTCCCCCTACCAACGGTAGTGTAGATGTACCAGCCAGTCCTATTTTGACACCTGCAGATGAAGATGTGGTTGATGAAGACGGATATTGGATGTCACCATCATTAAATACATTAAAAAAGAAATCTTTAAGTGAATTAAGAGCAGTTGCTAATTTTAAGGTTGGTAGAAAGAATTACGGAAAGATTGAATATTTAAATCCAGTTGATTTGACATCTTTGGCTAATTTAGAAGATATTGCAGGAAAAATTGTTGAATTCTCTTCTAGATCATGTGTTGTTTATCCTGAAGATAATAAGCCTAAGCCAGGAGAAGGCTTGAACTTACCTTGTAAAATATCTTTAGAAGGATGTTATCCAATTAATAAAGCCGATGATTTACCGATTCTTGATCCAAGGGCTGATATTGTTAAAGTTCATATTGAGAAATTAAAACAAATTCCTGGAATGGAATTTAAGAGTTATGACCCACCTACTGGTAATTGGACATTTGTAGCTCAAACAGTTGATTAAATTGATGTGGTGGTCCTATGATGTTCATTTATATAATGTGTAGAATTAAAGGTAACAATATAATATAGCAAACAATAAAATAAAACCAAAGTCTTCTCTATTGTTCTGCGAAAAGCCCATGTTAGATATTGTCACATCAATTGCAACTAAAGGGGCTACGTAACCAAATGTGTAACTTGAAACAATGCCTCTATGAGACTAAAGTACTTGGTGTTTGTGTGGTGTTTTATCTATACAATCACCCTACCTCATAACTCTGAACTGATCTAAAATAGGGTTTTCTGGGCCAGGGGAAAAAGATGAAATTTGTCAATGCTTTTGGTTGCAGGTATTTCTCGGTATTGTGATGTGTGTGTGGCTATTTTAATATTTTCTATTGGTTGCACTTTTTGTCAAATTTTATTTTTTTGATGAACTGTTTTCTGTTTCTTTGTGTTCGTTTCTTTTAGGCTCCCGTTTGTTTTTTATTTTTCTCTGTTTTTAGATAAGGTTTGTTTGTTTACACATTCACACATTCCCACATTAATGCTGCTACTTTCTCTACAGCATACACCACAACCACCACCCAACCCCTATATCCACAACAAAAATGTGTATGCCCCTAAAAAGTAATGAAAGTAACAAAGGGCTTTAATATTCTATATCAACACATTTTTTTTTAGATTTAAAGAACAATAAAAAAAACCACGTCGTAAATGGTAAAAGAATACTTTTATTATAAGGAGAGCCACTCATAACCGCCATGACAACCGGATATTAACGCTCTTTCTACATAATTCTCTTAATTGACCTAACTGGGCACACATTCAATTTTAAACATTTTGTTGTGTTTTTTTATTTTTATCTTAGCTAATTTTATTTCAGTTACACATTTTAATTGGATGTGAAAATATATTTAAATTAGGTTTCCTCCTTAGGGGGTTCTACATTATAATCTCTTTTTTTTTCTTTCCACAACTTCAATTCTCTGTTGTTATTTTAATATTTATTATCAATGTCTAACTTTGCATACGTTACCCTTTTAACAGGTGAATCATATTTACCTGGTGTTTTGACTTTAGGTCAAAAATTGAAGGAATTAGGAACCAAACATAAATTGATTATTTTATTAGACTCAAGCTCAATTTCTGAAGAAAACAAGGAAGTTATTCAAGCTATTTATGATGAAATCATCTCAATTGATGACGAAGTTATTTCTGCTCCTTTAGAAAAAGTTCAAGAGAAGTTGGATCGTTCTGAATTATCAATTACATTTTCCAAGATTTTATTATGGAATTTGACTCAATATGACGAATTAGTTTATCTTGATGCTGACGTGTTACCATTACAAAATTTGGATGAACTTTTTGAATCCTTTGAACTTAAAGATGGTGAAATTGCCGCATCTCCAGATTCTGGATGGCCTGATATTTTTAATTCCGGTGTGTTGAAAATTAAACCAAGTTCAGAAACATTTGAAAAGTTGATTGAATTCTCTTCCCAACCAGAAAATACTTTTGATGGTGCTGATCAAGGTTTACTTAATGAATACTTTGGTTTCAAAAACTGGGTAAGATTACCTTATTTATTCAATGTTACTCCAAACTACCGTCAAGATTATCAATATCTTCCAGCATTCCACCGTTTCTTTAATCAAATCAGAATCTTGCATTATATTGGTGCTGTCAAACCATGGCATTATGGAGACATTTTGTCTTCTGATTTAGCTAATTTCCATCAATATTGGTGGGATGATTTTAACAGATTTTTCGGTGAAGATGTTCATTTGAAATACAAGTTGTTAAACTTACCTCGTGGTGAAGCTTCTAATTTGAAATTTGGTAAACAAAAGAATGCTTGGGATGCTGATTTTGTTGGCGGTTCTGGTAGTACTGAAGCTGGTGAATCACATGCTGCAGTTTTCCCTTGGGAACATCGTGAAGAAAAGAGAGAAGCTACTCGTGTTTTCCATCCTACTACTGCATCCTCTGGTGAAGCAGTTGAAGAAGGTGCAAGTGAAGAAATTCATGAAGATTTAAAAAAAAACATTGAAGCATTAAGTAATGTTAAAGTTTCCAAGGATCAAAAGAAAAGTGAACCTTTACTGAAGAATTATGGATTTGAAAAAGAAGGAAACAAACACTTTAACCCAGAAAAATCATTATCTGAAGTCGCCAAATTACCATTCAAGTTCTTCTCCAGAAAGAAGGAGGAAAAGTAAAGAAACAGAAAAGCTTAAAGTTTTTACATTTCTTCAATTCATAAATATTCCTAGATTTGGCTGTCATTCTTTAATACGTTATGTTTTTTTCATAGTTTTGTTTTCTCAGTTTAATATTCTCCTATTTAATTTTTATTGTTTGAGTATTTAGTGGTGTATATTCCCTTTTTTCTCATATGTGTGCTTAATAAACATATTAATAAATTCTATATGGTTGCGAAATCTTTCAAAGGAAAAAGAAAAATAAATCTTGATTTCCGAAAGTGGGGATGCAAACTGGGCATAAAAAAAACTTAATGTTGACATCAGCCAGTTTTTGAAGAATTATACATTTATTTCAATGATTTTAAAAGAAAGATGCATCAAAAAGTAAAAAATTAAAAGCTCTGCCGGTCCCAGGAATCGAACCTGGGTTTAGTCGGCCACAACGACTTGTACTAACCACTATACTAGACCGGCCAATCCCGAAATTTTGGAAATCACGTGACCAAAATGTTTCCACTAAAGTTCAGTAATTTTGAAATTTTTATCCTATATTTTGAGATGAATAAATTGTGTTAGATGTTAAATTCAATCTTGGGTGTTTAGTTTTTTAGATGTAGTATTAAATGTGGTATTAAATGTATGGTTGCTTCGTATTGCAGATAACATAAATTCCATATTCTTGTGATTCTATAAACTTATATTTTGTAAATTTTTCTGCAGAAATTCTAAATGATTTATCTTCTTGCTTCAGGAATTGACAACAAATTAATAAAAACCTAGCATGCACCGAAAACTAATACAAGAGTAAGGAAAATATCATATAATAATATGACTTAGAAAGAAGTACAAGGATTGATCTGAATAGAAATGCAGCTAGAACACCTCCCCCCCTTAAAACGACTTTCAAAGCTACTGCGCATGCTCTAGCTCAAGTTGGTGTTAGATATTTCTACGCCGCAAACTCTTGCTTTCTTTCATTACAACTAGGATAAAATTTATTGCTAGCTTAAAGCCTTCATAATATTGCGGCCACTGTATTATTACAAAAATTTGTGAGCGGGATAAAAATGATTCATATATGATGATCTATGACCAATGCAAGAAAATAATACTAAGTTCCTGCAGAAGCAATCTAGCATAAAGAATACGTGCTGCATACTTCAATTTTCCGTTAAGTTAAAGTTCGCCTCGAAGGTATGGACAAAGAAATGCCATCTTAAGCATGAATAAACTCAAAATAAATTATTATCAGGAACTGAAAATAATATAATTGACATTTGGCAAAAGCTAACTTTAAAATTATTTTTTTGTTGTTTAGGTGGAAATGGTTCCGAACAAGTTAAGACTCTGATTATAAATTTGAATGTATATATGCTTTTGACATAGAAAGATGAAACGGAATATGATTATCCAAGTCCTCTGATAATAGAATACGAATTAACTTGACAATTGTAATTATAAACCAATACCACTATAAAACCAAATCTCGTATTTGAGCATGTTCCGATTTCAAAAAGAAACACAAAAAGGGGCCCCAGACTTTATTCGAACAAAAGTTCTAGAACAAAACTTGTTACATCTATTGTGAAGATAAAAAAGGTGATACAAGTAATTCAAACGAACAAACAAAACAGATGTTTCAATAACAAAGATGTAAATTATCTCGACAATGGTACAACGCGCGGTAAATTTATCTTCATCCCGTACACAAAGTAGAATCACTTGCTTTATTTTATAAGCCTTTTAAGGGTTTCTTTCCATCAATTTCATGCACAAGTTCATCTTTGGTTCGATAAAATATTGCAGATACGAAAATTCCATTTTACTAACAACTTGATTAAAATCCATTGTTGTTTGTTCTCATTTTGTGTAAAGTGAGGTTAATTCGAGAAAATATATTGTAAAATAATTTTATCGCATGTTTTTTCCTTGTCTTTTTTTAAGTTGCAAGGTGCGCCCATTGAAAGTTCGGTCTAGTCTTTGGCCCATTTGAATGACTTTCTTTTTTATGACAAATCCGAATACAGTTTGAGTTTCTCTCCCTTTCTGAATAAATTCTTGGAGCGAGGCTGTGGAATTTGAGTGTCAAATTTTCTTGAAAATGGAGAAGATGCGCTCAAGCATTGTAAAAGGAACCGTATGCAGCAGATCTAATTGAAAATAATGGAGGAGGATGGACTTTTTTTTCTTTTTTTGAAGGAGTAAAGCCATAGAAATGCTATATTATCAAAGATGACAATAAAATAATAGTGCATACAACTAACCTGCAAAAATATTTTGATTTTTTAAAAAATAAAATACCCGCCCCAATTTGAGATGGTTTCCGATTATTAGTTATACAATACGAAGCAACAGCGGCAAAAGCAGCAGGGGTAAAAAGTAAACACGCCCATTCTATTTGACAATATAAGTAGTGAGGTTAGAAGATATTTCCTCAAATATATTTTAATTGTTGCACTGCCACAAGTACTTTCCAGTTTTAACGAAAGAAATATTTGTCTATACCAAGGATGGATTGTTTTGTTTTTATTTTTTTGTCTTGAGTTTGAAGAAAATATTTTCTACGGATTAGGAATGTGCAAGAATGTGCAAAATAAACAAACCGACAGTTCTTGCCCATTTGGGAGCCCTAAAAAAGGTTTACGGTATTTGCATGACTTTATCGCGTAGATATAGCATCCGGATGAGAAGAAGTTGGTAGGCTCCGGATTTAGGCTACATCTGACTGCGTGGTATTATTATTTTTTGGTTACTGTCTATCTTCTCTCTAGAATCCAAGAACGAGTAAGCGGTTGAAGTTTCTCAGTTTATGTAGAAGAAAAGAAGCAGTACAGTAGTCTATATACAGTCTGATTGATCTACACGCCTCCAGATTAGAGTTTGTCATCTCCACCTAACACTTGTGAGTTCTGGAAAAAATATTCGAATATTATTCACTGAAGAAAAAATATATTTAAAACCCAAAGAACATAAGGCTAATTTGCAGTTAATTATTTAACAGGGACTAGAAAACTGTCTACCTTGAATTATCATTAAACATCAGTAACTTGAACATACACCAAGGGTGGGTTATATCAGGGCGATATAGTTCAGTATATGCCGAAACTGGAGAGCATATTTTCCACTTATCCTTGAATTTTGCTACCAGCGGAACCTAGGCAGCAAATTATGCCTAAGAACCAGAATATCTCATGTAGTCTTGTATAGATAATGGAAAACGTAGGAAAGTGAAGCGCTATTAGGAATAGGAAGCCGGGTCATCCATATTCCATTGAACATTGGAAATATTACTTCGGAATGAGTTTCGCCGCAAAACAAGATGGCCATATACATATTTGCTACAAACACTTGCTACCAACTTTACTACCTACATTTGCTACAACGTCTTGATCTTGGTATACTCTTGATACTAAGCGTACTACTGAATCCAACATCAGTCTGAATACTTCAGATTAAATACAAGATAGGGGTGCGAGGCATCAGATCCTATATTACAGTGACACAAGCAACGAAATCGATCTTTCCATTTATAATATTCGAGAGGACTCCCTAGTAGTACTTAGAAACTTGATAAAACACATCCTATACAATTGCAACCCATACTATGTAAAATTTTACGTCTACTTTGAATTCCCTTTGGCCAGGAAAATAAATTTCGTGATCAAATGACCTCGGTCCACTTTTGCGAGCAGGACTTCACGTAAACATGCAGAATTACACCTAGGTAATATGTCTGGAGGAGTAAATCGAATCCTTAACCTGCAAAAATGTTTCTTTCTTTTTTTTACTAACATTTCCCATTTTATACTTTTTACACTTTTCGTAAATCAAATTATTATTTCATGAAATAACATTTTAAAAAGTCCCTGTGTAACCGCTTAAAGAATTCTGACAACATCAAGTCAAAAAAAAGTTTATTTTCTGTCACATTTTGATCCAGCAATAGGAGCACTTTTAACTGGCAATACCATACTACTTCCGCAGTTAGGTCTCATGATCTGGACCGCATTTTTGGATTGAATCTGTAAAAGAAATATTTAGATAAAAAGAAATCCTTGGAATTAGTAAAAAATTACTCAAAAATAATTTATTGTTGAATATTTTTTAAAGCAATTATATTTTTCCATTATTTTTAAATTTGTTTTAAAGATTTTTTTCTTTTATTGTATAAACTATTTTATTACAATAAATATTTTAAAATTAAATGAAATTTGTAATAATATATAAACTGTTATTTTTTTGGATTAAGAATATATTTTCTCAACAAATAGAATTTTTTTAAATATTATATAAGGATTTTGTGTGTGTGTATACTAGGTTAAAAATATTAAAAATATTTTTTTGTCCGTTTCCATAGTCAAGGAAATAAAAAAAAACTTCATTTAAATAATCCAAATATTTTCAATTGATATACTCAACCCAATTTTTTTTTTGTTTTGACTTGAAGCATATATTACTACCTTGCTTTTCTAATTGATTTTTAAAGTAGCTGGAAAAGATAAACAAGTTTGATCATTTAAGTGTTTCCATTCTTCCTGATTTGCAACTCAAAGTTCATAACATATTCTGCCAGATATTTTTAATCTTTTTTTTTTTAACAATCAAAAGTATATTTTTAAGTGAAGCCTGTATTGTTTATATAACCAACCATCAACCAGACACATCACATTTTGAATTATATACCTTATGATGTCTTCGTATGATAATAACAATAATAACCAATCAAATTTTCACCACCCTCATTACCCTAACCAACAGGTTGGGGTACCACATACAATGAAAGACAATACTTACGAGGGCCAACCCCGGTTCTATACAAGTCCTATGGTAATGCAACAACCCCAACAAGCCTATCTAATGAACAATCCGAATGCTCAGTATGGATTAAACCAACAAATGATGTATCCACCTCCTCCAATTGCCAATTACCCACAACAACAACAAACACAACAAACTCCAGTAGCTCAGCAGCAATCACAACAAGGTGTCAACCAATTTTTTGATCCAAGTATGCCTAACAATTATTTGCTAATCCAACAAGCCAACCAAGGTGCTAACCTTTCAATGACCCCAAATCAAGCTAATACAACTCCACAACAAGCAATGGCTCAAAATTTTTACAACCCAAATTTCTCACAATTTCATCAAGGTACACATCCCCACATCCAACCAACAAATATATCTCACAAGAGTGCAAGTGTGGGTAGTAACCAACAGGTAGCCGGCGCTAACAGTGGTAATACTTCTGCCACTTCCGGGAATCCTGTTTCGGCTACATCTAGTGCAAGCGGAAATTCAACATCTGCCAACAGCAATGTGGCAGCCAGCGTAATCTACCCCAATTTCCCTGAAAGAATTCAACCCTTGTTACCTGTTCCTCCATTATATCGTTCCTCAACTCGTCCTGATTTGAATATAAACCTTTCTCAAAAAAGAGCCAAGAGGAAATCCAAGTTCAGTAAACAACAAGATGATATGATTGTATCTTTAAAGAAGAAAGGTAAATCATGGGTTGAAATTGCTGAAATTACTGGCGTTGGTTCATATTTGGCTGCTAGAAATAGATACCAAGTTATTGTCGGTCAGCAAGGTAACAATAACTCCAGTTCCTGGGATTTAAGAGATAAGGTCCATCTACAAGAAATCTTAGATGCCGGAGAGTTAGAGAAGTGGAGATTTATCAGTAATGAATTAAATAAATCCTCCAATAAGAATTTCACCGATTTGGAATGTCGTGAGATGATTCGTGAATTATTTTGGAATAATCCCGCTTCATTTGGCGTTAATGAAGAAACCATTAATGAATGCTTAAAGGAAAAGAAATTGACCGACAAATCAATTGAACAACGCGACCAACAGTTGAAGAAGCGTGCTGATATTGTGGAAGGCAAATTTGTTGATGCCAAGAAGGAAACGGCAGGTAATGCAAATAATGCTGGCGTGGTTGGTGACAAGAAGGATGTTTACTACCCTCCCCCATTGCCACACCCATATCAAAGAGGATATCCCAATCAACAGCAGCAGCAGGTCCAACCGCCACCGCCACAACAACAACAAGTAAATCAATTCACTTACGCTAAGCCATACTATTAAGAATGTTGTTCTTTGCTTTGGCTCAATTATACATAATTGCTCATTTTTTCAATTCTCGAAACGTTTTAGCTTATATTATCTTTCAATTCTATTATATATTGTATAAAAGGGTAACACAATTATCAATAATAATCTGAATTAAATAGGGGCGTGTAATTACATATAGGCTACAACCAAGAAATGCAAATGCATCAGTGCCTAATTTTCATGTACGTATTACTATATACTTTTTCGAACGATAAAAGATTAGTATCTGCATAATCTACAAATCTTTCAACTTTCGTTGAACAACATCAATTTTGTCTTGTGGAGATTGTTTCTTATCAATTCTTGTACCTACTCGGATATCACTTTGGATTCTAACGATGTTGTGCTTGTCATGTAAGAGTTGATGCATTTGCCCAATCAAGTCCATGACTTGATCCCATGGCCCTTCAATTGTTGTTCCAGCTGAATGCAACGTAGTTTCAAGGTGTGAATCTTGGGCAAGTCTAGTGATTGCTGTGACTTCATCAGACACAGAGGCAGAACCTGTTCCTATCTAAACCAAAAATTAGTATATGCTTTTCTTTTGCTATGTTAAACAATGAGATACACGTACCGGTATTAAACAAACATCTGCTAAACAAGGGATTGTCACTGGCATATTGTTTTATCTTTAGCTTTATGTGAACTTATATCGATTTTTGTTTTAGTTTTTTTTTTGAGAATTAGAAGCGAGAGCAAATAGACTAGACTAAACTATTGAAGAAATGTTCCAAACCTCAAGTGAACAAAATTATTTTTGAACATACGTGTCTTTAGTATTCATTCTTTAGTATTCATTTCACTTTAGAAGTACATATTGTCTTGATGAGAAATACAAATCGTCAAGGAATTACATAAACAGAAAATATAGTTCAGAACTGAAACACAATAAATGTCTTTAAAAAGCAACCCTTTCTTTTTTTTTTCAAAGATCTAGTTGATATTATTAGTCAAAGAACAGCAGACCTTTCGATCTGGAACATTTCCAGGACAATTGAATTACGAGTCATTCATTCAATCGAAACTTTAGACACTTTTGACAATCTAACCCCTTAATCATCCATATTAGACTACCCCAAACACCCCTAGAAAAATACAGACAAAAAAAATATCAAGGCGCAAAAAATATCCAACTTTACAGTTTAGAAATGGTATAAAATAAATAATTTTCCAATTTGAAGATCCTTCGATATTTTCTTATCCTGAATTGTCCCCTGTTTGATTTTAATCTCTTTGTTTCTTGACACAAGTACAATCTTACATGCACCCTTCCAAGTTAATGGAGGGGACATTCTAGTAAAAGTTGAAATGTCTGCAAATCGAGAAGTTTTTTCACCGGGCAAGTCATTTACCACCGCCGACTTAAAACAAGTGTTGCTTCAAAATTAAGGTTTCACTAGCCACAAATAACTCAACGTGCGCCCGTTGAAATAATTGGAAATACGCTCAAAGATTAGATACAGAAAGTAACACATTAATTAATCATTGGTAAAGAACTTGGTACAACCTCAAAAAATAATGGAAGCGCGAGATTTCGCATCTATTGGGGGGATAACAAACACACACTTCAAAAATAATTCAAAGATGATGGAAAAAAATAATTTATGCAAGCCCCCTAAAAAAGCTAAGGAACACGTTACCAATTCGTTACCAAGTCATACAAACCTAGTCAGATTTACAATTTGTGTACATTAATGGCGAGTCAAACCAAGAAGATTCTCAGATAGCGGAGTAATGCATTACAACCACTACTAACTCTAACCACCTCTGCAGAAGAATAATAATTCGAATTTATCACCAAACGATTGTAATCTTGAGCAGAAAAGTTAACAGAACTGATTTCGGATGGAAATGTCACCATCGAAGACTACCATTTGTCCAGCGGTACCTTCTATTGGAAATGCATGTTGTGATACAAGAGCTGAGAACTGAGTGGAGCAAATGTACAACGATCGTTGTCACTTGCTTGGACCTTTTTCAGATAGAATAACAATATTACACAATACCAAAAGCTTTAAGGAGAACATAATAACGGCTGCAAAAATTACGTCACGGTTTGCAGTTTCTTTGACTGCTTAAAAAATGTTCTCAGATTAATAGATCAACCATCAATCCTTCGTCCTCGTCGCCTAAATTTGCGTAGGCGACGAATAGATTTGCTCTGAGCACTGCCAGCATCAAGCCAAGTTGGTAGTTGTGTAGACAAAGTTCAGCGGGAAGTTCAAGACAGTTTCTCCTGTAGAATTATTCAAAATTGCTAAATAAACATTACATTGAGAGTTTCTCAAGTTCCATTCGATGTTTCTCAAGAGAAGTACCTGTCACTTCCAATAATCTGCTTTCAATCAATATGGAAGTAGAGTAGATCCCCTCTCTGTGAAGCGTCTTGGTACTTTTATCCCGAGTTCTTCGGTTTACAAATCGCTCAAATGGTCGCTCAAATGGGTGCTTGAATACTCTCAATGAACATGAAGTAGATTATACGCCTCAAAATTATAGTTTAATCAATTGCTTTCACGTACCCCAAATGCACGTGAAAGTACTACACAATTTTCTTCAATAAACGACACATATACTCTGTAGTTGCGACGTACAGAACACCGGAGCATGTGTGACCGGGAGGCAGTGTCCTTGGAGAGACCCAATTCATTATTCTAAGAGAATTTTCACCCAATTTCGCCTTGATAATCGGAAAGATTATTTTGGCTAATTTGATTTGTTCGTTGGAATGTTCGGAAGATTTTTTTTTGAAAGCTTGGCAGCCGCCTGTACTGCAGCAGTAAGATTTATGAAAGGATAGATTTCCTATTTCGGTACTCTCGCCAACACATTAAAAATTCTTGAACCAAATGCGAAGCTCATACACAGATCGGGAAATATAAATTGCCATGCAACTGACCGCAAGACATCAATATTCAACCCACGCCAACAACAGACCAAGGAGGAGGAAAAATAATGACAGTCAAAATGCCTAAATTCGAATCGAAAGAAGACTTCTGCAAGCAATCCAACATTAGAGGTGAAATCAATAAAGAATTGGTTGAATTTGCATATAAAAACTTAAAGAACATCCCATTGAAACAAGGAGATGAGAATTATGAAAGAATGATCAGTGGGCTAGTGTATGTTGTCAAATGATATTATTTAGCTTATACATTACTAACTTTTTGAATATAGTTATAATGCTTACAACAAAGAATTAGAGGATTGTAGAATGCGTATCAGGGACACCATCTTAGATTACGAAAAATTTAGGCATAGAGATTACAAAACCACCCAAGACTACATCAATGCCAAAAGAGAACATTTAAGTAGCTTTATCGGTCATGTGGGTGAAAATGCCTTCATGGAATATCCTGCCTATTTTGACTATGGTTTCAATACCTACTTGGGAAAAGGATTCTACAGTAATTACAATTTGACAATCTTAGACGTGTCAATTGTAAGAATTGGGGATAACGTAATGTGTGGACCGAATGTGTCAATCTTAACTCCAACTCACCCAGTTGATCCAACTTTAAGAAGCTCGGGGTTGGAAAATGCATTGCCAGTAACAATTGGAAACAATGTGTGGTTAGGAGCTGGTCTGACTGTATTACCAGGTGTTACGATTGGCGATGGGTGTGTTATTGGAGCTGGTTGTGTAGTCAATAAGGATATTCCTGCAAATTCCGTTGTTGTTGGTGTTCCTGGAAGAGTTGTCAAAACTATGGATCCTCGTGATCCTAGTTTCGATGTCCATGCCTGCTTGGAGCAATATGGTATGGGATTGATTCATTGATATAGTAGCATTTAATTTAAATAGTGTTTAATATAGCTTTAAAATCGATGTCTATCAATTGTAGAACTAAAATTTGTTGTACATACCTACAACTACGTTTCATTTGAGCCATTTACTATAAACTTCTGCATAGTTAACAGATCAAGTTGGCGGGGGGCGAAGTTTTTAGTCCGGTATATAAACATTTTGCCTTGCACGACCTCGAAAATTCTGAAGATTCTGTGGCAACAAAAGAGGCATTTGTAATTCTGGTCCAGGGAAACTTTTAAACAGAATTAACAATACTATCTCGAACTTAATATTTAACATGAGTGATAACATGCAAATAGATTCTCCCTCTCCAGAAATTGATGAAGGGTTGTACTCTCGTCAATTGTACGTTTTGGGCAAAGAGGCCATGCTTAAAATGCAAAATGCCAATGTCTTGGTTGCTGGGTTGAAAGGTTTAGGTGTTGAAATTGCAAAGAACATTGCCCTTGCCGGTGTGAAGTCTTTAAGCTTATTCGACCCAGAACCAGTAGAATTAGCTGATTTATCTTCTCAATTCTTTTTAAGTGAATCGCATATTGGTCAGCCTAGAGATAGAGTAAGTGCTGAAAGCTTGTCTGAATTAAATGCCTATGTTCCTATCCACGTGGTTGACAATTTGAATGAAGAAACCCTTGTAAAATTCAAATGTATTGTTACCACGAACATCTCATTAGAAGAGCAATTGAGAATAAACAACATTACTCATGATCGTGATATAGGTTACATAAATGCTGACATTAGGGGGTTATTTGGCCAGCTCTTTGTAGATTTTGGCCCAAAATTCACTATTATTGATCAGACAGGAGAAGAACCAAAGAGTGGAATTGTTTCTGATATTGAAGCTAATGGTACTGTAACAATGTTGGATGATAATAGACATGGATTAGAAGATGGTGACTATGTTAAGTTTAGTGAAGTTCAGGGTATGCCAAAATTAAATGATGGCAGCCCTCATAAGATTGAAGTTTTAGGACCTTTTGCTTATAAAATTAAGATCGACGAGAATTATGGAACTTATATCAGGGGTGGGTTATATACCCAAGTTAAAGTTCCAAAGGATTTATCTTTTGAGCCATTATCAAAACAATTACAAGAACCTGAATACGTTATTTCTGATTATGCTAAATTTGACAAACCCAAACAATTACATTTGGGGTTCCAAGCTTTGCATGCCTTTAAAAACAAGTACGGGGTTTTACCTTTGCCTTACAATGAAGAAAATGCTAACGAAGCATTTAGATTTGCAGAGGAATTGGCCACCCAAAGCCCACAGTTATTGGGTGAGGATAAACTCGATGAGAAATATTTAAAGGAATTATTTTACCAAGCTAGAGGTGATATACCAGGTGTTGTTGCTTTCTATGGTGGTTTAATTGCTCAAGAAGTGTTGAAGAATTGCTCTTCTAAGTTTACCCCAATTAAACAATGGTTATATTTTGATTCATTAGAATCATTACCCTCAAGTGAAGTATACCCACGTAATGCAGAAACCAATCAAGCCATTGGATCCAGATACGATAATCAAATAGCTGTCTTTGGTAAGGATTTCCAACAAAACATTTCTAACTTGAAAGTATTTTTAGTTGGAACTGGAGCTATCGGATGTGAAATGCTTAAAAACTGGGCTATGATGGGCTTGGGTACAGGTCCAGAAGGAAAAATTTACATCACTGATAATGACACTATCGAAAAATCAAACTTGAACCGTCAATTTTTGTTTAGACCTAAGGACGTGGGTAAGAACAAATCCGAAGTTGCTGCTCTTGCTGTCCAACACATGAATCCAGGATTAGCTGGAAAAATCGTTGCTAAATTGGACAAAGTAGGTCCTGACACTGAGGACATTTTTGGCGATGAATTCTGGTCTCAATTAGATTTTGTAACAAATGCATTAGATAATGTCGAAGCAAGAACATATATTGATCGTCGTTGTATCTTTTATAAGAAGGCATTATTAGAATCAGGAACTTTGGGAACAAAAGGTAATACTCAAGTTGTTATTCCAAGATTAACAGAATCTTATTCATCATCCCAAGATCCACCAGAACAATCAATTCCTTTATGTACTTTAAGGTCTTTCCCAAGTAAAATTGACCATACAATCGCTTGGGCCAAGTCTTTATTCCAAGGATATTTCACCGACTCACCTGAAACTGTTAATTTATATTTAACCGAACCGGACTTTGTTGAACAAACATTGAAACAAAATCCTGATATTAAGGGATCCTTGGAAAACATTTCAAATTACTTAAACAAACGCCCATACACATTTGAAGAATGCATTATCTGGGCCAGAAATGAGTTCGAAACTAAATTCAACCATGATATTAAGCAGTTATTGTTCAACTTCCCTCATGATGCCACAACTTCCAATGGAGCTCCATTCTGGACGGGATCAAAAAGGGCACCAAATCCATTAGAATTTGATATCAATAATACAGATCATTTCAATTTCATTGTCGCAGGTGCTAACTTGTTAGCATACATCTATGGGTTAAAGGCACCAAATGCTACTTTTGGAGATTTTGAAAAGGTTTTACAAGAAGTTCGGATAGAACCTTTCCAACCAAAATCCGGTGTCGTGATTGCCGCCAATGATGCAGAAGCAGAAGAACAAGCAAGCAAACTCTCTGGGTCTATGGATGATGGTGCTATCAGACAGCTCGCTTCTTCGTTACCAGATCCAAAAGCGTTGGCTGGATACAGATTAAATCCGGTTGAATTCGAGAAAGATGATGATACAAACCATCATATTGAATTTATCGCATCCGCTTCTAACTGTAGAGCATTAAACTATAATATCGAAACAGCAGACGCTAGTAAGACCAAATTTATTGCAGGAAAGATTATCCCAGCCATTGCTACCACCACAGCATTAGTTACCGGATTGGTATGTTTGGAACTTTATAAGGTTGTTGACGGAAAGACTGATATTGAACAATACAAGAATGGGTTTATCAATTTGGCATTGCCATTTATTGGATTTTCGGAACCAATTAAATCTGCTCAAGCAAAATACAACGAGAAGACATATGATCAAATTTGGGACCGTTTTGATCTTGAAGGTAACATGACTTTGCAACAACTTTTAGACCACTTCGAAGAAAAGGAAGGTTTGTCGATCACTATGTTATCATACGGAGTATCACTTTTGTACGCTTCTTTCTTCCCACCAAAGAAGCTTAAGGATAGATTATCAATGGAATTGACCAAATTGATCAAAGAAGTGAGCAAAAAGGAAATTCCATCACATGTTCATTATTTAATTTTTGAGATTTGTTGCGATGATAAAGAAGGCGAAGATGTCGAAGTACCTTTTATTTGTGTAAAGATTTGATTTATAGTAAATTATGTATTAGAGATTTTGTTTATATACTAGACTTAGTTATTCGGGCTAGCTCGCCGTTTGTAGCTAATAATTGATTATACTTTCCGGATTCACAATTTTTTCCATCCTTTATAACGACTAACCGGTCAGCAATTTTCATCATTTCTTTATCATGTGTAATCATTAATATCGTAAAGTTACCAGCCAATTGGGTTCTAATAACATCAATTATATGTTGAGTATTCAACGGATCTAAATTAGATGTACATTCATCAAATATCAAAACTTTGGGTCTTCTTAAGAGTGCCCGGGCTATAGAAAGCCTTTGTAATTGACCACCAGAAACTAAAGAATTCGATCCTTCACCAATTTGTGTTTGCACACCTTCAGGCAATGATATTATGAAATCGTAAATTCCTACCATTCTAAACACTTTATCAAGATGCTTTTCGGTTAGTTGTACACTCAGAGTTATTCCGTACACTAGATTTTCATAGATTGTGCCTTCAAAGAATTTTGGGAACTGTGGAACTAAACTTACAGTATCTCGTAGCCAATCTATGTCAAGGGTTGCAATGTCATCACCATAGAATTCCACCTGATTAGGGTGCGTTCCATAAAGACGGGTTAAAAGTGAAACCAAAGTAGATTTTCCTGATCCCGATTCACCGACAATACCAATTAGTTCGTTCTTACGGATTTCAAGATTGAAATCTCGAAGAATTGGCACATTGGGGTTGAAGGGATAAGCAAACTCCACATTTTTACAACTAATGATGCTGTCAGGAATAAGTGTTGGTTTTAAGCATCCATCATTTTCAACTTTTGAGAATGGAGTATTCTCCAATAATTTCACAATAAAAGTCCCTGCCCTTTGTCCTCTTGCTATTTCAGGAAGTTGAGCAAGTAAACCGCTTGCACTAGTCATGGTAAAAGTTAAAAGTGAAACAACTTGCATGAATTGTTCAGAAGTGTATTCCCGTTTTCCAGCCAAAGACATGCCAAAGTACAATACTACGGCGGTGGCAATGGAGGTAAGCAAGTCATTAAGGGCCAACCCGATACCGGTTTTGATAGCTCTACTTATTCCAACATGCCCAATTTCTCCCATATGTTCTTCAAATGAATCTTGGAAATATCTTGTCATATTATAGATTCGAATTGTTTTGATAGTTGTTACCACTTGGTGGAGGTTGTTCTCTAACTTGGCAATGCTTGTTTTATATTCATTCTCGGCCGATTTTAACACCAAGCCATATACACCAGTGAGAATGAGAATAAGAGGGACAAAAGCTATTCCAACCAATGACAATTTCCAACCTATCGCGATAGCCCATAAAAGACCCACTAGAACCATGGTCACGAGGTTTACCATGAGTTGCAAAAACTCAGACACTAGATTTCTCAAATCACGGGCATCATTCATGAGTAATGCAGTGATTTCTGCCGGTCGGGCTTCTTCAGAATCAAAAAATGACATATCTTGCCCGTTTATTCTTTCAAATGAAGTCTTTCTAATTGATAAAATCAAGTTTTCACTAGCATATGCCAAAATAAATTGAGACGAGTAACCAGAAAAACCAATGAAAAGAGCCACCCCAATTGAAATGCATGACCACTTGAGCAATTCCTTGTTTACATTCAATCCCACAGCTGCATTCACTGCATTTGAGAGTAATTTTGCAAAGCAAGTAGAAAAGACAGGATTTCCAGCACCATTAAGCATCGAGATTAGAATCCCTACCACAATAATCCATTTTTTGTCAATGGAGTTACTAAAATATTTGAGAATTGCAAAAACACCCATAATTTCCTCTTGCTCATCCTTTTCTTTAGCTTCCTGATCTTCTAAATCTTTCAATATATAAGGACTAGTCTTGTAATTATAACCCAAACTCTTTGGACGTTCGTAGATCAGCCTATGCTTTTCAACAGATGCAACCTGAGGATGGTCAATTTTGTTGGCTTCCACAAAAGCCTGGTTTTTAATAAGCCTAAAAGGTCCTTGTGATACAACTTTTCCTGCTTCAGTCATGATAACATAATCGTCAGGCATAATATTATGAAACTCGTGAGTGATAACAATTGTTGTCTTACCAGTTCTCCATTCACGGATCCTATCAAATAACCGATTCTTATTTTTGAAATCTAATGCGCTGAATGCTTCATCTAAAATTAAAATAGATGAATCTCGTAATTTTGCTCTTGCAATTGCAATTCTTTGTTGTTGACCCCCAGATAACAGAGATTGTGAAATTTCTGTATCTAACCCTTTATCTTCAATTAAATCATGTAATAAAGAAAAATCAGCAGCATCACGAATTATATTCTCGGGTACATCTTCAAGACGACGAAACATATCCAGTACACCAAGTGCTATATTTTCTTTTATAGTCTTGTTAAATATTGTGGGATTTTGTTGTACTAAAGTCAAATTCTCCGTTATAAATCTCGGATCTAAGATTTTAATTGGAAGGTTATCAATTTCAATTGATCCATGTTGTACGTCATATATATTCATTAGCAACAAAGGTATAGTTGATTTTCCAGCTCCAGATTTCCCAATAATGAAATTCATAGTCTTAGGCTTTAAAGAGAAGGTCATATCTTTGAGGATAAGTTCATCTCGAGACGGGTATTTGAAATAAACATTGTTGAAAGATACATTTCCGTGACATAGATTTGGAAGAACGTTTAATTTCTTTGTAAAGTCAAACTCATTCTGGTCTTCATTCCTCTCTGTCATATCCAAAAAAGTTGATATCTTTCCCGCCGCTGCGTGAGCTGTATTTAGCACAGCCAATAATTCTGTTGCACCCGATATAGTAGAACCCAACATTAAGCACGAACTGAAACAAGTAATCAATCGATTTATAGTTATTTTTCCAGAAGTCATTAAATAAACCCCAAACCAAAACGCTTGCACAAACATCATCAATGTTAAGAATTTCAATACACCTGTATTTGCAGATATCGCATTGGCGAGTTTATAATATGCCTTGGCTGAGTTATTAACTATAATGTTAAATTTGGTAATCTCAAAATATTTCCCATTAAATACCCGAACAATTACCGGAGATACCAAACACCAATCTAAAACTTTTGAACCTTTAGCAGTAGTTTCATTCTCTACTTCTGCTGCCTTATAAGTTAATCTTCCGAACCACCAACCACTACAAGCCATCACAGGAGCGGAAGCTAAAATGATCAAAGTTATTGCCCACGATTGATAGAAAGACATTATCACAAGAGCAATAATCAAAGCAAAAGTTTGTACGAGCATTGCCATGACTTCTGCATTACCGCCTCGCAATTCTTCAATACATCTATTTACTTGAGAAATATTCCCCATAAGGTTCTGTTTCTTGTCGTACCATTTAATCTCTTCGTTAACCAATTTATCAAATAATTGCTTTCTTGCACGTATTTGCTGTAGTTCACCGAATCTCATCCATACGGAAATTCCAAGCCAAACAAGTATCATCTTGGCAGCACCAATTCCTATTAAGGCACCGCAGAAGTTTCTAACCTTGATAATGAAAGTAGAGTAAGTCATTTCCCCAGTATATAATTCAGCGAGACATCCAATTGTATCGCCATAAATCTTCGTCAGCCAGGGAGTGGAAACTGCAGAGCAACTCATTAGGAACGCTCCAGTTATCGCTAGGGGTAAATCTTCTTTTCGCAGAAACATAAGTATGTTTCTAGTGGGATCGGCTTCGATTTCCTCCTCTTGCGTATCCACGAATGAATCTGGCAGAATAGGTTCTTTTTCCATTGTTGGTGTTACTTTGAATTTGAATGGATAGCATCTAAAGTTCAAAGAAGGTCCAAATAGCCTCACTTATATATCATGTAAAAAATAAACTCTAAAAGAGAAATAAGATTAGACTTGAATAATTATCTACATTCCAACGTCATCTAATGATGGTTCTTTTTTCGTATTCATGCGTTATAGAAGTTGCAGCCAAAGATGTTTTTTACCAGATTGAGTCGCGACAATAGGAAATTTAAATACCCGCGCTGCACCCAATTTCATTTAATTTTTCAAATGATACGACAATAAATTTGTTCCCAAGAAATTAAGTTAACTGTAGCTTAGATTTGTTTTCAAACTCTCTTATTTTTAACTCTTGTTCCCTTACTTTGTTTTCCAATGTAATGATTTTATCTTGATCTTCCTTAGACGTCAAAGGTGTCCACTGAGATCGATAACTAACAAATATTACATTTGTTATAACGAGTCCTCCTAATACCAACATATTTATTAAAATCATTGATTTCCAACTAATCTTACCTATAAATCCATTGATTATTTCTGCAAATGTTTCTGCGGTGATTTTAGATCGAGCAATCAACTGAGGGTCTCTATTTCTGCATTTATCCAACTCTGTACATTCCTGCTCCAATGCAGGAACTCGAAGGCCATTCTCGGGGGAACATTTATTACGTACATATTCTCGTGAGCAAAAGGAAATCTCTTGAAGAATTTCCGATGTCGCGGTTTCGATTTTATGATTAATATCCCCTTTTAATGTAGTTATGACATTGTAGATAATATAGAATAATATTGACACTAGAACTGCATTAGATATTAGCTGGAGGTATAATGATAATGTGTATGGTACTCTAGGATCCACAATTAATTCACGTATAACAGAATTCTTCTTGGCTCCATCACTATTAAGTGGGGTCAATGTCTGTTCCACACATGATTTCTTCTTGATCAATACATTGGATGCTTCAGAGCAATGGTTGTTTGTGTTGATTTCGGGGTATTCAGTGGCTACATGTAATTGAGGTTGTTCATTTGTTGGTGATGCCAAATCGATTTGAGGTCTTTCTGAAAATGGAGATGTCCTGCCAGTTTCTGAGTTGATTCCAGTTTTACCAAGAGATCCATCTGGCGAACTTTCTGTTAGAAATGACTGGTTTTCTCCAATGGGCTCTTGGGTTGACATTTTCTTAAGGAAAGTTAGACAACTAGTAGCATTTTTTTTTATTGAGTAGACTGGAAAATCTTGGATTAAGAGCGAAAACCAAAGAAACATGTCCTCACAAGATGACCTAAAGTCCTTAATTCAATCTTTCAAATATTCCCAGGATGTCAAATCGAAAGGAATAACCAAACCAAAAGTAAAGCGACCAACGCAACGGGCAGTGAATTCCCCGAATTCACTTCCAAATCTAAATCCTTCGCTCGCACAATCCCTCACAGTATTATTTGTGGGATACAACCCAGGAGTTGAATCTTCAATACAGCAACACCATTATGCACATCACAGCAACCTATTCTGGAAATTATTTAACTCTTCCCGAATTATTGAATGTGTATGCAATTCCAGAGAAATTAATATAAAGAAAGATCCATTCTTAAGCCAACTTGTAAGCAAAGGTGCTAGTCATTTACATGATTGGGATCTTTTAAAATATGGCATTGGGTTCACGGATCTAGTACTAAGATGCACAAAACGAGCCGAAGAGTTGTCAGCAGCGGAAAAGATAGCTAATGTACCTCGTTTACTTGAAGAATTCCATAGTGAAGGGAATGGTGCCAAATACATCGTTCTTATAGGAAAAGGAATCTGGGAAACTATTGTTAAATATATAGCCACAGAATTGCTGATAAAGTTTAAACTTACAAAAGAGAATTTTGTATGGGGAAAAGTTATAACAGGTAAAGATAACTCATATAATAAGATTATTAAAAATTTATATTCAAAGGTAAATGGTACAGTTTATGTTTTCCCAAGTAGTTCTGGTTTGGTTGCAAGTATGAAATATCCAGAAAAACAACAATTATGGGACAGTTTAGCGAAGGATATTTATTATATACACGATTGAAATGCTATTATTTATACATCTAATGTCATTAACTCATTTTATATCCATACTTTGTAGATTGCATCATCAATATCTTTATTAAATTTGTCTCTGTTTGCTTGTGTTATCTCAGTGCCAAACTGACCGAAATTCTTGGTAAATAATTTGTCAACATAATGTCTCATCATTTGGCATTGTTTCACATCATAGCAATCATCAAAGTGCATGGTTTGTAATGCTGCCTTTTGGATCTCAGTACAAGCTGTCATGTTTTTGATTTTATCTGCACATGGAGATTCCAGTGCCAGTTGCTTCCAAGTCAAAGATTTAGAACATTTCAAAACTTCATTTTTAATTTCAGCACAATTAACAGCACAGGCGTGATTTATACTTTGAGAAGATTTATAATGTGCTAGCCTTGGATCTTTGGGATCATCCTTATGTTTATTCAAGACTTCCCGAATACGATTTTGAGGAGGCGAGACTTCGAATATATTTCCATGTTTCTTATCTGGGTTTTCTTCTCTAAAAAATTCCTGAAGATCTTCAGGTAATTCCTTATTAATCTCTTCGGTTTTCTTACCTTGAGACGGTTGAGAAGATGTAAATGGCCACATCGCTTATTATGTTCAATACAGAAAACTGTTTACAAGAGTATATTGTAAAAAAAAAGAAGCAGAAAAAAACATCACTAAACTTTTCATTTAACATACACATATTAGGAAGATCGTTCTAGAACTCCTTCAAACAATCTACTTATTTCCAATTCAAACAAATTTAATAAATTTTGGGAATCTTGTCGATTAGTTGAGGTCATATTGTTATTCAATTTAATACGTAAATCTTCGACTTTTGAAATTATCAATATTCTCAATCTTGATACTATAGGATATAACCGAATCAATTCAGTGTTACTAGCTTTTGTAATTTGATTTGTTGAATTTGTTGTAAATCCATCGATTAAAACTGATAATTGTAAATCTAATTTTTGGAAAAATTTAAAAAATGCAACCAACTTGGAAATAGAAATTTTAACATTGTAGGGAGTGAATTGTTGGTCAAATATATCATGATAATGTTCAAGATAATCCTCTAAGTCACCCAATATCTTGATATAGTAATCCATTTGCCCGAAAAGAGCATTCTTTTGACATATCGAAACCCAAATTATATTAATAACTTCTGACAAATCTTGAATTAGTTGAACAAAAGAATATGTTTTATTTTCTTCAGATTGTGATTTAATAAATTTACGTTGGATTTGTAGTAATTGATCATCGATATAATTTACAAACTTCGATTGTTGTTGGTGAGAAATTGCTTGCTGATATTCAATTGATTCAAAATCTAGTTTAAATAGCTGAAATGCTTCATCAAAGGGAAGGGTAATTTGTTGGAATTTGTATAGATCAACTTCCTCCATATCTGTTTCACTATCTTCTATGGAAGTGGAAGACGGAACATGCGGTATACGAGAATTTTCATGGTTATATTGTTGTTGAAAATGCAATTGCTCTGCAGGTGATACTTCATGATGTTGCGAATGGCGGGGATGTGACGGAGAAACCGTGTTCGGTCTTGGAGCTTGAAAGAGTTTCGAAGTTTCCGGTATGGGGGTGGGAGTATGACTGTCTCCGTATAAATCGGGATTTAAATCAAGATCTGCTAGTGTTGATTGGGGAATTATTTCATCCGGCAAATTCCTTACTTCCTCATTAGGTCCAGGGTGTACCGGCGTTGGAGGCGTTGACAGCGTCGACAGTGTTTCCATTAAAGAATTTCTATTCGAATTGATATACCCGAATCTCCCAAAAGCATGATTACTCAATTAATTATTTTTTTCTAGTGTGTTCCCTTCTGAGGTGCAAATACGAATACGTTGAAGTATGGATGCAATAATTCCTAGTTCATGATTGTAATTTGTGTGTCAGTATCAGGAAAGAGGGAAGTTTCAACAACTAGAGATGAACCATTATTAGTACTCAGTCTATGGAATACAAAAGAATAGCTACTTGGAAAGTATTTTTTTCACTAACCCCTTGCAATTATGTTTACTAGCACTTGCTTTCCCGAGTGGATAGAGTTCAAATTTGCTATTTTCATAAATCAGACATTAAACGTATAGAAAGTTTAAGTTGCATTTTCGTGGCTAAACGCTATGATAGCAACCAAATATTTAAAAAAAATTTATTGTTGCAATGGGCAAGAAATTTTAAGAAAAAGTTCTTGACGTACTGGAACTGAATTCAATATATTAGATGGTGTCATAAAATTCTGAAGTTTTGTCGTATTTTTGCTCTTTGCTCCTGCTGATGCAGTCCTAGGGCGGCCATAAAAAATCGTGTAGACAATGCCTCACAGAGGGGAAGGTTCAGAAATCCGAAAACCCGCAAAATAAATCTAAAAATAAGTGTCACTATATATTCCACAACCCATCACTTGATCACCTTTTTTCTGATCACCTTTTTATCTTATATACGTTTATCAACTACCTGAATTTATTGTCCAAGATATTCGAGTTATAAACTCTGAAACTTTGTATATGCATAGGTTGTTCGACCATATCTTATTCTTACATCCCTGAATTAGAAAACAACTTTTTGTGTCATTCATTACCGTATCGGATCTGAATCGGCAAATCTTGACACAAAAGATTCCAAACATTGACACACACAAAAGCCACCCAAAACAACCCAAAATCAGGGAGTACTTATATCTTTCCCCAGATATATTATTAATCCTTTCCAATCTACATCGGTTACAATTTGTTCAATTAACCATTCATATTTGCATCGCATAATTTCTTGATAGAGTTCATTCCACATACGCAATTTTTTTCTGTTCACAATGCCTGTAACTGAAATTCCTAATTTACATCACGAACCAGGTTCATCAGGGCAAGAAGACGCACAGAACAACGACAGCCTCCACCTTCAACAGCTTCAGCAAGATCCCCAACCAGAAGAACTTAAAGCCACCCAGCCCAGCGCCTCTTCCGTTATTATAGTAGAAGACTCATCTTCGTTGCCTGATAACGATGAAGTAGCTAATATTGACTACCCAATCATTCAGGGGGATTTTCTCAATGACAAATCATCACCTACTGCTTTCAGTGACACAAACTTTATACCCACATCCACAATACCTTCAGCGCTGCCACTGTCAAGCTCAGCTCCACACTATCAACAACAACAACAGCATCACCAAATCCGAGATCGGATAGAACACCAGGAACCATCACAAACTACCCTGCTGCTGAACCTGCTTCATTGTCTTAGCAGCAGCCCTAATAATAACAGTACAACCAGCCTTAACAAATTAGCAATTAACCATAATCCAAATAAATACAATTTAGATTATTTTAAACATTTTGAAGGTTCTAATTCCAAAAATAGGATTCCTTTATTTGAAAATCCATATTTACATTCAAATGCGTTATTTTCAGGTGTTCAAGAGTCTGGAAAATCTCGGTTTCATATTAAAGTTGAATTTAAGAATGTTGATTTATTAAATTCTATAGTTACTGGGTTTTTACAAATTTCCGGCTTGACCGATGATCATTCTGAAATTGTTACATGTTTTAAAGGTGAAATAATCAATAACCCATTACATAAATACCAATGGACTAATTCTGATAAGAGATCATTTACTGATTCAAAGTTAAAGAATTATTCATTCATTACCGAAAATAAACAATGGGGATCATTTGTAAAGAATGATTTCGAACATTGGAAGAAATTGACAAATTCGTCAAATTTATCGGATACGGAATTGCAACAAAGGTTGATTAGAATTCAACAGGGACAAGAAGATAACCAGTTCATATATATGAGGTGGAAAGAAGAATTCTTGTTACCTGATTCAAGAATCAAACAAATTAGTGGCGCTTCATTTGAAGGGTTTTATTATATTGTTTTGAATATTGGAGGATATGATGATTCGATACATGATAAAGATAATATATTTTCCAATAATATAAATCCTGGGTCGATATGTGGATTATATTATCATAAATCTTCAGAAAAATTTCAATCTTTGTTACTTCGATATGTTGAAAATCATGGGGTTGCAAATACTTTTGAATTTGTCTAAAGTATTTGAATTGGTTGGTCGGTTGGTTGCTTTTGGTTTAAGGTTGTGTTTTTGCTAGAAGACTACATTTTTCTAATTGGTTTTGTTTTCTATTTTGTGGTTACTTTTATATACTTTTTATCTTGTTACTATTTTTTATTTCTTCTTGGTGGCCTTCTTCTTTATACATGTTATATACATAATTTCCTGAAACCTTAAGTATTTAGGAAAACTCAAAGAAAATTTCTGTTAAATCTATACATCCTTCTTATTTTCTTCTCTAGCAGCGTAAATCTTAGCAGTAAATGGTTCTTCAAAGAGCAATGCAATTTTGTACATAATGAACACAACAGCGGCCACAGAAATACCAGCAGGTTTTCCGTACCATAATGCAGTACCCAAGAAACATAAAGTAGATCCATTGTACATTGGATTATCATTAATGTTAAATGGGAAGCCAGTAACTCTTTCGTCCATCAAGATACCAAAGTAATCTCCGAGATAAGTACCAGTAACTCCTAAGGCATACATTGAAGTTAATACCAAAACATTTCCAAAACCAAACGTAAATACAGCAAGTGATTTAATAATAACTGAATCAATCAATGGTTGATAGGTTGGTTGTAACAAGAGTGCATCATGGTAAACATGATCACGATAGATACCCAAACCAAATATAATCACAGCAAGTAAATAACATCCATTTCTGGCACCACCAGAAATTTTGGTGAGAAAATGTGTACGGTATTCTAATCTAGCAACAATATTCCAGAAAATAGGATTGAATGCTATACATGCAAGAGCAAAGTAAAACTCGTTATTCAAATCAACATAGTTTCCAAAATTTGAGACAAGATATTGGAGATCTGCTGGAAGGGTCTCAAGTTCTTTAACTAAGGACATGGTCAATTGATGATGTTTATAAGAAGAGTGAAAAATTAAAGAATCAAAAAGAAAAACTAAATATTGTCCGTTCAACAATTGACAGCAGCAAAATTTAGTTGATTTCGCTTATGTCAACATATAATAAGGTTGAACCCAAAAAAATCCGAAAGGGTGCATGTGACATTTTTGCCTCTTTTTGATTTAAGTTTTGTGTCTATCGCAGAACTAATTTTTACGCGCCATTGTGGGGCAGCAAATCGGAAAATTCTATAGTTTAGTTTCCACCAAAAGAAAAAATAGGTTGCGAAACGTGAGCGCAACGAGTTGAGAGCAAGTAAATGCTAACAAGATTCTTTTAATCAGGGATGGTATTGTAAGGTTTTTATTATTTTGAATAAATTATTGAATCTAGAGTTGGTGTATTAATAGAGCTCTCTACGTTCGCCCTACTAATCAAATGTAGACGATTGATTTTGTCAAAGTTTTTCCCAAAATTTGAACAAAACTATCTCCCGGAGAGAATAGAGGCTTGTTTAGAAAGATAAAGATTAGTTTTATCCTAGAAGATATCTCTTTTACATGGTAGAAGATAACCCAAATTTGATTTCTTGTTCTGAACCCTCTAGCCTATCAAAGCGTGTATTAGATATGTTCAACCTCCAAGAATAAAGCTTTTGCTAAAATACAATCGTGAAAGTTCTGTTGCTATAGTTGTTAATAGTAATCCTCCCTTGAAAGGAAAATTTTGTAATAGATTTGTAAATTTCGGAGTTGAACTTAAAAATCCGCGTTTCTTTGTTCTTGCAGGAACGAACAATGAACACGGCATATTGAAACATGCCACGGAGCGTCCATGCAACGACCATTTTACATTTTGTGGGGAAGATGGAATCACAAGTACCTTATTGCATAAACTAATAAAGATTTCACATTATTAGTTTCCCCACCAAGAAACTTCATTGTCCCAAAAGATAAGAAATGAATTGCTATATCTCCCGCCCCACCTCCTTATATGCCGGCACAGCCAAAAAAAGGTTTACAGAAGTTGCAACCATACACACATTTATTAAAAATAATGTTACCCAAAGCTAAAAGGAATTCCTAAATGCATATTTTCTAAACCAATTTAGTCCTGAATGGCAAATACGAGATTTTCTTGAGCGGGTGAAGATAGGAATTACTAAGCAAGAGAAAATGTGTCCAAATTTCAACATCCCGGATACACCGCGCAAGACTCATAGATCTATGATTTCTTTGATCCAGGTTTTCAGCACTTTGCGGTTCTGATTCAAAGTTCGTTGCATAATATAAGAAGATCTTCCTAATAAGCCACTACTATCGAAGGAATAGCCATTAAATCTATTATCAATGGGAAAATCGCCTCAAAAAGAGGTAATTTAGTAGATTTTTTTTTCTTTTTTTCCCCGGATCCAGTGCCCCCACCTGATTTCCGATTGTTCCTTATGCACCTAGCCCTCCAATTCCAGTTTCTTTTCATTGTTCTTACCTCACTAAAACAAATTGTTTGCGCCCTCACAAGTTCAGGTACAACCGATGTGTTTGAAATAACCCCACATGAAAGTTCCAGATGTGTCCATGAAATGTGAATAAATAAATCTATTTTCAAGGAAAGAATTTGAATAATTCGATTCAAGAAGACAAGCCCCCTTATGACGTAATAACCATGGGACTGTTCAGGACAGAAAATGGATAAATACCACATGATCGTTCGCCCTGCCACGAAAGAATTCAGACTTAATATCTCAAAATATTTGTCCCATTGTTTTTAAATTACGTCGTGGAAAAATATTTACCCAGTCCCCCACGAAATTGCAAAAAAAAAATAATAAAAAAATAGTATAAACTCAATGTGGGTGAAAAACACAATGCGGAACCAAAGCTAAAGAAGATCTCCGCAGTTGATATCTCATGGTCTACTATGTTTATCTAGAGAGAGATTGCTATAAATAATTCTCAATTTTGCCTTTTTCAAAGTTCTGATTTGATCAAGAAAACGTGTTTAAAGCCATCCAACAGAACTGAAGATGTCTGATAAACCACAAGTTGAACATTTTTCTCCCTCAAACTCCATTGAGAAACAACTCCAGCTTTCAGCAGTCTACTCCGTGGAAGAACAAAAGGATGTTAGTCATGAATTATTTAACGATAAACCAGATTTCTCACGGGCAGCTGTTACAAAGTACTTTGCAACCAGACTTTCCACCTTGTTAGATTTGCCATTATACCATACAGATAGCAAATGGTATCAAGTGATTAACCCAATCCCAGGTTTAAGAGAAATGACTGCAAGTGATGTTAATTTTTATTGCATGGGATTCTTTGCATGGGCTTTAGATTCTATGGACTTTTTTTGTGTTTCGGTTGCTGCTCCAGATATCGCTCTCACACTAGGGGTCAGCGTAACTGATATTACATGGGGGGTTACATTGGTTCTTATGCTTAGATCAGTTGGTGCTGTTATTTTTGGACTCGCCTCTGATTACTTTGGAAGAAAATGGTCATATATTATTATTCTATTATGTTTTATTGCTGTTGAAATCGGTACTGGGTTTGTTCAAACATATAGTCAATTCTTAGGAGTAAGAGCACTATTTGGGATCCTTATGGGAAGTATGTACCCCGTCGCCATGGTTACTGCATTGGAAGGGCAACCAACTCGTGCCAGATCTGTACTTTCTGGATTATTTTTACCAGGTTACTCTTTTGGTTACATCTTAGCTATGGTTTTTTATCGTGCATTTGCAAATACTTACAAGCCAGGAGAAGGTTGGAGAGCATTATTCTGGTTTTCTGCCGGTCTTTCTGTGATTTTAATAGCGTGGAGGTTATGCTTTCCGGAATCCCCAGATTTTATTGCCATGCAAGAGAAGAAGAAACAATATAATGCTGATATCGAAAAAGGAAAGGGGTTATTAAAGAAATTCGATTATAGTGTATTCACTACCCTTAAAACTGAATGGTTGATGTTTACTTATCTTGTTCTTTTGTACGCTGGTTGGAACTTCACCACTCATGGTTCTCAAGATCTTTATGTTACTTTGTTAACTAAGCAATTCAATGTTGATCTCAATCAGAAAACCATTATTATTGTTGTCAGTAATCTAGGTGGTATCATTGGTGGTATTATTATGGGATCTTTGTCTGAACTTTTTGGAAGAAGATTAACAGTTATTATTTGTATGGTCTGGTGTGGAGCCTGGCTTTATCCTTCTTTCTTCAATGCTGATGTCAACTGGTGGGCCTATGTTTTCCTCACGGCTGGCGTGATGGGACTGTGGGGAGTTGGACCTATCCATCTCTTAGAGTTAGTTAATTCTACCCATAGAACGTTGTTGGCTGGATTAGCTTATCAATTAGGTAATTTGGTTTCTTCAGCTTCAGCTACCATTGAAGCTAGATTAGGAGAAAGGTTTCCTATTAATGGAGGTATCAACGGAGCATACGACTACGGGAAAGTAATGTGTATTTTCTGCGGCTGTGTATTCGCTTACATGATTATTTGTATCTTCTTCGGACCTGAAAGGTTCCATAAAGAATTGAGGTTGAGAGATGAAATTATTGGACGTGATGAAGAGTCTGAGTTAGGGGTTGAAACTTCTGGAAGCGAATCCCTTCAACATAGAGTTTAGTTCTATAGTTTGTCTATAGTTTATTTAATGCAATCAATAATTTATTTAAGTTATTCGTAGTAATTAGGATAAAAGCCAACGATAGATGAAATCCATGCTTGCAAATTCAGTAATAAATTTATCCACTGTATTAAATCAAGACACAAGTCTAAATTCCCCGCACACAATGAGGAACTGTACTTTTGCTTTTGGAAAACTAGTAATTCTACAATTATTTAGAAAAACCCACTCACTTTGGAGAGTTTTTTGATTTTTTAAGTATTTTTAACCATATTTTATAGTAATTTATGTATTAAGGTGGACTTAGTTGGAAGACTGCACAATATATAAAATTCTTTCTCCAGTGAAACGGCGAAGTTGTTGGTAAATATGCCGTTACAATAATTGATAAATAGGTTGAAAATAGCGCTATAATATTATGAATGTACAAAAAAAACGGGAATTTTCCACAATGGACCGTAAGCTGAGAAGTGGAGGCATGGGTGGGTTGGGTGGAGTTGAAACATAAACATTTGCATCCGGCGGCACAAACTCGAAGCCAAAAACTAGCAAAGGTGCATGAGATATTTTTGTATTGAATTTGTTTCAAAAATCTCTTGTGTTAAGAAATGGATCGTATTTTACAAGATTAGATGTTATCCAGAAAGAATTCTGTTTACGCCTGTAGAACAACTCACTCAAACTTGCTTTCTTTATTTCGTTCTGAGTTGGTTCTGTAGATAAGTTACCTACAGAGTGCATTAGGAGGAATCTTTCCCCCAAAAAAGAACAAATGAAGTTATGTTGCTATCATTGTCAGTCAATAATGTTTTCTCAGATTTCGTAATAGATATGTAAATTTCCGAGTTGAACTCAAAAAATCAACATGTTCTCCAAGAATGAAAGAGCACGGCGTATTCACGGTACAACATATTTCCTTTGTGGGGAAGAAGGGATCAAGTAGCTTCGTCGCTTAAAGTAACCATATAAAATGAATTCCCCACCGAGAAAGAAAACAGCCGCCCCACCTTCTAGTGGAACAGAAAAAAAAAGGGTTGAGAAATTGCAACCAAACACATTTAATATACCGAACACATTTGCTACGCCAAATAATTTAATCAAAGTAAGAGAGTATTATCCCTGACTTAAGTACTAGTAACAATAAAGTTTTTTCAAGCTAGTGCTTCTCAGGATATTAAATACCAGAATCTTGAGCGGGTGATCATAATAATAATCAAAAACTTCTATCCAAGAGAGAATGTTTCCAAACTCCGATGCCAAGCCTGCGTACGCCGTGCAAGACTCATTCATCTAGGTTTTCTTACCATCAGGTTTCTCGAACGCCGTGCAGATCTGGTTTACTTCATTTCAGGATTTCGCCACTCCAGGATTTGTTTACTCCGGGACTTGTTTACTCCGGGATTCTTTCAGTCCAAGTCTTCAACTTTGCATTCATGGGTTCAAAGGTCATTGCAAAATATAGATAAATCTTACACTCAATGGACCCTACATTGAAGCAATAATAACCAAATCTAATAAAGAAATTATCAATGGGAGGAACGCCTAGCAAAAAGGTAATTTAGTAGACTCTTTTTTTTCTCTCAGATCCCTCCACTTTCTTCTTTTTGTACATTTTGAACTGAAACACTCTCATAAGATCAGGTACAGTTGATATCTTTGAAATAACCCCACATGAAGGTTCCAGTTATGTTGATCAAGTATAGAGATTTAATCAGTTATCTTCAAGGAAAGAATTTGAATATTTCGATTCAAAGAGCAAGGCAAGCCTCTCTATGACGTAATTACCATGTTACAAAATAATTATCCAGTCACCACGAAATTGCAAAACTTGTTAACACTTTTAAAGTAGTCGCAGAGACAAGTAACATCAAAGCTCTTCTCACTAAAATTATCTTATCAGTATAGTCACCCCTCGTCTAATTTTTTTCTTATCAGTTAGGTACTAGTACCGGAGTTACAAAAAGAAATTAGTTTTTAGCCTAAGTTGTGAAAACAAAAGAAACATCTCCGCAGTTGACATCTCATGGTCGATTATGTTTATCCAGACAGTAATTGGTATAAATAACTCTCAATTTTGCCTTTTTTTAAAAAGGGAACTTGGTCAAGAAAAGGTAGCTTCAAACCAATAACAAGGTCCGAAGATGTCTGATAAACCACAAGTTGAACAATTCTCTCCTACAAACTCCATTGAGAAACAACCCCAGACTGCAGAAGTCTATTCTGTAGAAAAGAAAAGGGACGTTACTCATGTTTTGTTTAACGATAAGCCAGATTTCTCACGGGAGGCTGTTTCAGAATATTTTGGAACCAGGCTTTCCACTTTATTAGACTTACCAGTATACCACACAGACCGTAGATGGTATGAAGTGATCAACCCAATTCCAGGTTTAAAGGAAATGACTGCAAGTGATTGGAATTTCTATGCCATGGGATACTTTGCATGGGCTTTAGATGCCTTGGACTTTTTTTGTGTTTCGGTTGCTGTACCAGATATAGCTCAAACATTAGGGGTCAGTGTTACCGATGTTAGTTGGGGGGTTACATTGGTTCTTATGCTTAGATCAGTTGGTGCTATTATTTTTGGAATTGCTTCTGATTATTTAGGAAGAAAATGGTCATACATTATAATCCTGTTTTGTTTTATTGCTGTTGAAATCGGTACTGGGTTTGTTCAAACATATAGTCAATTCTTGGGTGTAAGATCCCTCTTTGGGATCCTTATGGGAAGTATGTATCCTGTTGCCATGGTTACTGCATTGGAAGGTCAGCCAACGCGTGCCAGATCTGTGCTTTCTGGAATATTTTTACCAGGTTACTCTTTTGGTTACATCTTAGCCATGGTTTTCTACCGTGCATTTGCAAATACTTATAAGCCCGGAGAAGGTTGGAGATCATTATTCTGGTTTTCAGGAGGTCTCTCTGTACTTTTAATTATCTGGAGGTTATGCTTTCCGGAATCCCCAGATTATGTTGCTATGAAAGAAAAGAAGAAACAGTATAATTCTGAGGTTGAAAAGGGTAAGGGCTTTTTACAGAAGTTCGATTATAGTGTTTTCACCACCCTTAAAACCGAATGGTTGATGTTTACCTATCTTGTTCTTTTATACGCTGGTTGGAATTTCACCACTCATGGTTCTCAAGATCTTTACGTTACTTTGTTAACTAAGCAATTCCATGTTGGTCTCAATCAGAAAACCATTATTATTGTTGTGAGTAATATTGGTGGTATAATTGGCGGTACTATTATGGGATCTATGTCTGAACTTTTCGGAAGAAGATTAACAGTTATTATTTGTATGATATGGTGCGGAGCCTGGCTTTATCCTTCTTTCTTCAATGCTGATGTCAACTGGTGGGCCTATGTTTTGCTTAATGCTGGTGTGATGGGTCTGTGGGGAGTTGGACCTATCCATCTCTTAGAATTAGTTAATTCCACACACAGAACATTGTTGGCTGGATTAGCTTATCAATTAGGTAATTTGATTTCCTCTGCTTCCATTACTATTGAAGCTAAGCTTGGGGAAAAGTTCCCTATCAATGGAGGTCTTAATGGTATGTACGACTACGGAAAGGTGATGTGTATTTTCAGTGGAGGTGTATTCGTATACATGATGGTTTGCATCTTCTTCGGACCTGAAAGATTCCATAAGGAATTGAGGTTGAGAGATGAAATTATTGGTCGTGACGAAGAGTCTGACTTAGCGGTTGAAACTTCGGGAAGTGAATCGCTGAAACGCAAAGCGTAGTTCTATAGCTTATTTAACGTAATCAATAATTTATATAAGTTAATTATTATGCCAAATGTTAGTGTCAATTGATATCCCTCTCTGCTTCCTAATTCGGCAATAAATTTATCCGTTATTTTCAATCACGGCACGAGAATAAATCCTCCACAATTGAAAAAAAATTGTTGAGTCATAATAAACCGCCGCACGCACCGGAAATTACCCGCAGTGAAAAATCTTAATCTCTCCGTCAGAGAATATAGTTTAGTCTTTTTCTTTACCAATTACTTTATAGCTGTCAATATATTTTACTTATAATGGTGCAAAAAGTTCTTTTGTTAGGTTCTGGTTTCGTTGCCAAGCCAACTGTCGATATCTTGGCCCAAACTCCAAACGTTGAAGTTACTGTTGCTTGTCGTACCCTTACTAAGGCTCAAGCATTAGCCGGATCAGTTGCTAAAGCAATTTCTCTTGATGTTACTGACTCAGAAGCCCTCGATGCTCAGGTTGCTCAATTTGACTTGGTTATTTCTTTGATTCCATATACTTTCCATGTTAATGTCGTTAAGTCCGCTATCAAGAACAAGAAGCACGTTGTCACAACTTCTTACATCAACCCTCAATTGAAGGCATTAGAACCAGAAATTGAAGCTGCTGGTATCACTGTCATGAATGAAATTGGATTAGATCCAGGTATCGATCACTTGTACGCTGTCAAGACTATTGAAGAAGTCCATGCTGCCGGTGGTAAGATCACTTCCTTCTTATCTTATTGTGGTGGTTTACCAGCTCCAGAAAACTCTGACAATCCATTAGGATACAAGTTTTCTTGGTCTTCAAGAGGTGTTTTGTTGGCTTTGAGAAACTCCGCCAAATATTGGAAAGATGGTAAGATTGTCGAAGTCTCTTCTGAAGGTTTGATGGCTTCTGCTAAACCATACTTTATTTACCCTGGTTACGCTCTTGTTTGTTATCCAAACCGTGATTCTACTACTTATAAGGAATTATATAACATCCCAGAAGCTGAAACTGTTATTAGAGGTACTTTAAGATTCCAAGGTTTCCCAGAATTTATCAAGGTTTTCGTTGACACTGGATTCTTAAAGGATGAAGCCAGCGAAATTTTCTCCAAGCCAGGTCCTTGGAATGAAGCTACTGCTCAATTAGTTGGTGCTGCTTCTGCTAGTGAAGCTGACATCATTGCCAAGATCAACCAATTGACCAAGTTCCAATCTCCTGAAGATCAAGAACGTATCCTTGCCGGTATGAAATGGTTAGGATTATTCTCCTCAAAGACAATTACCCCAAGAGGTAATCCATTAGATACTCTTTGTGCTACTTTGGAAGAATTAATGCAATATGAAGAAGGTGAACGTGATTTGGTTATTTTACAACATAAATTTGGTATTGAACATGCCAATGGTGAAAAGGAAGTCAGAACTTCTACCTTGGTAGATTATGGTGATCCAAAGGGTTACTCATCTATGGCTAAGTTGGTTGGTGTTCCTTGTGCTGTTGCCACTCAACAAATCTTAGATGGTACTTTATCCAAGAGAGGATTATTGGCTCCTATGTCATCTGAAATTAATGATCCTATTATGAAGACCTTGAAGGATGTTTATGGAATCTATTTAGTCGAAAAGACTATTTCTTAGAGTATATATAATTTATGTCTTGTATATCCTATTTAAATCTAAACGAACTTTCTAATTAATCATAGAATTCATCATCATCCAGATCGTACTCTCCCCATCTATACTCTTCCATCAAGCTACTAATATCTTCTACCAACTCTCCCCTATCCTCAATAATTTTGATTAATTCAGGATGATTGGTTCGAGAAACAATTTGGCGATATCCTTTTAATTGTTCATGCAAACCAGGGTGGATATTGAATTCGGTATGGAATTTAGTGAATGCTAAAATATCATCTGGAAACGAGTCCTGCTTGAGAATATTGGAAATGTTGTCATTAATATAAATATTGGGCGTTGGTTTCTCTTGCATATCTTCAATATAGTCTTTCGTGACTATTCGATTGTTGCTAAAGTATTTATCACTATTGTTTTGCTGTATTCCCAAGAATACTGTAGTGTCGGTATGCGTGTTTGCTTGAGGAGGATTGCTATAGTAGGCATTAATGTCAATGACATCGGAAATAGCGGTTTCAGCTCCGCCATTGTTGGTGCTATCTGTTGCAATTAACTTAATTTCATTCACAATCTTTCTCCCAGTTAATGCACCTTGAATGCTAGACATGGTTTCTCTATTTTCAACTTGATTAAGTAAGCCCCAGAGAGAATTAATGAAGGTAGAATGAAGTGCCGAACGATGCCAAAGTGACTCTTGATCATATTGAACCAATGGAGATTCCACATGTTCAAGCATTGGGAATAACAAACTCAGAGATTTATATAATTCGACAACACCCTTGATTCTATTCAAAGAAACTCCGGCCTTAGTGTTGTTGTCGGCAGTACTTGTCTGGGCAAAAGTCCATACATCGACTTTATTAAAATATTCATCTGTTATCTCCGTAAGCCATTGTGAAGTATATCCCGCCCATCCAGATTCCAAATCAGTAAATACTTGTAATCCAGTGAACAAATCACACTTTTCTAGAAAGTGACGAAACTCATCATCTTCAAATGACTCCTTAAAGTCTTCTACCCCTTTATCGAACGTATCAAATGACATGCGTGGATATCGGTAATGATGACCTTGCTTTGTATCGTATTCATAGGAGGATATACTATGGAGTGATTTAGGAGAATATATCAAACGATTATAATCGGACCAATACTTGGTATTATTGGTTGTCAATTTTGTGAGTGGTTCACCTGAATCTAGTTTGATTTGATATTCACTTTTAGGAATTGGGTTAGAATTGATTTGGACATGGGAAGTTAATGAAGTAATTGTTTCATGGTACTCATATTTGTTTAAAGCACCAAACCCGCCTCGAAGATCGTAGATTAATGCACGAGGTGTATAAGTTACTCCGCCAGAGCCAGGTGGTGTTCTTAAGAGAAAAGTTGATAGGTCATGGGTTAGTTTGATATTGGGTTTATAGGGAATGAGTGCTTCTTGAGCATTGTATAAATGGGTTGTGACATGACCTGAAAACTGAGAGAGTGAAACTGTGATAATTTCACCCATTGCTGTTGTTCGAAATATATAGTAGCTGTAGGAGGAGATAGCGTAAGACCTTCATTGAGTGTGAGATGCCTGAAAAAATATAACCGAATCGAGAGATCGGAAGCCGCAGAAGAAGTTGTAAATCAGATAAATATGTTCATGATAAATAACGAACGACAGTAGAATTCCTCGGCTATTGGAAGTAAACAAAAACAGCTAGAGGAGCTTTACCAACATTTAGCTGCATTGAATCGCAATGTTTGACTCCTTAGAGCGCTGGCTATATCCGCTGATAGGAATTCACTCAAATTATGCTAACCGGGCTAAATTTATCCCTTTCAACAATTCTCTAGTCAGAAATCCACCCTTTGATAAACTTGTCGTATTTACTCGTAAATGATTGTTATGTCATATTCTTTGACGTTCACTTCAATTATATGTGTCTAATCTCCCGTCAAAAAATACGTGGGCGTGTTCTGGAACACACACAAAACGCGTAAATGTTTTCAATAAAAGTAGACAACCCAGAAAATTATCTAAAAAAAAACCAAAACACATGACGCTTGTTAGATTTGAAGACCCCCCTACACTTTACAACCGACAATAGAATCTCCACAGTTACATATAGAAACATAAAAATATCCATACATACACGTACATAAAAAGCAGCCAAGATAGACAAGTACCCATAAAATGACAGTTACTGGGGAAAATTCAGAACATGGCAGTGAGGGGAGTGACCAAATTAACAAACCAGTTGGGCATGACACTTCTGTTTCGTCATTGTCTTCTATCGAAAACACCGAGAATGACGTGGAAACAGGTGAAAAATTGATTATTAAAAAGGTAACAGTTCCTCAATCTGTTGCCTCAAAGAAAAATTTATATGATTCGTTGTCGGCAGAAGCGGCGGCAGCGGCAAGAGTAGCTGCTGAATTAGAAGAAAAGTCCAATGCCTTTTCCCCTGTGAATAAGAAACCAGTTACATTCACAGTACGGAAGGTATCACACGAAACTATTAAATCTCCATTACATTCTCCAACTAATAAACAAAATCCTGTGCGCCCCAAACATATAAAGAGTAATCCTTCGCCCGAGAGAGAAGCTGAAGCTAGCAACAGTAAAACTGATAAATTGAAACATGTGCAAAGTAAATATGATTCATGCAATGAAAAAATAGCTAAGATAGATAAAGAAATCGAGTTTCTTGAAAAGTTACTTCCCCCATATAATGTCGAGATTGATTATACCACGAGAAATAAGATTACACGGGCAATTGAAAAATTGAAAACTAAACAAGACGAGATAAGGAAACAACAGTATGAAATGGGTATTACTATAAGTAGGTTATGGAGAGAACAAGAGGGTAGTGATATTTGGGTTAAAAGGAGTGAACGAATAAGTGGTTAAGTCAAATTAAAAAATAGGAAAGGGAAACAAAATAGGCAAAACCTTAACCTTTAGTTTTAGTTGGATAAAAATAAGAATGGCAACGTTTTATGGCTTTTCGACGACTATTTAGTAATATATATTCTTAGATTTAAACAAAGAGGAAACATCACTAACCGAGATAGTGATTTGATCTGACTAGAACTAAAGATAGAAGAGGCCTGGTCCTTTTCAATTGATTAAGTTGACCCTTTACATTCCTTCAAGTTTTATAGTGATCTAATATACAGGAAAGTTTTAAATTGAGAATTCTAATTTTTTTTTGCAAAACTTTAAATAATGCTAACATAGTAAAAAATAAGAATAAGGTTTAAGATAATTCAGTAGAGTAGAAAATGCAATCAATCTGATTCGATACCAAACCCTTAGCTTGTGATAAAGGAAAGATGGAAGAAATAGAAAAAGATATACTAACCCCATAGTTTTCAAAATGAATTAAGTTCAGGTGGGTCTAAAGTTTATCTGTTTGTGTCTACCTCTTAAGCCAGTAAGCCGTGGGCTGAGGGGAATCGAATCTTTCCCACTATCGCGAGGCGCAACATTGTTCAAGATCCCGTTGTTCCGAACTATTAATAGATGCTACAAACTCTTGTAAATGCTATTGAAAATTCTTACGCATTCTCTAATACTCTTTTTGTTTTGCTCCTATCAGAGAAACCATAAAAATTAAGGAAAACATATCTAGGGAAGATCCTTTCGCTTATTTTGTACCTTGTTCATTATCGCACAATACAAAAAAGAAAAAAACTTCGATGTCGATTCTTTCTTTCTAAGTGGAAAAAAAAACATTAACCCTTTGTAATCACGTTCTTTCTGCATTAGGAAAAGAAAAAAAAATAACGACTCTAGAAAAGGACTATCAGTTTATACAGAGTGCCGTATTGAAACAAGAGAGGTTCATAGAGACAGATAGATTACTGGTATTGCCTTTAAATATATTATTGGTATATACACGCTAAAGAAAAACCGAGAACCCTTTAGAGATTTAAAAAGAGTACTAATATTATTTCGAGTATAATACTATTGAATAACTACGCAAAGCAAAAAAAGTTGACCCATTAATTCACAACCGTCATTCCAACCTATCACACACAGGGATTCCTTCATTTATTGGTGTATTATAACATTTACATAGTCGTTTAGACCCATACAATGAGCGAAAACACAACTACTTTCCAACCGCAGCATCCGCATGCGCTTCCGCGTCAGCCTCAGGAACCATCTCAATGTCAACCAAAACTATTATCAAATGCATCATCCGTAAATACTGGTACATCTGCTACTGGTACAAGAATACCATCTCCATTTAGGAAATCAACTCCCCTGTTTTTTCTATATGATGAAGACGAACAACCGCAGGCACAACAACCACTACCAGCTCATCCTTATACTGCACATACAGCCCATGGTCAATTACCACCTCCACCAGTAAGAAATACCCTTGTTAATAAACGATCACGACCCGACATTTCAAGCTTTGCACCACCATCACTCTATTCACCCCCTACGACCCACACTAGCACATTTAATACTTCTGTTACTAATAACAACCCTGGCACGACCACTACAAACTCCGAAATTGAAGATATATTGAAATTTCCTATAGAATCATCGCATGCATATTCCTACGCTCATTTATCACCCAACTCACTAGCCTTAAGATTGAATGTTTTAAGACGGTCATTGGAGATTTTAAAGGATAGGCCAGATTTATTTAAATCAATTGCCCCAGAACATATATCAAATTCCGACGATGAAATGAAAGAAGAAGATTCAGACGTGGATATGGAACTGCTACAGCTGCAAAATCGACAAGTTCAAGATGATACACAACCCCTTTTCAAAACAGCATCTCATCCAGTCTATCTGAATAGATCGGCAACCCATTCCACACTGTCGTTAGTTAAAGAGAAACTGCCAGAACCTCAACTACCTAGAAGAGCTAGTGTATTTTCCACTGACCATCCTCATGAAGCTGCATTGCCTAAAAAATACAAGATTCAATCAAACGCATCATCGGCTGCTTTATCAGCGTTTTTTCGACCTCCAATTAGACGTGCCGGGAGTTTACCATTAGTTGACCAAGAGCAAGGCGATGGCAAGAAATTTCCATTATTCGATGATACATCCTCTCAAGAGACTGGAAAATCCACAGTAACACACCCTAGATCCCAAGATGAAGTTCATCCTCACAGTTATTCCAATAGCGATTTAAAGGAAATTGTAAACTTATTGGAAAATGATCTTGATTTTCTAGTTGAAAATTCCCAAATTGGATCAGAAACATTGGAAGATTTAACTCAGGAACAAAATGTGGATCAGAATGATCGTAAATTGAAATTAAAACATGATTTTGTTAAAAGTAAATTGCTTTATGCTTTAGCCATGCCATTTATGGAAACTTCAGTTAGAACTACTTCACTTTTAGAATCGGATGGAACGCAGGGATCACTTAAACAAGCACCCATAAGACCGTCTACTACTGCATTGAATATGTTGAATAATAACACAACCAATAGTTCTCCAGTAACTTCCACAACAACCGCGGGATCACGACCTTTTCATTCGTTACTTGCTGGGAAACATTCTCTTCCACAATCTGTATTTACTGTTGAACCAGATATGCCATATTCAGTGATTGCAGCAAACGATTTGGCATGTCTTATGTTTGGTGTCCTGAAATCTATGATTAAATCCTTAACTTTGATGGATTTAATTGCTCCACAATTTCGTGATTTTGTGATGGGAAAATTGACAAAGTACTTGCAAAATAGTTTAGAACTGCCAATGAGAAGACGAGGAAGAAATAAGGGAGAAAGTGATGTCAAAGATATTTTATTTGCTGGTGAAATTATAGCTATTGCAATGCCAGGGGATCAGAATTATGCATGGACTTCACTTTGGGCAAAGAAGAAAGGTGGTATTATTATCTGTATGTTTGATCAAATTCTATGTGATGCGTTCGATGTTTGTATTCTGAGTCCTACTGAATATAAAGATTATCGTATCGACTCAGTACATGTAATTGCAGGGAATTTGGTAGAGGAATATGGTATTACTGAATTACCAAGATTAGAACAGTTAAGTGAATCCTTGAATTCAGTGTTGTTAAAGACAGAAAATGATGACCTAGATGAAGATGAACGAGATAGTGAAGATAGTGATTATATTAATTCTACCAGGTATTTCACATTGCAACTAAATACAAATGAGAATATTCCATGCGCTATCACGTCAAACCCGCTTGAAATTCATCCTGATAGATTGGAAATTAGGTTGAAAATCCATACCATGCCATATATCGCGGGTATTTTTGTAATTAGTTCCCAGAATTATCAGATTTTATCATGTAACAATGCAATTGCCAAGAACTTGTTTGGGAAATCTTTTGATGAGTTGAAGAATAAGCTGATAAATGAACTTGTTCCTAATTTCACATCAATCCTTGAAGCTGGTCTCGATCAAAACGTTGATAAATTCCAGTTAGTTCCCGGTTTGGTTCTCCCAGAGCATTTTTTTAGAAAATATGATGCCATGACTCGTTGTAAAAAGGATACAAATAGCGATGAAGAAGAATTATTCCTACATTCAAATGGTGTGCCAGGAGTACATCGTGATGGTAAAACAGTATATGTTGATATTCAATTGAGAGCAAGTAGTTTTGAAACATTGGTGCTTTGGATAACATATTCTCGACTGAGCAAGAATCGACACATGTTGAAAGAATTGGATAAATTGAGTTCATCAACTAGTTCCATTAGTTTAGCGTCGTCGCTGGCAGCCGCGCCATCTGGATTAACCCGAGACTCAACTATGAATGAATCACAATTTGGATTCAAGGATGGAAAACGGTCATCCTCACGTGGACATGAAAGAACCGGGACAACCCTTCCTTCTCAGTTGATGTTGCTTAAGAATGAAGCTCAAGATATCTTGGAGTTTTCTCCTCATATAGAAAACAGGAGTTCTTCTAGAAGTGACAAGATTGATACTGGATCACCTATGGATTTGGATATACCTGAAGAAGAAACATCTCCGGCGCCAGCTGTTGTTCCTATTCCTGTTCCTATTCCCGTACCCGTGCCTGTGCCGGTTCCTGCGCCTATAGGTAATCTGAAAATACGACCAATTTACAAAGTTTCTGAGGAAGAAATATTGCGAGACGAAAATCAGCATATTGAAGAGAAGCTTCGAGTTTCATCACGTTGGCCTCGTGAAGTTGGATTAATTCGTCGTACCAAGAAATTTTCCGAGTTTGAAGTTATTAAACTGATGGGAGAAGGTGCATATGGGAAAGTTGTTTTAGTTCGTCATAAAGCTGACCCTGAATATACCATAATAATGAAATGTATAGATAAGGAACGTATTCTTGTGGATACGTGGGTTCGAGACCGGAAATTAGGGACAATCCCATCTGAGATTCAAATCATGGCTTATTTAAATAGCACTCGACATGCTAATATCATGAGAGTGATTGATTTCTTTGAAGATGAAAAATATTATTATTTGGAAACACCAATCTTTGGGAACCCTCCAGCTATTGATTTATTTGATTTTATTGAAATAAAGAAGGATATTTCTGAAGCTGAATGTCAGTTCATCTTTAAACAGATTGTATCAGCTATATCGCATTTACATTCCAAGGGCATTGTACATCGAGATATCAAGGATGAGAATGTGATTGTTGATGAACGAGGAGTTATAAAACTAATCGATTTTGGATCGGCTGGATATGTTAAACTGGGTCCGTTTGATGTTTTTGTAGGGACAATAGATTATGCATCACCCGAAGTACTTCGTGGGGAGAAATATGAGGGAAGACCTCAAGATATCTGGGCATTGGGAATTTTGTTGTATACTATGTTGTATAAAGAGAATCCATTTTATAATGTGGACGAAATAATGGAAGGTGATTTAAGAATTCCTTATATTGTTAGTGAAGCTAGTTTAGCCCTTATTCGTAAGATATTGGTTCGTGATATTCATAATCGCCCAGTTATCGAGGATATTGTCAATGATAAATGGTTGGAAAATTAGTTTTTAGATCTATAGAGGAATGGGAAAAAAGAATTATATAGTATATAAACATGATATTTTATCTTAACAAGTATTCTAGAATGTAATACAAGATATTAGATCGGTATACAACTATGAAGATCTTTTGGTTGCAAAAAGTTTTTGCTGTAGAAATGCATCTTGTGAAAAGGAAATAGAAAGGAGATTTACCCATGCATTGTTGGATAGTAGTGGGATAGAGTTTGTCTCTTTTGTGTTCCGAGAATCATTAACTAGCAATATAATAGGGTTGCGACGTTCTAATATTAAAATCTGCTTACCATGGGTAAACTCTTTCAAACAATTACAACATGACAGAGTAAATAAATAGTTTCTTCCATATTTTGCACATAAAAATACTAAACCTGCTTGTAGTTGTTGAAAATATTACAAAATCCAAAGTTCTCCTTCCTCTTCCGAGCCCTAATTTTATTTAGGTTGTAGTAATTAGCCCTTTAACTGTTAATAACCACAATGTATGGTACCAAAAATAATTAACGAAACTATCACGTGATGAAATTTCTTTGGCGGTAAACTTTTAACTTGATTCACTTCTATTCTAAATCTTGTGGTAGTGAAATCCCTCATATAGGATGGCAAGCAACCTAGATCCAAGTGATAATGGGGTAAAGATACATCAAATAAAACAGCTTTCGTCCGCGGTCATTTCGCAAATACCCGTTTCTACTTTCACCCACGATGAGACTGGGAACCTATGTTCTATCATTGATAGCCAGTATGGTACCATATTTACATTCAGTCGAGAATGGGTACCTAGTATCCACTTGGTTAATATAGAGTATCAGGCGAAGCAAGTTCAAGGGATTGCATTTCATATTACTGGTGAATATTTTGGGATATTTAGAGTTCCTCTGACTTTCGAGCTGGACGAGAAAGTCAACGAGCATGAACTTTATGTTCAAGTTAGGAATGGTGACGATTTAATGAGCTTATGTGTTGAGCAACCAGTTGGAGATTTACTGCCATTGGCAGAAGATATAATAGACAGATTTTCAATGGCTCCTCCTTCAAAAGAATATATGGAACCATTACCCCAAACTGAGGAAGAAGATGCTTCAACTTTCATACAGTCACGATATTACACTACATTATACTCGCTAAAGAACCCCCTTAGTTACTTCCCTAAAACCGCCATTGCAAGACTACGCATACTATGTAAAGAAGACAATTCAGAAATTGTACGAATACTTAAAAGTGTATTTGTGGATATAGAGCAATTACATGTGCGACACAGTGGACCCAAGGGTCTTCTTTCCATTCCAAATCTAGAGTCATCTGTGGAAAAGGAGAATCAGATTTTATTTGTAAAAACACATCCTGAATTCAAAGATGATGAGAAGACAGTAGATACTGATAAAATGGGACAACTAGTTCTTGAACTAAAAATTCGAGAAGCTCAATTACAAATCCTTGTCATATTCGAGATTCTATATACTCTTGGAATAAACCAAGAGGAATTCCTCAGTACAAACGCTACCAAACTTGAAAAACTACGTAGGAAACGAGAGAAGGAACTTGCGAAACGTTCACTAATTAGACCTAGGAAAGGAAAACGGAAGATCATTCCGACATTTCTTGGGATGGGTGTAGGAATAGAAACAACGGAAAAGGTGGATGAAAAAAAGGAAATAGACGACATGTATGAATATTATACAACTTTGAATAATCTTATAGATAGGTTAGGGTTATGGGATGCATTGACTACTTCCAAGAGTGACAATAACTATGGATTCATGGCGTATGTTGTTGTTCCTTATTATAACAAGAAATTACCTCAGTTGGTCAAATACTTGGTTGATAATATCAAAGGTCTGAATATGAAATTAGTCTCCAAACCCTCCAAGAAACCAAAGAAGGAACCGGAGTCAGCAGACAACACCCAACATGAACAAATATCCAAACAGAATAAACATTCAAAATTCAAAAAAGTACTTTTAGACAAGCAGCCACCAACGCTTCGAAATGCTGCAACATTAACATCCGATTTAACAAACCTCTCTCATCTGGATGACTTTCTCCCGTCACTTAAACGATCCAAGTCCAATCTATCATCCAAGAGCTTGACCAGACGACAAGTTGATTTGAATGTGAAACAGATGCCTACCGAGCAAGATCAAGAACAAAATCAACCTCCATCATTCATATTTGGTAATGCCAAACGAAGTAAGTCAATTAAACTAACTAGTACAGCCGAACCAATGCTTGCTACAGTGACAAAACTGAAATCATTTTCTCAAATAGAGTCAACCCCAGTTAAGAAATCAAGTGTGAGAGTAATTGAAGCTACCCCGCAGAAGAAACGACATTTGGATCAGTCTGTGATTTTGAAAACACCAAATAGCGAGTTTTTAAAGCCATCAGTAAGGCGAGAGACGGAAGGTTTGAAACCTTTAGTTGGAGTAACTCCTCAGAAGATCCAATCAGGAGGTATAAAATCTCCGTTTGGAGTAGAAGTTACACCCATGCAGCAGACAGTTAATTCCTCCCCTATTAAGGAGATTACTTCTTCCACAAGGAGAAAGAGACCAGGTGAACCTATTCCATTGGAAGACTCTCCGTTTTACACCGCGGGGTTATTTAACCGAAATGGTGGCTCTCCAGTTGGTCAACAACTATTCCATTCGGATTCTGAGTAAGTATTATACATTGTAAACTAAATCATTCTATATTATACAACTAATTCACCAAAGAATATACCAGCAACGATGCTCTTGGCATCTTTTTGCAGTAACACCAATTCAGACAACTTTTCGCCAATTCTTTCTTGTAATTTTAACTTCAATTCATCAGTTATTTGTTCCTCTTCAACATCAACGTCCATATCATCTGATTCCTTTTTCACTTTTAATTTTCGAAGTATTTCCAATACTGTGTCTAATAATATTTGTTGTTCATATTCACTGGTTTTGTTACCATCTTCTACAACCAGTTTACACCAAACTCTTAAATTACCAATCAAGACCAATTTTATCACTTCTGGTCCCATGTTTTTCAACCCGAGTAAGGCTCCATAATGAGTTTCCATAGGTTTGGAATAATCCAATAAGGCTCGAAGCAAAGTTCTTGTGACTCTTGGACGTAACGTAGAGTATGAAGATCCATATACTTCAATTATATGTTTTAATAAAATCGAAGCAAACTCCCGAACTTGTAATTGACGCATCAATAATTCTTGAGATTCTTTAGTGGTTGTTTCCTTAATAACAGGTCCAATTCTTTTAGCTAAAAGTAAAGTTAAAATTGATGGCATTAATGCATGGACATATGGATTTAAAAAAATGGTTTTATTCTCAACTAACGCGGAAATAACTTCCAACATAGTGATCAAGATATCTATATTACGTAATTGATCGGTAATTTGAGCAGATACGAATTGTGTGAAATAGGGGACCAATTGATGTAGACCAGGATCACTTCTTAATGAGCTTAAAGCAGCTTGTCTGAGTGGTTCCTTTTCTGGATCTGGCGATATTAGCACTTCCACCACTTTATCGAAGTATAATTTCAATTCCTTGGAAAGAACATGTTTAACCAAGGGTTTAACTTCCACTTCTCGTTCAGTTGCTGCTGCGGCTGCAGCTGCTGCCGAATCTTTCTTGTCCTTTGCTGGTTGACTGGAATCCTTACCGTCAACGCCAGTAGCAGCACCACCAGCAAAGCTTAATATATCATTTCCAAGGATGGAAGAAGTAGCACCTCTGATAATTGGAGGAAGACTTTTAATTTCGGAAGGAAGGGGGTTTTGAGGAACCATAGGCTGTACCCCTTCAATTGCCAACCAATGGGCCGTAAATGTAGTTTGTCGTGGTACTTTAGGCAATTCTTGATTAATTAATTTTTCAAATTCAATTTCTTGATCATCGATATAGTACAACGTTTGTCCACCTGTTCCAACTAAAGTCTCCTTGAATGAAAGTGGTTGGGAATTGTCATATCCATACAATGGCTCGACATTCAAGATTTTAAGGGCATGATTGATGTCTGTTGTCATTAAGAGTTTACGCTTGGAATGACGCATTATTTTGATTGCCGTTTCGAGGATTTCATGTATTCGATATTCTACATCCATGGCAAGATTTTTGGCAGCCTCATCTGGAAGATTTATTCCAAGAGAATCAGCAGCATCCTTGACTGTGTCGTATGGAGACCACAACGAGTGTGACAACGGAACTTTTGAATCCATAACTGCTTTAGAAGGGGAGATATATCTACTGTTGGTGACAAGACTCTTGTTTTTCTTTTGCCAAAGAAATTTTAAGCTTGTGAGAACTTTAAAAACCTAACCTGTAAAATTCTTGATTTTACAGGTTTAAAGGCTGCAAATATTTGTCACTAGTAAGAGTTCAGGATAGATATAGATAAGACTAACTTAATTTACATATTTATTTAGACTCATGCAGTTTTAAGAGATTTTTTCAAATTAACCAAAACACCAGGATCAGTTAATACAGGAACCATCAGTTTTTCCTTGGTTCTTGATTTTCTTCGTTTTTGAACGCGATAATTATCAACACTAGACTTTCTCAAAAATCTTGGTTCAGTAGGGAATCTATTTCTTAAAGGAGAATTTCCAGCTAGCTCAACCACACTTACACACATTAAATTACTTGAATTTACTCTTACGCCACCATGATGTTGAAATACACAAAATCCACAAGTTAAATTAGTATTTTGAAATATGTCTCGAGCATTCCCCATTTTTGCGACATTTCCGTTACCTCGATCTAAGCCTACCCAACTTTCTTCACTTGTTACCAATCTATATTGTAGAAACCTCATATGTTTTAAAATACTAATTACCTTGAGTCGGTATGGAGGTACTGTAATGTTATCCCTTGGTATTGATATTAAATTTTGTTGTTCATGATACATTGTGAAACAAGTTGGTTCAATTTCCTCAATTTCCAACTGAGAAATATTATATTTTTTAAAAGTGGTCTCAATTCGCGATTGTTGATTTATGATTTCCAAAATTAACTCTTGGGACATATTTGCTCGAGCAGATTCAATGTCTGGAATATATATGGAATTCCCGGTCTTCATTGGTTTAGCCATTTCTCGAATCATATCTTTGAAGAATAACGGAACGATACATCTTGGTAAAATCTTTTCAAAACACACCAAGAATGGATCAGTTCTACCTCCAATGCTTCTCCATGATTGTTGATTAACAATAACGTATACAACAAAACAGGAATGTAAATATTTGATCACTTCTTCAGAACATTCTTCTTGTAAAGTTAACTTTATTAAATTGTCAAATTCTGTAAAATTCACCTGGAAAAATACAATATCGAGTTTATGTTGTTGGATCATAAAGGGGAAACCACGTTGCAGCAAAAAATACTAAACGAACTTCCTCGAATAAAAATAATAGTGGGTAGAACTGGGAGACAGTAAGGTAGTAAAGAGTAACTTAAACTAAGTAAAGAACAAAGTAACAACTAGGTATAAATATAAGAAAAGAAAATAACACTCTATAAACACTTGTGGGGGGCGCGGAGAGGCTCGAGGCCACGTCGGATACAAAATCATATCAATTTGTGGTTAATTATATTTTGTGTAAAAAATTAAATAAATTAGATTATGGTTGCGCAAAAATTAAACTTTACAACGACAGGGTCGTGCAAACATGTTCAAAATGCAAACTATGTAGGAAAACCTTGACCACCTTGTGACAATAAATCATGATTAAGTTCTAATAATCGTTTATTCTCTTGTGTCAATTGTTCTAATCTCTTATCCTTCTTATTAATTTCTTGTTTTAAAATCTCATTTCTTTTCAATTCAGCACTCTTTTTATATTGTTGAACAAGTTCACGTGTTGGCGGTATATGATCTACATCATCAGATAATTGTTGTTGTTTAAGATGATTACGTATTGATGTTTCCAAATTCTCTCGACTTACGTTTGCCATTATTTCAATATCTAAATGTCGCATTTGATATAAAGTATAAAGAAGAGCTTCTGGTCTATCCTTGGGATTAAACAAGAAAGCTCGCGCATGAAGTGAATCAACTGTGGTACGGCCATCAATTGGCATCGGAGGGGCTTCAACTGCGTTTCTAAATTGAATTGATTTTCTGAATGTATCATATAATTCTTCATATACTTCACGGATATAGAATCCATTAAGTTCCGGCATGGAGTCTAGTTCTTCAATAGATTTCTTATCGTCTAAAGCTCCTGTGAATTGTTGTTGTCCCAATTGAATCGCCACTACTTCCCATGTATCATCTCGTTCTCGAGGACTAGGTTGAAGATGTGGAAGAAACTGAAGCACAAGTTCAAGCAAGGGAACTTTGATCAAGGCCTTGATCTTTTCTTGTTCCTTTTCATAAAATGATTTCCCCATATGGTAAAAATAGAACCTTCATTACTTTCTTTTTTTTGCCTTCTGCATATTTCAGATAAATAGCCACTTTACTGTTTCTACGAGAGGGAAGAGCTATTAAAGCAACTAGAAGATAAGAAAATAATATACATGGTATAGACAGTTTTATGTTAGATTGCCTTCTTCTGATAATAGCCCCTCGTGAGTTTAATTTGCTAAAAGGATAGCAAAGATGAAGATAGCAAATAAGCAATCCTATGAAAATAACTATAAATACAGTAGTTAATCACTCAGTATAAAGGGATTCTCTGATATTACCCTTTATAAATAATTAAAAAAAAATGCAATTAGCCACCTCTGTTACTTTCAAATTAAACAACGGAAAGACCATTCCAGCACTAGCATTAGGTACAATCCCACCTGATGATCCCAGCGAAGTAACTGATCAGATTATCACAGCAGTTAAAGCCGGTTATCGTCACATTGACACTGCATGGTATTATGGATCTGAAAAATATATTGGGAAAGCTTTGAAGCAATTATTTGATGAAGGTGTTGTTAAGCGTGAAGATTTATTCATCACTACCAAAGTTTGGCCATCATTTTGGCACAACCCTGAGAAATCTTTAGATACTTCTTTAAAAGATTTGGGATTAGATTACGTAGATTTGTTTTTACAACACTGGCCTGTTGCCTTACATGGTGACGAAAACGGATTACCTGCCGTACCTAAACATGATGATGGCAGTTTAGTATATGACGACGATCCTGTCAGTGGTGCAAAATTTATTGATACATACCACGCAATGGAAGCTATAATCAGTAATACTTCCAAAGTTAAGTCAATTGGTGTTTCCAATTATTCAATTAGTAAGCTTGAACAATTATTACCATTAATTAAAAAGCATAGACCAGTTGTTAATCAAGTTGAGCTTCATCCTCAATTACCTCAAAGGGACTTGGTTGATTTCTGTCAAAAATTGGGAATTATCGTTGAAGCTTACTCACCTTTGGGAAGCACCGGTGCTCCAGTCTTACAAGTTCCATTGATTCAAGAATTGGCTAAGAAATATAATGTAACTCCTAATGAAATAGCTGAAGCATTCCATATCTTGAATGGTAGAGTTGTGATTTCTAGATCTTCTAAACTTGAAAGAATCAAGGCTGTCCCTAGATTACCCCCATTATCTAAGGAAGATTTATACAGACTTGAACAAATAGGTGTAGAACATCCAAAGAGATATATTTGTGATCCTTGGGGATATGGTTTGGGATTCAAATATTGGGAAGGTGATACTTTGAGTGTTTAATTGATTTCTAGCAGTTTGTTTTTCTATACTACGTCTATGTATCTGTATTTGCCAATTTCATATCTTTAATTCGTTGCCACTGTCGCTATTTCTAACTAATATTTTATTTAGTACCCTCTTAAATAAAACTACACAAGCTAAACAAAAATTTATCTTACTAGCTAAAGTGCTGATTTGTTAAAGGCAATTTATATGATCTTAAGAATCCCTGCTATTGAAAGCAAGTTTATTGTATGTCGAAAATCTCGAAAAGGAAGTGTAAGAATCTTTAGAGAATCAATCATTGGAGAATCGTTGTGCTATGCATGTCGATTCTTAATAAGAGTGTTCAACCAAATATCGTTGCGGAGTATCCATAAAAAGCAACAAATAGATTTTGCAGTTCTAACTAATCTATCTATATATATATCTAGCAAAACCAGTGATACATCACACTGGTCTCTCTCTAGTTAATGCTTTATATCTAATTCGATCCCTCTGGCCCAGTTGCTGGTCTTGTAATTTCTTGAATCGTTCTTCACCAGCCCTAGCCAGGGCTTCCTTTGCATTCAGAGACCCCGTAGAAGCAGGAGCAGGAGCCGGAGCCGGAACCGCACCACTCCCTGCTTTTTTACCACCAAGAACGCGTGCTTCCGTAACTAAATTGCTCTTATGTGAAGAAGATCTGCTGGTTGGTGTAGATTTTGAATTTGAATGTAGTGAATGTTTCTGTTTCGTTGGAGAGGATTTCTGGGGTTGTGGAGCCATTGTTGGGGCAGCTGTTGGGGTCGTCGTCCCCAATCTGTTAGTTGACCTGTGATGTTTCTGACTTGAAGGTGATTGTCCCATGATCTATGACGTGTGGTCACCAGTTTGCATTTCTTAGTTACGCGCGGGTGTGGAGAGTTTGTAGATTTTGTGGTGATGGCGTCGGTGGCTATTTTTTTCGGCTAAATTTGTCACAAAGAACAGAGAACAGATTTTGAATAAATTTAAACTTTACACGAACAAGGAGTCAAATTTTGAATTGAATTTTGTAGTTTACACGTGATGAAAAACAGTGTTATTAGTTCAAGTATTTACAAAAATGCAAGAAGTGAATTTGAAAAATACAGAATGTTCCATCGAGGATATATCCTGAGTTAATCTGGATTCTCCTAGTTTGTGAGATAGAGCTAGTGTGTGACAGTTGCGCAACTCAGCTTTTAGAATTATTTACTCTATGTGCAAGTTTATATTTTTACTATATACAAAAAATTTTAAAATTATACGTTAACATCAAAAGTTGTCTTTGTTGTCTTCGGCATTGTTTTCTTTTTCGGTGTTTTCTTTTTCGATGGACTCAACATACTCCTTGACAGATTTACTAAAGTTAACCCGTTTCTTCAAATGTCTAAAGTTTTCAATCACTTTAAATTCAACTTCATTTTCAACAATTGGGGTTTCGTATTGAAACTTGTTTATTAATTCAGCTTGCTCGTGATCTCTTTGAAATCCTCGTATAAACTTGACACATGCAGCATCATTTATCATATAATCTTTATATGCTTTTAAGATTGATAAAAATAATCCAGTTCTTTCTTCACCAAATTTTTCTGATGTGATTGTAGCATTTCTAATTGAAGACCAATCAGGGTGGGCAATATAATCATATTCATAATCATCCAAAGTATACAATAAATTATTCCACGATTCAAGAATTTCTTCATTAGAATGTTCAAATGATCCTAATTGCTTTAAAATAATTCTTTCTGAAATAACGGATTTTTTAATATTATATTTTTCAAAAGAATTGACCAATTTATAAAAAGAATCCCGATCATCCCAACTATAATTTGAAATTGCTGCATTTAAAAAAATTTCATTAATTTGAGGATTCATTTCAAAGATTTGTTGTAAATATTTATTACCTTCTTGAGAATAATCTGGATATCTTTCAAAAAATATTTTAAACAATCCTGAATTTAAATTAGCTGACTTTGCACCCTTTGGATCATAACTAGCAGTTTGTTGGGATTTTAAAATTAATCTTCTCCAAATTGATATGATAACATCCATTGATTCACCAGCATCTGATAAATTTTGCATAAATGATTTCATATGTGGAGCTTTCAATCTAATGCCATAAGGTAATTTACGGTCATCATACGCCCTGTCAAAGAAATGTTTGGCAATCTCAACTTCACGACAAAGACTAATGAAATTTAAATGCATTTCGGAAATTGCACCTTTTGCAGTAGGGGTTTTGTTCTCAAGAGAAATCATCAATTTTTCAAATAAATCTAAAGCATGAGTATAATCCTTTTCTAAAAGGGCAACTTTTCCAACAGCAGTGAGCAAATCGGGATATACATTGTCTTTATCTGGGGTATTTATATCAAAAATTTGTTTCACTTCTTCATATGAAAAACGTTTCATTTCATAAGAAACATACAACGCAGTTGATAAAACCTTTTGATCAACAAAGAAATGGGAAATTTCAGAGTTACTAACACCCATCTCCCAATAAGAAACAATCTCTGCTCTTAAATAAAACTGATGCAACATTAAGAAAAGTCGATACAATGCGTCAGCACTCAAACAATGAGTTAATGAACCTGATAAAATCAAGTCAAACAAATTTAAAGCAGTTCGTTGCACTTTAATTTCGAGTCTAAACGCTGATGGGTCATCTCTATCCTTATTGAAGTCTTTTCTTAATCTTTTTCTTTTGTTTAAATAGATCAATCGTTCAACATTAAAAATAAAACCTGTCAATTGTTCTGGGGTTAGACCATCCCTTACAGATTTGATTTCAAGTAATTGCAATGATTCGTCAAGCTCTTTTTCATGAAATCGCGGGTCAACTTTAGCGTTCGGATGTTTCTTGGCAAGGTTCAACTGGGTAAAGCGGTCCAACTTCTGTTGAATATCTATTTCCAGAAGAACAGATTGTTCAGACTGTTCGGGATGTTTCTTAAATTCTTCAGCAGTAGTAGTAGCACCAGCACCAGTGGTTGGAGTAACCTTTGGAGGAATATTCGCTTGTTCTTGAACTTTGGTGCTGACAGTTGAATTGTGTCTAACAAATTTGTAGGGGTAAAGTTGAGGAGTAGCAGCAACAGGGGACATAACTGTATGGGAAAGGGTAGATGAAATCTGAGAAGCATTAGCTGCTGCGGCTTTGATTTTCAGCAACAACGCTGGTCTCAACTGACCCTGCGCATTAGCAGCGATTAACTTAAACATTAGGAAAGGGGCCTAGTACCGGTTAAATGTTTGAGATGATTGAAAAAGTAAGATACAATTGTTTCTTGAGAAGTTTTTTTTTTTTTTGCCTCTTCTGACATTTCTTTTTCCAAGTGATTTTTTTTTTTTTTTGCCTCCGGCACTGGACGACCGACGAAATAAAAACAAGTCACCCAATTATTTTAGATTCAGATCACAGTAGTTAATACGTTTCGGTAGAAAAACATATAAAGTTGGTAAGATCAAGACACCAGCTTAATGATGTTTACTAACTAACAACCTTTGTGATGGGTTATATTGTTACTTTGATAGTTTTATCCTTTCCGTACGGCTAGTCAAGTTAATAGTAATTTAAGACTATAATTACTATACTATATAATAATCAAAAATTCCAGATCTGGACAAAAAGGAGAATTAAATTACCTGTGAAGATAAATTCAATCAGTCACAAAGACTGTTAAGAGTTCAAGTTGCCAAGTTAACGCAGTCGATGTTTGACTTACTTCTGTTGAACGGAATTGCCCATTAATCCGACTAACCAGACGGAAAAGATAAAAATATCAGATTCAATTAATTAGTAAGTAATTAATTAAATCTATACAGTACGTACAATACAACCTGGCACAGAGTTAATCAGTTAGAGCTGAGAGTTGTGCAACACAAGTATGTCTTAGAAATGGCTGTGCTAAGCTTTCGAAATGCTAGTACCAGAGGTAAAACATTTTTGTATTCAGGGTCTAACTTGAAGATATTGTTACCGCGACATTAAATATAAAACTTCGGGTGAGTTTACAACCAATATCATTGTATTGCGATGGAGCTGATCTCGGGTAAGTATTAAGTCAATATTGTCTTATAGTAGTATGTAGAATTTAGTTAAGGGTTCTCGACAAGCAACCCTTGGTCAACAGTCTCCGTTGGTGCCTCTGACGGAGCCTAAGTTTCATAGGTTGGAAAAATAATCACTTCTTTTCGTTTCGGTTTATCCTTAACAAAAATTCGTCAACATTTTAACCAATTTCTATTGAAATATAGTCCGACGATTTTTGCTAAGTAATGGCTCACTCTAAAATACAGAGAAACATAAGAAACCACTCAATCCAAGAAGATGTTAGATCAATCTGCATCACTGCTAAACCAAAACTGGTGACAGGGTCCAGATATTTGTCTATTTGGTAGCGCCCCATTGTTATACCCGTTTCATGACAAAGTGCAATTAAAATTAATAGTAGAGATAACGACTTTCCCTTGATTCTTAACCACAATAGTTTTTAGAATTTGAATAAATAATTCTATCCCCAATGACTTCAATAGGAGTATCCTCTCCGAGGTATCCCCCTAATGAAACCACTCAGTTATTGCTACCGAATCGATCACGAAATTCCACTTCTCAACGTACAACTCCGCGATCTGCCCGGGCCACTAGCAAACCACTGAATAATGTCGGTGATTCCAAGAGCAAGGAGAAAGATAATAAATCAAAGGGCACCAAGAATAAATTGGGTACATTTGAAGGTGTTTTCCTTCCAACTTCCCTTAATGTGTTGTCAATTTTGATGTTTTTAAGATTTGGATTTATTATTGGTCAAATGGGAATCTTGGGAACAATGTTTCTTTTGATTCTTTCTTATTCAATTAATATCTTAACCACGATGTCCGTCAGTGCTATTGCTACGAATGGGACAGTGAAAGGTGGTGGGGCATATTATATGATTTCAAGATCTTTAGGTCCGGAGTTTGGTGGAGCAATTGGAATTATATTTGTTATTGGCCAAATCTTGAATTCTTCCTTGAATGTGGTTGGTTTTATTGAACCCTTTTTGGTGAATTTTGGCCTTGAAGGTGGTGATATGGCGAAATTGTTACCTACAGGGTATATGTGGCTGGTACTTTATTCAACTATATTATTGTTCATATGTACTGGTGTTGCCATGGTTGGATCTCTGTTGGTATCTAAAACTGCATTATTTTTGTTTATTATTTTAACAATAAGTACCTTGTCAATTCCAATATCCACGTTGTTTGTTAAACCTTATCATCCTTTACCTTCACCATTTGAAGATATCTTATATACTGGACTTACTTGGAAGACATTTACAGATAATTTATACCCGAAATTCACCAGTGGTGCAGCTGGATCGGTATTACCTTCGGGAGTTCCTGAAACATTCCGGGACTTGTTTGGAATCTTTTTCCCTGCAACTGCAGGTATACTTGCTGGAGCATCAATGTCAGGAGAATTGAAAACTCCTTCCAAATCAATCCCCGAGGGGACTTTAAAGGGACTTTTGATCACATTTATCTTATACACCTTAGTTATTGTCTCTATGGGATCAGCCATTCCTCGGGAATTGTTACATGTTGATATTAAGGTAATTCAAACAGTTAACTTACTGAGTATTATTATTATCCTTGGTGAATTCTCAACCTCGTTATTCTCAGTAATTATGGGTATTGTCGGTGCTTCTTCTATGATTAATGCTATTGCCGATGATAAAATCATTCCTGGATTATCTATCTTCACCACTAGTAAGAAATCACTCAAGGACCAGAAACGTGCTCAAATATGGAGTATTATAATGACATGGTTTATTGCTCAGATATTCTTATTTGCCGATATCAATCAAATTGCCACGTTCATCACCATGGCTTTCTTAATGACATTTATCGTGACCAACATTGCTTGTTTTCTTTTGAAAATCGGATCAGCTCCTAATTTCCGTCCTTCATTCAAGTATTTCAGTACGAGAACGGCATTCACTGGGGCCGTGGTATGTTTCATAGCCATGTTTATAGTGGATGGGATTTCTGCCACGCTTGTGATTTTCTGTTTGACATTTTTCATATTGATGATTCATTATCTGACTCCACCTCTGAAATTTGGTGATATTTCTCAATTACTTATATATCATCAAGTTAGAAAATACTTGTTACGGTTAAAATTAGAAATGAGTGTGAAATATTGGCGACCTCAAATCCTATTATTATGTGATAATCCTCGTACTTCTTGGAATCTAATTGGGTTTTGTAATCATTTAAAGAAAGGAGGACTTTACGTTCTTGGACATGTGGTGATGATGAATGATGATACTATGCCTGAATCGAACAATAGTAGGAACAATTCAGTATTTTCCGTAAATACTTATAAAGAAGTCAGAAAGCAAAAACAGGCATGGGTTAAATTACGAGACATGTCTAAAGTTAAAGCATTTGTTCAAATTGCATTGGGGCCAACATTGCCCTGGGGTGTTAGAAATGTATATCTTGGATCAGGATTAGGTGGAATGAAACCTAATATCACAGTATTGGGATTTTATGATTTTATAAAACATGGGATTGAAATGCCAATAATCCCAAGCACTGAACAAGTGGAACAAGGACAATTACCTACTGATACTTGTAGAAAGGAGAAGAAGGTGAGTATTGGTCAATGGGTTCAAATTGTAGAAGATTTGATTATTTTACAAGCTACTGTAGCCGTGGCTGCAAATTTTTCAAAATTAAAATTACCTAAGAGCGAGAATAATGAAGGATCATCGTTTTGGAAAAGTATGTTTCAATCTCCTCATGTTGTTGATAAGGATCTGAAGAAATATATTGATTTATATCCTATTCAAATGTCTTCTATTAATCAATTGGATAACGGACAGCTGGTATTATCTACGAATTTCGATACGTATACGTTAATCCTTCAATTGGGTTGGATTTTATCTACGGTTCAGGAATGGAAGTTAAATAATTTCAAGCTTCGAGTTATTGTATTTGTAGAATCAAAACATGAAGTTGAAGATGAGACTACAAGATTAAGTAAATTACTTTCTACTCTTCGTATCAAGGCGGAAATTAAAATTGTTTGTTTGGATGATGGATCTCTTGATTCTTATAATTATATGGTCAAGGGTTATACCAAGACCCAACTGAATCGACAAGCATGTGAAAAAGTAGATAATATCTTACACGATGAACAATGGTGGATTAACTTATCCAATGCTAGAGAAACCCTCGTTGAAATTGAAAAGAAGAAAGCTGCAAGAAAGAAGAAAATCATGATGAAATTGGATTCTAGTAGAAATGCATCGACTGCTTCCTTAGTTAATAACGGAGTAGAGGAATTTTACCCCTTGGATTTAAATTCTAGTCCGTTGAATTCTCGTAGTCCATTTGAACAATTTAAAAATAATAGACGGTATACATTGTCAAATTTACAAGAACAAGGGATGGCGCTTTCGTTTAATTTAAGGTCGCAAACAGCCCATCAGTTTCTTGATTATGAAGATCCAATAAGTGATAGCAGTGATGAAGAAGATACACTGAATAGTGTCACTAATAGTATGTTGAATTTATCTTCGTATAGTAGTCTTGATAGAATGACACCAGAACAAAGTTTGACTGCCCCACCACCACTGAGTACTCCTCAACTTGCACCTGCTCCGCAAAAGCATTACCGTCCTACATTAAAGGACCTGATTGATAATAGTAGCTTTAAGTCATCAGATCAATTGTCAATCAGGTCATCAAATCTTAGACCTAATTTCCTGTCTCTTAAAATCCCAGAATCTCAGATCAATGATGATGAAGATGGCGACGAAGAGAATGCGGGTGAGGATGAAAGTGGAGATAATGAAGGTGAACCACGAGTTGCTAAACAGACTATTCAGTTCGTAGTTGAAGAAGAGGATGAAGAGGAAGAAGACAATCAAGAAGATCATCCACTTGAGCTAACAGTTCCTGGGACAAGGAATAAAGAAAAACCGGTATCTAGGAAACGGGCCTCATCCAAAGTTCGAGACTCCCCTGGGAAGTCACCTGCAATATTTGCCAATGATGATGGCATTATTAAACAAATGAGGACGCCTCAGTTCTTGGCTGAGGAAGAAGACGATGATGTCCCACCTTTATCACCTATGGATAGAAGTTATCGTGCTAGTGCCGGACCTTCTGGTTCTCGTGAACAATTCTACAAAGCTCGAACAAAACAACAACAGCCGCAAGCACAACCACAGACACAAGCTCCACCGGCCCCAGAAGATAAGAAAACAATCACAAGGCGAGAATTACAAGAAGAAATCAACCGATTAAGTTTCGATGATATCCCTGCCAAGGGTCAACATATTGTTCTTAATGAATTAATGAAACGAAATTCATTACATGGAGAAACATATGTTATATTTTCAACCTTGCCTGCCCCTACAATGGGGACACATTTGGATGAAGGTGAGTCATTCGAATATACAAACAATTTAGCAGTTTGGTTGGATGATTTACCACCGGTCATGTTACTCAATTCACAAACTGTTACCGTTACTACTGCATTATAATATAGTTTTTGTATAAAAGTGTAAAGTAAATAAACACATTTCGCATTTTTAAAGCCAGTATACTCTATTTAATACCAGCAAAAAAAATAAGACTAACAATTTGATATCTGCGATGTGCTAGACAGTTAAAGCAAAAGCAAAAAGTAGAAAGTGTGTAACTTAACCATGACCAAAAGTGTACATGGCAATACTAACCAAAGTTCAAATCAGATTGAAAATGGAGAAACTAAAGAGGAGAAATTAAGAAAGAGAAGAGAACAATTGTTAGCATGGCGACAGAAGAAGCAACAGGAAAAGGAAGAAGAGGTGGAACGCACGCCTTCTAGTGCAACCCCTCCTGTATCTACCAATACCGCAGTTACTACTCCACCGCCCAGTTCTGCGAAAGAGTCAGTGGATGAGAAAAAGAGAATACGACAGCAACGTATTGAAGAATGGAAAAGAGCACGAGCACAACAGGAGCCCAGTAAGAAGCTGGCCGAAGTTAAACCTGAGTCTACCAAGACTGCCATAATGTTAAAGAAGCAAAAGATTAAAAAATCCGCAACTACATTAAAGAGGCCAAGAGTTAGCTTGCAAGAGGATGACGAAGATAAAATACTAGGGAAGCCAATGTTTAAGAAACCAAGCTTTGAGCAGGATCATCTAGAAGAGGAAAATGCAAAAGAACAAGTTCCTGAAGTTGATGAAGTCGATTTATATTTCGCTTCACTAAGTGAGGCGGCCAATGAAGAAAACACTAAAATCCATCCAGTTCACTCAGACATTGATGAAGAGGTCGGCGACAACGACGAAGAACTTGACGAAGAACTGTTAAAACAACAGAAACTTCTTGATTCATTGACAAAACTTCAAACCAAAGGTAAAGAATTAAAACCCATAGATCATTCACTTCAAAAATATCGACCATTCCGGAAGGATTTCTACCAACAACCATACGAATTGCAAATATTAACCCCGGAACAAATCTCGGAAATTCGTAAACAACTAGGAAATGTCCGTGTGAAGGGAGCCAACACATTGAATTATGCTCCTATATCCAAATGGTCTCATTTAGGTCTTCCTTCAAACTTGTCCTCTGTAATCACCACCAAATTAAAATTTGACACTCCATCAGCTATTCAATGTCAAGCACTTCCGATAATTATGGCAGGTAGAGATGTTATTGGAGTTGCCAAGACAGGTTCCGGTAAAACCTTATCATATGTATTACCCATGATACGACATGTTCAAGACCAGCCCTCAATACGTGATGGTGAAGGACCCATTGGTGTTGTTCTTGCCCCTACTCGAGAACTTGCATTGCAAATTCAACGTGAGATAAATCATTTCACAAGCAAAAGTATAAGAGTAAGTTGTTGTTATGGGGGTTCATCAATAGAGACTCAAATTAATGAATTGAAAAGTGGAGTTGAAATAATTGTCGGTACACCAGGGAGAGTAATTGATTTACTAGCTGCTAATTCCGGACGAGTTACAAACTTATTGAGAACTACATATATCGTCCTTGATGAAGCTGATCGTATGTTTGACCTTGGATTTGAACCTCAAATAACCAAAATTTTCACTCAGATTCGACCTGATAGACAAACAATTTTATTTTCCGCAACATTTCCCCGGAAAATGGAGCTGTTGGCAAAACATATACTTGTTGATCCAGTAGAGATTATTGTGGGTGGTATAAGTGTTGTAGCTTCGGAAATTACTCAAGAAATAGTACTTTTTGAAAATTCAACTGAGGAAGAATTCAAACAAGCTCGAATTGAAAAACTTCATTCCATACTTCTGGATTATCAGGTTTATCAGAAAACACTTGTATTTGTGGAGAAACAAAATGATGCAGATGAACTAGTGACAAAATTACTTGCATTCAAATTACCTTGTGTTGCGATTCATGGGGGTAAAGATCAACTTGATCGAAGATATGCCATCAAGGAATTCTCCAATATCAATAGTGGGGTAGATATCCTAATTGCTACATCCGTAGCCGCACGAGGCTTAGATGTGAAAAGCTTGGGACTTGTGATTAATTTCGATCCTCCTAACCATATGGAAGATTATGTTCATAGGGTAGGACGTACCGGTAGGGCTGGCTCAAGTGGAACGGCAATTACATTTGTTTGGAATAAACAAGAACATGAGATTGGGAATCTTGTTCGGGCATTAAAATTGAGTAAAGTTGAAGAAATAGATCCCCGATTGATCGAAATTCATGATCAATTTTTCGGGAAAGTTAAAGAAGGTAAGGAAAAAGTTCATTATGGTTTTGGTGGGAAGGGATTAGATAAATTAAAACAAGTCCGCGATCTGAAATTACAATTGGAAAAGAGTATGTATGATGAACAAATAACTACTGACACCAAGAAAGAGAATAGCAGAAGTAGTACACCAACTGCTGCTGCCACCAGCGCTAATATTTCTTCAATGTTACCTGATTTTGAAATCATTGAAGGAAATAGTCCTGAAACATCAGGACCAGATAAATGTAAATTCTATTCTCGGATTATTATAAACGACTTACCCCAATCTGCAAGATGGAATATAGTGAATCGAGAACATTTATCCAAGATTATTGAAACTTCGAAAACTTCAATCACTACAAGAGGACAATTTTATCCACCAGGTAAATCTCCACCAAATGACAATAAAGATCTGTTGGCTAAACTTTATTTACTTGTTGAAGGATTAACCAAATCTTCAGTTCATGAAGCCAATAATCTTATCCGTGAACGAATGATTGAAGGCTTAGAATTAGCGGTCCACCAGGAAACAAATGTTCCTGGAGGTAGGTATGTTGTATAAACCAACAAAAAAAAATATCAGGTGCTAGAACTTGTTTCTCCCCCACAATTGAAAAAAAAAGGTGCACAACCGAGGTGCAGGCAATATAAATGGATAAACTTGTTTATCTCCGGTTTGTAATTAATATAAATCCTGTAAAAAGAATTTACCTCTACTTTTTTTTGTGATTTCAATAATTATCATCAAACATGAGCTACAAAGATTATAACTACAAATTCTTCTCCGTGAGTGAAATCCAACCAGGATTCATTCATGTTCAATACACCAATCCCAAAACCCTTAATGCATATGCTGAACAGAATTGGAGAGATTACGGAGAGATATTCACCAAACTTGATGCCGATGCAGACGTCAAACTTATTGTTTTTTCATCGGGAGTCGACAGATCTTTCTCAAGTGGATTAAATTTGAAACAAGCAATGTCAACATTTGCCCCTGGTCGGACTGTTCAAGAAACTGAACAATTCCTTCATACTCATATAAAAGAGTTTCAAGATGCAATTGGAAAGCCTAATAGAATTAACACTCCTACAATTGGGATCTTGAATGGTATAAACTATGGTCTTGCCCTTGACATTTCTTCAGCATTCACTATCCGTATTGCAGTTTCCAATGCCCGGTTTTCCATTGCTGAAGTTAATATTGGGATTGCTGCTGATATCGGTACTCTTCAAAGATTACCTCATTTGGTCAATAATAAATCCAAATTATTCCAACATGCATTATTGGGAGATGTATGGGATGCAAAAGAGGCATTGGAATTAGGATATGTTAGTTATGTCGTGGATAGTATTGATGCCGGACTTGAAATCACAAAGAAATGGGGAGAAAAGATTTGTGACCTGGAAAAATGGGCTATTCGTGGAACCAAGCAGCATATTCAAGATATTCTCAATGGAACTACCTTGGACCAAGGATTGAAGGATATTCAAAAGTATAATGCTTATAATATTGCTCGTTCTGGTATGAACACTAAGTTATAGTCAATTTGTATAATGTGTGTGTATAATTTAAAGTAAGTATCCGGGTAACTTTGACCGATTCGGAACCGATTAATTTTTTTTTTCGCTTTGTCTTTAGTTTCTTTTTAATATCAAAATTTTTCAACCATAGCAGAGAGAGCAATAGGGAAAAGACAAGTACTACCATATGGCAGGAATAATAAGAAACGGTCAGCTAGCAATAAGCAAGACCGTAAGGAGAAGATATAGCATTTCGACTCTTTCCTTGACCGAGGAAATCTACCCTATTCATCATGATACTAAAGTATCCGCTAAACAAATACCCATCAAAGCACCAACTTTAGGTGATAAATTACATACAATCGCTTCAATACGGGCATCCAAATCATATACCATCAGTCAAGGTTCAGCGCCTTTGTCTTTGGACCATGAAAATAAATCCCATCAAATTAAGACTCAAATTATTGGCTTGATTGCAAGAAAGGAATATGATTCATTAACTAAACTTTTCTTATCCTGGACGCAACATGATCCTCAAGCCATGTTGAAATTATTAGGACATCATCAATTTTCAGAATATATGAAGTTACTAATTTCCGATAAATCGTATAAATTAAATCTGTATAGTTCATTAGCACCAATTTTGAAATTAATTGAACCAAGATCAAGAATAAATCAACCAGCAAACCTTCATTCAATAACTTCAGCCATTCGGAAAATCTATTGTGCTTTAATATATACCGATCCTAAAATTGGATTTTATGACCCCGAGAGAAGGCAGGATATTTATGCTACTCTGGAATTAACTGGTTATAAATTCACTCCAACTGATTATGAAAATTTAATGCAATTGGAAATATTAAATTCTAAATTGGATTTAGCAAGTAAATGGTTCAGATCATTTAAGCGGGAATATCCTGTTGATTATATCGAAAAAATGACCCCGAAAATGTGGGAATTGGCATTTCAAATATATTGTGGTGGGAATTTACATCTTTGGGAACTCAAGAGTACCGAATTAGCTTCATTTAATTATAGTCCTAAGAGAAGTAAGTTTGTTAGTCATGTTGATTCTAATGAATTATTGACAGATTTTAGAAAATCAGGATTAAAAGTTGCTGAAATGGGATTAGAATTTCATGAAACTATGATTTGTAGTTTGGGATATGAAGGTAAATTATCTCAACTTTATAGTTTCATTTCTTCAATTTGGGGAGTTGATGAAACTGGGAAATTAATTTCAAATGAAGTTAAATTGAAATTAAATGATTCAAAATATCCAACTATGAATACTATTATTGCTTTATTTTCTAGTATTGCTTATAATGGACATTTCTTTGATGCTATGAAATTTGTTAGTGAATTTCAAAAATCATATGAAGTAATTGGAACTAATGCATTAGATAAGAGTTTTTTTGATAAAATTTTCACTTGGTGTGATCTTTCTACCAAATTTGAACAAGACCGTGCATTACTGTATTTCTTGAGACAAACCAAGGTGAAGACATCGGGAAAATCAACAACCTTGAGTGAAATTTCTAATGATGTTAATTTCGATTATGAAGGATATTTGGAATTTATTAAAAAATTAAAACAAGAAAGAAACCTAGCCTTTCAACAATTATGGGAAATTTATCAACAAGATGAAATTGAATTCAATAATCATATTTATTCGATATATTTCAAATATTTAAAGGAAGGAATTGTCGATAATATAGAAACAAAATATTATGATTATTTATCTGCATTATTAAAACAATATCACCTTTACCATACCACCCCTGAATCATTTAATAAAAGGACAAACGTTGAGTTTGAGCCACTAAATGAAAAGCATCAATCAGTATACATACTCTATCAAGCAGCATTAAAGGAATTGATAGAAATCAAGGGACGGGAAATGTATATAGATCAATGTCAGCCATTAATTGATGAGTGGGCAATTGATAATGAAATGAACAAACAATTGACTTCTTGGTTCCAGAATGAAAAGTTGGAACAATTCAAGAGGTTGAGAGAGAAGAAGAGACAGGAGTTTATGATCAACTTGAACAAAGAAGAAGACGAAGAAGATTCATTATTGAACTTAATGTAAAAGAATACGTGTATATTTATTTATAAATTGAAAATGGCTGCCAATTTCTATTTATATTAATTCTAGTCGTGTAGTTACCATTAATTTTTTTGATTGTGCTGTCAAAGTTCACACGTCGAACAAAGCAAAAAAAAAAATAGGACAACGAGAAGTGAATAGCTTTTTCAAATTCTACTTCAACAGATAAACTAGAACATGGCTAACGAAGGATTAGAAAAACTCACTGAAGTTCCAGTAGAGTTCTTTAAGGATGGATCAGCATTTGTTAAGAAATGTCATAAACCAGATCAAAAAGAATACATGAAAATTGTTAAGGCAGTTGGTGTTGGATTTATTATGATGGGTGTTGTTGGTTATGCTGTTAAATTGTTGCATATCCCAATCAGATACTTGATTGTTTAAATTGGCAGAACACCCTGGATGGTGTTAACATGATGTATTGTATATTCATATGTACCTAATAGATAAATGACTTGCACTAGGTTTTACCAATGTAATTGAATCGTGAATATGTAGTTGAGATTCCTTACATGTTCCTTATTATTAAGCAATTGTCTGAAATACCTATCCTTTGTACTATTGTTATTCGTGTTTTTAACACATCTACACCTCCAGTGATCCTTAGCTGGGACAACACTGAAAATGCTCTCTGTGCGGCTCAACCCAATTGAGATATATTTTTTTCTACTAAATGTAAACCAACTAGAACAATGATAATATTCGTTGCATTGTTAGAAATTGGCAAAAACATTTTACTAATATTCAGTCCTTCATGCTTGGTTTGGAAGGATGACCTTTCTCAAAAACCTTTTTTTGGTCTGTCTATACAATTGGTTGTATGTGTACGGATTCTCCCCTTTAGGCACCGAAAATCGGGAAGTGTAAATACCCCTCTGTTTTTCTTTTTCTTAGCGAGGACGCTAATCCATGCGGGGGTCGGTAGACGAATTATGGGTATAAAAGTAAACAGTTTTCCCCTTACGTGTCCTGAGATCTTTTTGTTTTTCCAATAGATTAGAATTGCTTCCACTATCAAAGAACTTGAAATTCTTCGAGTTTTAAACAAAGTTGGATAAATACTGAAGTTGCTGCGAAGTTGTTCCATGAAGATTGCAAATTGCTCCTTACCAGGAAAAGGAAATTAAAAAAGTAAGTTATCATCCTTCACCACTTCTCAAAGGAACTGAACATCCGAACCATACTTTCTTCATGTATGTAACCTTTAGCACCGTCACCTGTGGAGAATCCTGATTTCTGAACCATATTTCCTACCTACATACCATATACAGCGTCATTAGTAGATAATTACGGTATATATTGTAATAGGTAGCAAATGTGGTTTAAAACCCGGGCTCCTCCACAGGCGACGCAATAAACGTTATGTATAATAATGTGAATAAATCAGGTATTTGGAGTCAACTATGAATATATAAGTGGTGATATCATCTCAAAATTTGTGTTCATTATTGATACTACCATTGAAAAATCCAGCTAACATTTAACATGGAGCTTGGGAAAATTCTTTAATGAATATACTGGAAGTAAAAATTATAATTCCAAATGTGTTTGCTATTTATCTTATACTAATCGAAAAGCTATTATATGGTAGGGTGGTGATTGTGACTCTTTCCAAGAAGAATACAGCGGAAAGATTGAAAAGATGTACAAGGTTATAAACAGAAGTTATAAGCCTTCACATACTTTTATCTTCGGATTGATCTACTTGAGAAGACCAAGATCTAGGGCCTCATAGACGTTCCTTTAGTGCCAGAAGTATTTTGCCCTGAATCACCAGAACTATTATTCCGTGTAATAGGTTTCTAATATTATAAGATAAGTAACACACAGATTTAGAATTACAGTTTTTAGATTCTGCACGATCATGAAGAGGTTTTCCCATTCTACAAGTTCTAACGGATTGCTACTTTTTAGAAAACATAGGATCAATACGATTGTGTTAACTATGAGATCCAAGATACCTGCTTTGGATTTCCGTTGGCATATTGGATATCCAAACTTTTAAGTTTTTCGATACCAACTTAAGGAAGGAGTTTAGGTCTAAAACATGATTCTGATGATTCTAGTTTATATTAATAACAATGCTGAAGCGTTCTTCTGGGAAGTACGTGCTAAATGTCCGTGCTAAATTATCAGTTTGAATGATGATAAAAGACATAAACCTACGCCGAAGCCATTAGCCGAATGTGGACCTATATACACCGGTCAGTTGTAACTTAACCCGGGACGGTTATGATTACAGCAGAAGGAATTTTATAAATATTATTCAAACTGTCTAAAGTCAAATCCAAATAATTTCAATACTGGATAGATGCAGACCACATGGGTATGGACCACATTCTGCTAGTGGATTAGGAGTGGGTAATTGTTACAGTACATATGAAACTGACCAACTTTATATAATTCTCAGCCATGAAAATAGTAACAACGAGAGATCAGCAATTAATCTTATGTTTCGCAATTGAGAATTTGGTAGCGTAGTTGATACGAATGTAACCCCGAATAAAGCATAGTGATTCAACTTGTATCAACCTCGCTTTGATACCTAACCATCTTTGGTTCATGTAGGTCTGGTCAACCCTAACATTTAACAGAATCATTTTTTTAATATTACTGAAGTTGTATTACGCTGTAGATAAAAAGTGTTATACACCTGTCAAGTAGACTAAATGAATTTGTACGGGGTATTTCGAATTTCTCTTTGATGGTGATACCAAACTTGGATTGTTTTTCTAGAAGTACCTTGCATCACTATATCTCCCACATCATCATTACTATTTATCTTTCAAAATATATAGCTAGCACTGACACAATATCTCTCAGATATTCAGACAAAAGAGTAGCAAAAAAAAGTCCATCACTGATAATATTTTTTAAAAAAATTTCGCATCTCTTAAACAATCCCATCTCATATAAAACACACTTAACAGTCAAAATGTCCACATCAGCATTTGTAAAGAATCTAGCGTCAAACTCTCGAAACACTCGAGATGCAGCATTAGAATCTCTTGAAACTTATCTTTCCACCACCTCAGCAAAACTCACTCTTCTTGATTATGAAAAATTATGGAAAGGATTATATTTTTCAGTATGGTTTTCTGATAGACCTAGAACTCAAGAACGACTTTGTGAAAGTCTTGGTAGGTTATATAGTGAAGTTATCCCATTACTGAGATTCCCATTATTTTTAGATGCATTTTTCAATGTTATTATTTTAACTTGGCCTGATATTGATCAATGGAGAATAGATAAATTTTATTTATTAATAAGAAGAGTTGTACGTCATTCATTCAAAAGATTAAAGAAGGAAAATTGGGATGAAAAAGTAGTTGGAGAATTTGTTCAAGTCTTGGAGGGAGCAGTATTAAGTGGGAAAAAGAATGTTCCTGTAGCTTTACCTTATCATTTATGTGATATATATTTGGATGAATTAGAATTGGTGATGTTTGAAGAGTTAAAACTGGAACAAGATGAAGTCGATGAACTGAAGGGTGAAGAAGGATATGCTGAGAAATATGAAGAACTTTTAAAGAAGAAATTACAAGCGGTGGATGATATTCCTGTAACAACTTTGATTTCTCCATTTGCAAAATTGAATAAAAGTGCATTGTTGAAAACTTTACGTGAGAAATGTGCTGAAGAAGTTTTAAACGATGAAAGATTAAAGGATTGGGGAGTTGTTGAAGATGAGGATGATAGTGAAGAGTCTGAAGAGGAGGAGGAGGATGATGATGAAGAAGAAGAAGAATGGAAGGGGTTCTAATATAGCATATAAATATAGACTTATACAATATTTAGCCATACCATGTAATTTAATATAAGTAAATTTTACTTCAATATTCTAGGCAAACTCTTTAAACAATACACCAGTTATCTTTGGTTAACATTTATTGTCAAATATCAGAAGAAATTAGCAAAAATTGCAAGAACTTTTCTAAAGAAATATGTATTGTCGCGAAAAATTACAAAATATATCTCCAGCTTATATCCATAGGTTGACAATGTCACAACCAAATCAATACATTCCCAAATATATAACCTCTAAACCATGGTATCAAGGAAGTTCCAATGAAGAAGATTCAACCGACTATTTATCGCATCATAGAAAAAACAATGAAATAATAGACCATAGTATTCCTCAAACCGGACAAGGAATAAAGGATTCAGATGTCCGAATCCAAGATGAAGCATATGACTCCAAGCGAGATCGATGGTATGGATATACGCTGGAAGAATGGCTTGCTCGTCTTGAAAACTGGACCAGTAAAGAGGACAAGGAGGAAACCCAAAAAAAGGAAGATGAGCCTGATTACGAATTAGAACTTATTGAATTAGATTTATTTGAAAATGATTTACTAAATATTAAGCAACATCCACTTGAGAAATTAATCCGAGATCGAAATGATATTCCGGGGTATATTCATAATATAACTAGTAACCCGGATAATAAAATCCGATTAGAATTTGATCCTAAATCTCGAACATTAAAAGATCCAAATTCGGGATTTATAAATGATCAGAATCAATTTGTAAAGAAATTAACTGGACAAGGGAAACAATTGACTGAATTGCAAAGATTTGCAGGAGAATTTGACCAAGATAGCAATGATAAGTTAGATTTAAATAATAGTATTGAAGCAAGTCCAACTTTAATGATGATGAAATTGAAGCAACAAGAAGCTAAACGAAGAAAATTGGAAGTGAATCGTGATAAAAATGGATTAATTAAATCTCGATATTCTGAAGATGTGCATGTATTGAATCATACTGCGGTATATGGAAGTTATTATGAATCAGGTAAATGGGGATATGCGTGTTGTAAATTAACTGATCCAAACAGTGTTTGTACTAATTCATCCAATCCTTCCAATTCTTAATTCTTACACGAGGTTCGTTTTCTAATAATTCTAAATTGTCAATTTCAGAAATAACTTCAATTAACAAGGGGAAATTTGTTCCGTTTTTAGTTAAAATTTTCAACCGATTAAATTGAATTAAATCTGCAAGTTTTACACTTCCATCATTTGGATCAAATAATGATCTTAAATATCTATCTTTGCATAAGTTTTCAGTTGAGAAATAATATTCAAGTTGCCGTTTAATTATATCATGGTTGCTACTTGACTTGGGTTTAACTTCAACAGGTGAAGTGTAATAGTCAAATACTGGATATATTGGGAATATAGGTATAGTAAAAGGAATTGGTGGTGGTGAATATAAAATTTGTCCCTCAATAGGACTCTGACTAGCAGTTGACTCTTCGTCTATTCCATTTTGATATTCTTCATTATCATCGGAATATATTTGAGTAGGATTATTTATATAATGATGATAACCATTTCTAATTTTGTATTTATAAGCACCCATTCCCCCTTTAATATTACCACTTTGAGATCTGGTTGGTTTCTTAATAGTCGTATTCTTACCAATTCTAACCATAATTGAGCTGGCGCCGTTATGATTTGGTTTTCTTTTAGTTATTGGTGGCGCCAGGTGAGGTGTTGATTCAAATTGTGGGAGATATTCTTGTGAGATTGGCGGCGAGGTTAAAACTTGGGGGATTTCTTCATCAGATGTTGAATTAGTAGTGGATGTAGTGTTGTTTTCGATTAATTGATTCAATGTCCAAGCATTGATGGTTGGAGGTGGGGCTGGTAAGAGGCGATCAACCATTGTTTGTCTAGTGTGTTATGTGTGGTATTTGGTTGTAAAAAAAAATAGTTGCAAATATAACCCTCACACGCACAAAAAAATGAGTTAATGGCTGTAAAAAAGTGACTTACCCAAACCACCTTGGCTTTGAGTTATATTGGGCAAAAGTCTACTACAATCAAGATCAATAGTTACCTTCATCATTTCGTTTATAGTAGAACAAGTTAGAAAGTTAAGAGTAAGTAGAAGAGAAATGTGATTGTAGAAAGTTTATTCTCGTAATTCGAAATTGATATCGTAAAGTGCGAGAGCTTATCAGTGTAAAGTTCACAAGACACTTGCAAAACGCCGTGACAAATTAGTGAGGTTTATTCTGATCTTGTGCTACGATCCATACTCTTTATTCTTCTTTTTGTAGACAGCAATTAATTGATAGATAACTTACAGTTCTTGTAAGTTTTACAAATTGATAATATAATATTACACGGAAATTTAAACCCATTTCCTTTAAATGACGCAATGCTATAGTCACAAGAGAATTTGCTGGGGTGCATGAGAATACCTATCCCTGTACCCGGTACTGAAGTTGCTGGCCCCTGGCAAATCTCCCAAGAAAGCCGTATATTGTTTAGATCTTGATTAGTAAATGTGAAATCACTCGTGGCTACTCCACGAGGGTGTGCCAACGTGTGACAGATATAAAAGTTGCTATTATTTGAATTATATCAGAGAAAGATAAACCACAAGCGAAGCACGATTGTATAAATTTTGCAAACAGCACACGTGGGGCTAACCAGAATTATTTTTTGTTTTGTGTAGGTGTGGGAATTATTTTTTTTTTCTTGTCTTTTTTTTTTAGTTTTGAAATTTATGTCTCGTGGGTACAATTTCTCGTCACACGTTGCTTGTTATCGTGTGACTGAATTAGTATCGAAGAACATGACACGGGGGGAAAAGGAAGATTTTCAAAAGGGGGAGAGAGGCTGTGAGGTAGAATTGTTTAAATAATCCAACGTTTTCCATGCAAGTTCCAATTATTTATGTTTTCGTTACTTGCAAGGCTTGTGACTTGATATCTGACTCATATTGCAGTTTTGTTCTAGTTTGGACCCCTTTGTCGTGAAATCTTAAATCTAATATTTTCACTTGGGAAGTGGAACCAAGCCCGTAGATGTAGGGGAAAAAAAATTAAAAAAATAAAATTAAAAATTAAGCTTTAATTATTATTTTTTTTTTTTTGTAAATGGGCTTATTAAACGTGGGCGGTAGTAGTAGTGGAGGGGGAAGCAAAAATACTTGATCTCTGTACAGAAGTTTTTTGCCATTTTAAACTTAAATTGTAAGGTTAATCTAAAAGTTTGATTTTTGATATATAATCATGTAAGTTTTTCCGATTTGTTAATTTTTACATTTTCTTTACACTTTTGCACCATTTTTGCAATCTATAAAATTTAATACTATAAACTAGACACACAATTTCGCAATCAAAAATGGTATTTCCTAATCCCCCAGTAATGAAAACTACAATAATCCAACTAAATAAACAGTTGGATTCAGACGATAAAAACTATGAAATTTTAACCAATGAATATACAAACACAACCGGAACTTCCCCAGCTAATTCAGTAGAAATAATAAATTCAGCATCTACCGGATCTTCCAATTCACTTAATAAGAAGAAACGAAGAAGATCTTCGGCAAATATCGATTCAGAAGAATTGGCTAAACGGAAACATGAAACAAAACAATTACATTCAATAATTGAAAAACGAAGAAGAATTAAAATAAATCGGGAATTTGAAGCCTTGAAATATTTAATACCGGCATGTAGAGCAAGTAACTCAACCCAACAACCGACTGCCACTGGAACTGGCGCTGCTGCCAACAAAAAGAATCAAGCTAGTCAAAGCAACGCTAACGGAAATAAAATCGATGGAATGTATAAATTAACTATATTGAAATCTTCAGTGGAATATATCTTATATCTTCATCATATTATTCAAAAACAACATGAACTATTACAACATACAAATAATGAAGCATACGAAAAGTTTAATATAGATTTTACAACCATCCCACTTGATGTTAACCAATATAGAAACATTGACAAGGAATTTAATTTTAAGGATTTAATTGAAGCTGGAACAACCCCTTCAACTTCCCCACCACCTTCCAGTGAAATGTCTTCATCTGGTCGTAGTTTTGATTATAGAACTCATTCAATTGAAGAAGAACATGAAGATGACGAAGGGGCCAGTAGTAGTGGAAGTACTGGTACTACTAGTACTGTTGCCAGTAACTACCAATCTGCTATACCTATAAGTGCATCTTCCAGTATATCGGAATTAAAGAAACCTCAACTACCTTCACCAGAATTCACTCCAGATATTGCTCCAATATTAACCATGTTAAATCGATATCAAACCACCAGTACTTCACAATCACCAAACCTTGTATCACGAAAATCTTCATATTCTTCCCCAAATATGCTTGGCATTAAATCTAACAATCCTTCACCTTTCACCATTCCTATGAAGTCATCCTTATCTGGTTCAACCTACACTTCACCTTCTATGGTTGGCAGTTCATCCACATCTAAATCAAATGGGTTTAGGCTACCTGAACCAGCAGTTGATGTTGATCAACAATTAGTGCCGCCTAGGAAAAAGTATTTCAAATCAAAAAACTCAAACTTTGTTAAAGAAGGAAGTTTTGAAGATAAAGATCAAGATGCTCTGAAAACATTATTAGCTTTAAGAAAATCAAGCATTGATAGCTTGTTAAATTAAGTTTAAACTTTTTTCAATTCTATTCTATATAGATATATAGTATTTATTAATTGTTGTTTATACACCATTACTTTCTAGTAATTCGTTATCACGTAGATATTCTATATATTCATCCATTACACTGGGCCAACTTTGCATTTCATCATAATTTGTAAATCCTTCGGGATCATTAATTATTATATCTTGAACAAACAAATAAAATTGACACCAACCATCAAAACTAATTGGCTTTTTATAATCTTCATGAAGAAACTTATACCATTGGTCCAAACGAACTTCAACTTGTTTAGCAACTTTTGCTTTCGTCGATTGTAAAATCATTGGCATAAATAACTTCCAATAATCTATACATGTATCAACATCCAATACTCTTTGATTCTCAACCTCTTTTAAAAACTCAAATGTAAATTCATACATACCTTTAAGAGTTAGAGGTTTGCCATCAAAAACATCGGTATATTTTTTATCTTCAGATGGCGAAAGAATATCCTTATGAACAAGTCCTATAACGCTCTTCATCTGAACAATGCTGAAACATGAGTAATGTTGCCAAATGGTAATAAACGAGTCCCGCGTGAATACCCCGACTCGTGGAGCTTTTAAAAAATATGCAATGGTAAGGGCAAGAGGATCTTCTGGGGAAATCGACAAATCTTCAAGATACGATATAGTCCCATCAATACCTATATGTTTTTCATCCTCTTTATATTTCGAGAAAAGAGATACTAATCTTTTATCATACTTCCTTGGACCATCAGAAGTAGTAGTAGTAACCGCCGGAGAACTACTTCTGCTATAATAATTATCTAATGCAATCTCTAAATTATAGTTGGCATTTTCAACAAATCGTTGGGCCAGTTGACTAGTTACACCAGTCAATTCTTGAAACTGTTTTTTAACTAATTGTTTAGACTTTAATCGTGTTAGCATATGTTTAAACCAATTCATGTTGGAAAAAAATATAAACAAACAAACAAACTTACCATTTTGTCAACATTTAAGTAATGTTTTATAATTTCCTTAAAAATGTCGGAGGCAAAGGTATGTGATTCACCTAAGAATTTCTATGCGTCTACGTATTTTTGTTTTTCTTTTTTTACTTTGGAATGCTGCCAAAAAAACCCTAAACAAAAGAATTAAGTGTTGCCAAAATTTGGGGATAATTGTTGTCTGGAATGAACATTGATATAACGCCTCTGGTTATAAGCCAGATCATACCTCGTCCAGGATTGAACGACCTTGGTGGAGATCTAGACAATGATATTCAAATTGTCCTTGATTGGTTAAGTCCATATTACCCTGACCAACATACCAAGGTTGTTGATCCTACAATCAGAGTAAAGAAGGCGATTCATAGTTATTTAAAACATGAGCTGAATCAAATGGAATTCATCATGGTGTATATAAACACTATCGCGTGTCAGTTTGATACGAAGTTTGTACTACTGTCAGATGTATCGTTTATGCAATACATTCAATTGGTTAAACAATTGTTGTTTTATTATAATTGTCATTTGGATTATTTAAATTTGACAACCAGGACACGACTGGTGTTTACTAGGAAATTAAACTTGTTAATAAGTAATAAACTATCACATACAAAATTGCAACAATATTTTGTTGGACGATTATTTGGAGATTTATCAAGTGAGTTACATTTAGAGCTTATTGATGTGATTACTACTTTAAATTCTATAGGTTTAACCGCTGAAGTACATCATACTATGATTCAATTATCAATATCAACCATAAAACAAAATATACAAGAAATTGCCACTGGGAAATGGACAGTTCATATCTTGAAACAGATTAACAATTATATAACTACACGAATATATCCAACTTTTTCCTTAATTACATCATATACGGAATCCCCAGTTGTGTCGTATCTTTCGTCATTAACCACAATTGCCCATGTTGAATTGGTACATCTTCGAATTAATGAAATATATTCCATGGTATCAACATATCCGAGCTCTATTCCTGCACTTGAAGAGCTTTACCTATGTCTCTCCACTGCCAATAAACGACGTCAATTAACAGCCCGGTTTATCGAGTCGATTCGGAAGAATCTACTTCATTCAGGAGCAGACACGATAGATATAATTCACATTTATATGAAAACAATGCGATCGTTTCTTATAATTGATCCTAGAGGTGTTTTACTTGATCAAGTAATTAGACCAATTCGTAAATATTTGAAAACCAGGGATGATGTTATAATTAAATTAGTGCATGGATTATTGGATAATGATCCAAATAGTAAACTTTATGAATTATCGGTTGAATTAACTAGAAAACAACATCCACATAGTATTGTGGTAAAAGATGATGGTTTAAAATGGACTCCGGATCCAATTGATGCCCTTGCTGATTTTAAACGAGGAAAACACGAAGTCATTGAATCATTACTTTCGATATTCACATCGAAAGAAGTGTTTATTGATGAGTTTACTCGATTATTTGGTAAATTGTTGATTCAAGGAGGCAATGTTTTGGAAATTGAAGCAAAATTAACCCTCTTGAAGTCAAGGTTTGGTAATGATTTATTCACAATGTTGGATATTATGATTCGTGATATTAAACAGAGTAATCAATATCATCAAGGAAATTTACAAATGTCTGTTCTTTCACATTTATATTGGCCCGATAGTATACTTGAACAAGATCAAGATACTTTTAATGTACCAGATGTAATACAAACCCAATTTGATCAATTTAAAACCAATTTTATTAATGATAAACCAGGTCGAACCGTGAAACATATACCTAATTTAGGATCAGTTACCCTTGAACTTGAGATTAATAATGAATCAAGACAATTTAAAGTGACACCTCTCCAAGCTGCAATTATTGATTTGTTTAATGGAGAAAAGGATGAAGTTTCCATTGATTATGTGGCAGAGAAATTAGATGTGAATAGTTATACTGCTGGAAGAGGTTTGAACTTTTGGGTTGACGAAAAGGTGTTGATTAAACTTACCAATACCTTGTATATGGTTAATGAGTGAAAGAAGTAAAATTCATCGAGGTACTATTGTATCGGTTCCTGCTTGAAGAAATAAAACTACAAGTATGGATTAATATTTATTTATACATAGAAATTTTAATGTATCAATTATTGCTACTATTCTTCTTTTCCTTCTTTCCAATTACACGTGCCTTATTCTCTTGTTCGATTCGTTTGGCAATTTCACCATAATCTTCCAGACTAGTCCATTTCCTAGCAGCTCTAATTTCATCACTAGAATATCCTGGAACTCTAATGCCCCAATTTCTTTCTAAATTTACTTGTAAATCACGTACATCAACCCGATCAATTTTTCTATGTTTAGCCAAACGACATGAGAATTCCATAATCGATCTCACGAAATCATCAGCTAAATCTAAAAATAAATCTTCCACATCTCCATCAACTGTCATTTTCACATCACCTTGATCTACAGCAAGGGAATTTACTAATTCTACAAGCTTCCGTTTGGTAAGTACACGTCCGCCATTATCTGGAATATTACTTGGAGTGATTGTGGACGAGGTGGTTAAGTGTGAAACGTCAGGACGTACAAGGGAAGGAATACTTGTTGTTGATGCTGAAGTCGGGATTGTTTGTGGTGTCGGTCTGGACAAGTTTAGTTTTACAGATACTGATTTTGCAAGTTCAGGACGGGTTGAGCTGGCGATAGTGGTGGATGAATTTGTATCCGCCTTGGTTACTGGTGTTATTGATTTCGATTTTGCTTTCAGAGGAGATGATGTAGGAGCGTCTTCTTTCTTGATTTGTTTATTCTTGGATGGTGATGAGTTTTCTATTGGTTTTTTAGCTTGCTGTTGTTGCTGTGGGGGTGGCTGTACCTGTTGCTGTTGCGATTGGGATTCTGTTTGTGGTTTCTGTTGTGGCTGTACCTGTTGTGCCTGTTGTACTGGCGTAGGCAGGTTATTCACACCTACAGGCGTGGTACTCCCTGATATTCTTCCCTGCTGAACCAATTGATTCTTCATATATACCGCCACTTTCTGGAAATTTACCAATTGACCTTTTAATTTTTCCATTTCTTCATTAATACTCGTCTTCTTTGTTTCGTCTTTCTCTTCTCTATGTGCTTGTTCCAACTTTTTAACACTCTCATAAACCTCCTTCATCCGGCTCTTTACATGATTAAATCGTTCAATTGTAACTTTCTTCTCCTGTACTTCGGCATTTACAGGAGGTGTGGGTGAAGACAACGTTGAAGTCGTTGCTGCTGCAGGAACAGAACTAGGTCGTTGAGGTACGGGAGATTTAACATCAGGACTGGCAGTACGAGATTCTGAACCTGCACTAGGAGGCATAGTAGAAACACCGGTTCCTCGAATTACTTCTACTCCTCCTTCCTTTTTAACTTTTTGAGCTTGATAAGTAAGCAATACTCGTTTGATTTTCTCAGCAACTTGATAATGTCCCTTGGCTTTAACAGGATCCGTAGCTGCTTTAGCCAGGGCTATTTCGTCCTTTAATTTCTGTATAAGGATCTTGGCCTTTTGTTGATTGATTTCTGGCTCCGGTGTAATTTTGGGCGGGTCTATATTATTTGTTCCTTCCATTATTTTCTAGTTGATTAGGAAGGAATAAGCTAATTGTACAATTGTTTTTTTTCTTGACTTTAATGTTGGTTTAGAAATAGGTCGTGCGAAATTGCACAATATCACCAAAGTTGCGAAAAGTGGTTGAACAAGAAGTTCTTCGAGGTGAACTTGATACTCGAACATAAATGTTACAGCGCATTTCTTACTATATTTCGTCAATCTACGATAAAATTTAAATAATCTATTATATATTTCTATAAACCCTAAGTCAATGCAAAACATCTCTCTATATTAACTGCATTATTCCCCCACCAATTAACCATTTCAACTTTAACGAAAAAAGAAAACATTAAAAAAATCCCCAAAACAGCCAAATTATACCCAGTATCCATAGCAGCTGCCAATATATAATTATACCGTTTCCATTGTTTATGATGATATCTAAATGCCCAATACATAGTAATTGTACCACCTATGAATCTAGATAAATACCCTGTACTTATATTACCATAGAATTTACTCATTGAAGAAAAGAAAACTGTTGTATTCCAAAGATTGAATTTATATCTTGGGTATTTCTTATCAAGTTTGTAAATCAAGTATGGACCGACAAACCCAAGGATAAACCCATAGGGAAGTAAAGGATAGTTTTCAAAAAGTCGCGATGGTCCTAATACGACGTATTGAATAGCATTGGTGTGACTAGCACTTATTGTTTGTCCTGTCCATTGATGTAACGGGTCGATTTTCCCACCAGTTAGATATTCTCTTTTGGTGCTTAATACCCAACGTAATGCTAAATAGTTTATGGGAATTCCAATTATTTCACCAAATAATTGGGAGAAGAATACCGCCTTTGGTGGGAGATGATTATAGAATCCAAGTCTCATACATTCTAAATGGAATTGAGCTCTATACCATGCGTTTCCAGCTATAGACCCAAACACTAATGCACCTGCCGGATGTTTGGAAGATGCATGTTGGATCATATATCCATATACCAACTCATTGAACGTCCCAATTGCTAATTGGAAATTGGAAATAGCATAGAGCCAAGCTAATGGAGTGACTATGATTGATCCAAGGACTAATGCCACAAGACATGCCCACCATGGCATAAACATGTTTCCACTGAGGAAGATCGTCATTAACATTGTGAATGATACAATAAATAACGTGATATACCAACTCAGAGGTACAGATTCATATTTAGCTTGAAGTTTAGTTAACCGGTCAGTGTACTTAATAGTACTAGTGTCTTTCCTTCTACTAAAAGATAATTTAAATTTATCCCATCCAAACAATACCACCCACGTAATACCACTAATATATGCTGCATAATCGAAAAACATATTCCAAGCACGTTGAGCTCCTAAATGTATAGGACCATACATTTCATATGCCGTCATATTCAATTCAAGATTACTAGTCAACAATTCCTTAGTAGGATATATTGTACCATTACTTGTAAACAAACTATTGGACATTAATCCATGTTTAAACTCAACAATATTAGTGAACTTCACCAAGGGGATTAATATCCATGCCCCAATAACAAACGCTATAAATTGAATAACTTGAATCCAATAAGGATACAACATAATCGAACTGGTAATATTAGCCCAATCCAACGAGAAATTCAATACTCCCATACCGCCAAGTCCAGATCCAATAAAATTCACAGTTTCATTATAAGGAGCAATCCAACATAATATTGCCAACGACGAAGTAAACGGGAATAAAAACTCAGGCAAAAATTGCCATGCCATGATTCCAAACATCACAATGAAAAACACCTTCATTTGCCTGTTACCATTCCGGCCCCTTGTATCGGCTTTTGCCTGTGATTGTAACAATGTAGTCTGCATCAACGCCTGTGGCCATGGTAATTGAGGATCATACACTAAACTTCTAGCCAATGCGGCATAAGAATATCCAACAAACACAATCGCAAACATGAAACCTAAACTAACCAACGGAGACACTGTTTCTCCGAAATATAAATCGGCTAATGATATTGCGTTAGTGGCCATATTCCCTGTGGCTCCACTATTGGCTGTAATTGTTACCATAGCGGTTTCCTTAATACTCCAAGGTCCCGGGTTTAAATCAATCTTGAACCCAAGAACTCTCACCTTTCTACGTGGTAATGTTCTCGCTAACCATTTCCCAGCCCAGTGTGATACAATTTGTACAAAGAAAATCGAATATGCGGCAGATGTGGTTCTATATGCATTCATAGTATCTATGAACGCGCCAGGAACTATGAATATTATGGAAAGGATGAAATATCTAAATGTGATCACAGGAATTGTAGGATCATCTTGTAAGGGAACAACTTCTCTAATAGTTAACGGAAGCTCTTCGATATCTTTATGTGTCAATTGTTCGGGTGATTCTTGCTCGTGTGAGGTTTCCTTTATTGAATCATACTTGATTTTGTTGCTTCTCGGTACAAGCGACTCGGTTTCGGTTATAACGTCCTCATCGTCACTTTGTGTCATATTGCGATTTTGTGTAATGTGTCTATTAATCTATCAATTACAATTATTAATCTATATATTGCTCATTGGAATTTTGTTTTATTTATACTCCGATGCTTAGTAATAACTCCGGAGATATCACATTTTTTTTGCTCTTTGTTTTTGAGATCACAACCGTTGCGAAGTTGCAACTAAATTGCAACATATCACGTGACCGAAACAAACTTTTCAATGATGGTTAAAATGTCGTCATTATTTGCACCCATTAATTCATTTTCATATTGAGGATTTCTTAATCTTTCTTCAATTAAACCATCAACTAACTTCCTTAATCTTTTAATCAATACTGCATTCTTACACCAAGTCCGGATTGGTAACCAACTATCAACCACAATCCCTGGAGAACTTGTTGTTTTGTTTATATCTGACAAATTATACTGAATCTCTCCTCCAAACAACAAGGTAATTAGCGTAGTTGTAGGTGTAACGTCCCGCACGTATAACTTGGTAGTATGATGTGAAGATCTGAATGCTACAAATGAAGATCTTAATGTTTGGGAACTGGAACTAACTTGAGGTGTCAAATTCATTAATTCACGAGCTTGTTGATAATCTATGGTTCCGTCTTCATTGGATATCTTGGCAAGGAAATCTTCATCAACGGTGAAATTCGAGTTGTTATCGTTGAAAATGACCGATGAAGGATGAATAAATACTCTTGATGCAGGAAGTTCATTTATATCTTTTCCCTGGTCTATTTCTTTCATATACTCTTCATTCCGTACCCAGAATTTAATCAGTCGAGCATCGGGATCCATGGCAATTGAACCTTGGGCTGACTTGAAATATTTAGGATCAGGATATTGAACTCGGGCTACTTGAGGATAGAATGCCCCCGTGACTATAGCTCTAATAATAAAGGAATTATTACCATTTCGATTCAATTTACTCTCTGTAGATTTATAATGAATAGGTACAAACCCAAGATCTTTGAGAAGTGAGACATATTGTGATCTAGTTGACGTGATATCATTTAGCGTAGTGTAGGAAAGGAAATTATCAGCTATGAATTTTTTAGTGTTCTTACCTTGCTCTTTATATTCTTGGTACATAGAATACGCATTTACCATAGCAACCAAATCACCTTGATCACCAGCAAATTTCCGTTGGGTTTGTTTAATCTTATCTCTGTTATCAAAACTGTTGATAAATGGAGACCCAGTTGAACTGATAGCCGCTAAAGTCAAACATACATCGACGCATCCAAAGATACATCCTAAAATTAACAATTTCCCGCTGGCTGGGTCCGTAGGGAGATATGATAAATATTCACCCAAATGAGATAATTTATCATCAACAAGTGCCCCTAAATCATGCAAGAATTTCCTACTGGTACTTAAACTCGTCAGATCAGGTGCGTCTAATCCGCTCTGTAAAAACTCTTCAACTTGAGAGATCCCCATTGCTTTAACAACCAAATATAAATTCTCCAATCTTGTTCTCTTGATCTCGGGGATTGGTTGAGGAATCATTGAATCAACTGTAGTTTGGGTGTATAAATGATAACAGTTCCCATTAGTGATACGACCTGATCTACCTCGTCTTTGTGCAATTTCAGCCTGAGAACACCAATTCTCAATAAGTTTAGTCGTGTTTAACTTTACATCAAAAAACATGTTTTTCGAACGTCCAGTATCGATAACAACTACACAATCAGGAATTGTTATTGAAGTTTCGGCTACATTGGTTGATACCACTACTTTTCTTGTACCTTTTGGTGGAGTTTTAAAAACACGGCGTTGTTCATTTGAAGTTAATGCCGAATGTAAAGGAAGAGTAAGAACTTTAGATTGAAAGGTGTTATTAATTGCACGTACGGTTTGATTGATTTCCATAATACCAGGCATGAAAATAAGGATTGATCCATCGTTATTCTCAGAAGCAAGCTTCTTGTCAATGTGACTGGTAAGCTTGGCAATTAAGTCATAATTCAAATTCCCAGTCTTGAAGTAATGAGAATCAGCCAGAGGTCGAACTGTTTCACCATCATTGTTTTGGATTGAATAATCAATTTCATCAAGAATACCTTCTAAATAATAATCTTTGATCGGAAAAGTTCTTCCTTCGATATGAATGTGTTTCAACGGGGTATTGAAGAAGTTGACAAATTTGTCAATATTTATGGTTGCTGACATTAATATAATTTTCAAATTTTTGAACCTATGGCTAATCTTCTTTAAAATAATCAACAAAAAATCACCATCCACTGACCTTTCATGAACTTCATCGATAAATATATATCCAAGATCGTCAAAGACATTGTTACCACCACCTTTACCACTCAAAAATGACTGAAGCATACGTAACAATACCCCAGTAGTAACAAACGAAATTCTAGTTTTGGCACTAGTCCTGTTCTCACCTCTAATTATATATCCTGTTTCATTCCCCATTTTGTCCACTCGTTCTTCAGATATTCTTTCAGCAAGACCAATTGTAGAAATTCTCCTGGGTTGCGTACACATTATCTTAGTGGAGAAATCACCCTGAGAGTTTAAATAATCAAGAATAAATTGAACTACTTGAGTCGACTTACCTGAACCTGTCTCCCCAGTGATAAGGGTGACTTTATTTGAAGTTATAGTGGATATTAAATCTTGACGTTTGTTCCAAGCAGGGAGTTTAGCACGTTTAGTTAATGAAGTTTTAAGTTCAGAACTTGCTTGACGTTTGGAGTATTCCTGTTCCAACTTAGAAATATCTTGAGGTGATAAGGTATGTTTGGTATTCCTGTTGCTTTGCTTTGTTTTAATAGACTTTCCATTTGTTGGGCTTTTGAGCTTTTTAGTTATAGTAGGAACCAACTGACCAGGATCTTTTATAATTCGAGACATGTTGTCTTGGAGCCATTCAATGATTGAATATATCATGCATTCACCAGTAAGATGAGACTCATATAAATACTCAATTAATTGTCTCACAATTGACAATTTGACATAGTTTGCCAATTTATATTTGGAATCCAAAACAATGATGTGAATACCGGGAATTTCCTGAGGATAATTCTCAGATTTGAATAATTTAACACTAAGGACATTCTCTTGTGGGATATCTTGTGGGGATAACATAATCGATATAGTTTTCTTGTCGCCAGATTCAGCTTCCACTTTAGTCCCTGACATTTCAATTGCTTCAATTTCCTGTTTCCAAAGATCTTCATCCGAGTTGGTGTTTTCAGCTTGTTCGTATTCCGCTGGTATCAAACTATGAGTCAATTTAATACATGTTTTAAACTCATCCTTGTCATTTTCTTTCAAAGCTTGCAAAATCTCATCATGGTCAAACCCAGAATGACTTAATCTTTTCAAGGCATATTCCAGTTGAATATCCTTTGATATTTTCAATTCCACCTGTTTATCTCGATCACTCTTCAGAAACACGGGAGGGAGATCATCTTCAGGAACGTGAAAAATCAACCATTCTAATGCATCTACAAATTTACCAGTATGGTTAAATGCTTCATCAATATGACTTTTCCGGAATCCTAATTCAACAAGCTGGGTATGATATTTTGTAGCTTGTTCAGCCGATTTAAGAAGATTTGAAGTTTCATCTTCATTGTCTATCCAATCAATATGCTGTCTGATAGCTACTTCCAACGAACTTCTTACATCAGATGGTATATCGATAAAAGGAGCATTCTCCCAAACTTTTCTTGGAAACTTTGGAGTTCTCGAGATTTCGGTAATAAGGTTAGCAGTGGAAGTTCTTGCTGGTGCCCTGGTATTGGATTTGTCAGTTGAACCTAGGGCAATGGTGGGTTTCTTTACCTTTAATTCATTCTGCTCCTTAACCTGTCTTTCCTTTTCCTTTCGTTCGCTCAATTCTTGTTGTTGTAAATGAACAGTAAACGGATTAACATTATACCTTATATCATGTAATGTCTTATTCTCCTTCGACAATTGTGACCTTTCCACTTCCAACTCAGTCCAGTAGTCACGAAAAATTATCGGTAACAACATTTTCATATTCTTAATATAATTAATTCTATGCAATACAAACGTGGCAGTCATATGTCTTGCCTGATTTGTTGTCTCTTTGGGTTCATAATTGGGCCAATATTTGATAGAAATATCTTCTCTAGTCTTGGGATTCTCCCAATGTAAAGTCACAACACAGATGAACCCCTTTGGTTTCTTGATCATATCATAATTGCATTTCCCCCATTTTTGCTTTTGACAATGTTCATTAAGTAAAGTCACTGGAAGTTTACCTGTCCAACCAAAATTTTCACCAATTGCAAGTCCTCGGGCAGGCTTTTTCGGTTCATCCGCAACGGGAGCTGGTGAGGATGATTTGGTTTTGGTTTTCGTCTTGGCCTTGGAAGGTTCTGGAGGTGGTGGTGCTTGTTCTTGCTTTTTAGGTTTCTTGGCCATGACTTTGATGAAGACGTTTCCAATACAAGCTGTTATTTATTTTTTTATATTTTTTTTTGCAGCGGAGATGATGGGGGGCAGCTATCTACGTCACTTTTGTCAACAGAGAAGAAATTTAAACATGTTTAAAAGATGTAATATTGAACTTACAGATATGTGTCTAAACTGTATGAGTAATTACATTATTGAAACATAGTTACAAGTATAATTACTCCGTATACAATGGGATAAATTTGTGTGACATACAGTATACCAAAAAAAATGTATTGATTTAAGGATGTATCATAATTCCTAAATAGGGAACCGGATTTGTACCAACCTCAAAAAATTAGGCAAATACATTTACATTAATTTCTCATGGTTATTATGATGGTTCTAATTAACAAGATTAATAATTTGCAAAAAGAATGACACGGACAGGACTCGAACCTGCAACCGTTGGATTTGGAATCCAAAACTCTACCAATTGAGCCACCGCATCTTTTGGATGAAGCGTTGGTTTTCTAAGACCGCTTTCTATAATTTTGCATCCACCCAAAAATTGTCAAAAAACCAGCCTTTTTAGCGGCATTATCTGGATTATATTTACTTTCAGAATAACACATGATGTTCTTAGAGCAATAAAACTTAACCTTGCTATTAATTTATGCTTGTACTCTAGATTAATGCTTTTGAGTTTTTTTTATTAGTGGTACTTTTAGAAGAAACATGCTTTGCCACAATAACATTTCAATTTGCGTTTTGAAGCTATCGGAGCTTCAATTGATTGATGAAAGACCAAATGTCGCTTGGTGTTAGTTATTAGGCATAAAGCTATTGAGGGATATGATTGTGAGTTGGCTTTATTTTTTTTTTTGCAATCATTTTCTTCAATTATTACCGAAATTTTTTCTAATCTAAACTAAGATCCCAGGGAATATTAGAATTGGGAAGAAGTCGGAGATAAATTTATTGTAATATTCAATAATTATAAGAAAAGCAATAATAACAGAATCACTAAGTCCGTGATCCGAGGAATATTCATAATAAAATAGCTCATACAGCAAGAAACTACACGTTTTGCCGACGTGATAATTCCGTGCTCTGGCTAGACTTACCGAGCTCATACTATTCATGGAGATAACTGAATTCTGTTGCTAACTCCGAGACCTTATAGCTAAAACCTTAATAAAAGTAGCTCAAACTAAAAACAAATATACCGTCAAAACAGGATTGTATCGGCCGAACGAAGATTTATAGTCTTCTTTAATACGATATACTTAAAGCCGAAACAATGGAGAGGGTCATTCCATATGCAATATGGGAAAAAGCACAAAACATTGAATTAACTTTTGCAACAAAGAGTACTTGATTATACCATAGTAAGTAAATGGTGTGATTAGATAACAACTGCTTTATTTTATCGCTCCAATCCCCACCTTTTTTATTTCCGATTATTGGGGCGAAGCTCTGATGTCATTCATTGCTCTTGAGTTTGACTCAAGAAAAAAAGCCAAGCGTTACTAAGCAGCCACAGCCGTTCTCCATGCCAAGTTAAAACCTTTCCTATCAAACGCGCTGGAACCAATAATATCAGTTTGTTTGTTAGGGCGGTCGATTAATTAAACCCCCTTCTCCGGGAATTATTAATTCATTACAAACCAGGACATGTCACTTAAAAAGACAGGAACTCATGCAGGAGCGGCTTTATTCCACGCTATCATGTGGCTTCTCAATGCACCAGGGATAAAATCCAGATGTTAAGTTTTTCATACAACGTAAAAAAAAGAATTGCAAATTCAAAAGAAGGGGGAAGACGGTTTGTACCGATGTTGTTCAGGGGTAAGAGAGAAAAACTCAGCTAATCATGCAAACTACAGTCTATATCAACGGGAAAGGCTGAATAAATAAAATAAACAAGATGATAACAAAACCAGAACTGGATCCGAAGATAGAATCAGAAATTAAATGATAACCTTGAACTGTATTATATAATCAGGATTTGGGCCAGTATATCGTTATCACAAACATCTGAGGTATATTTGAACAATTTAAAAAAAACGTTTAAATAATATTTTATTTTACTAAAGAGAGTACGGTCCGTTGGTTGCCATTGTTCCAAATTTCACGCGCGGTTATTCTTTCATTATCCCTACTCCACACACCCCTTACAACTGCAAACACGCTGGATAAGTATCCGAATCTGAAGACCAATAACAAACACCACGAAATATGCATTGTGTTAATAACCAAAAAAGAAAATTCAAACGGCTGAGGTTGTTTAGCTCTGTGTATGTAAAAACTCAAAATTCCAGAAAAAGAAAGATCCCTCTCCTCCTTCCACTCCGCACAAAGAAAAAGAGCAAGGCTAGGAGAAAAATAAAAAACCGATGACTAACCTATTACTAACCATTTTTTCTATTACAGTAACAAAAAGTAAGTTTGTGGTTAGTACTGAAAAGGGTTAAATCCGAAAATCTCGGCACTCCAACAACCTTTCCTAAACTCAATAGTCAATTCCTTTATCCGAAGAATACTAGTAGCCCCGGGCAAGGGACACACTTGTTTTTAATCTATAGTTTGTAGAAGAACAGATTAAATTTCAATATTTTATTTCTTATTCATAGATGGTGAAGGAGGGGGCTTTCGGGTGTAATTTTTGACATTCCTACTGACAAAGATGGAAGTGAACAGCCGAATTTTACTAATCCGGATAGTGGAGGTGGAGGGAATTTGTAATATCAGAGGTTTTCGGAAATCGGATCTGCTACCTTGTTGTTCTGAAATTATTTTTCAACTCAATAAAACACCTCAAAAAGCAAAAACTAAAAAAGAAAGAAAAAAGTGACCATTAAAAATAAACTCTGCAAAAAATAATCCAGAATACAAGAAAAAATAATTATACCATCACTTCTGACATGAAGAACAAATAAAAAATAATAATGTTTATGTAATGAATTGGAACGTCTAGAATGGACCACAACTTTACTAATGTTCGCTTTCTAGGGGATGTTCCTTTAAGTAGAATCAAATAGGATATTAGGGAACATGGGGCTGAGGATAACCCATTACTAAAAATTTTCACGGAATATTATTCTTCTCTGTTTTTGCTGCAAGTAAATAGCATTGTTATCGTATTCAAAAATAGGGTTTGTCATTTTTTGCTTCCGTTTTTTTTTTGCTGCACTATGTATGAATGACGCAATAAAATAAATTTATATAAATATATAATCAAAAACCCCAAACCTCTTGCAAATATTTTTATGAGTTTTCCTTTTCTTCTTCTTTATTACATATAACATATATTAACCTCAAACAATATTACATAGTTTGTATTACTGTAAAGTTTGTACATGCATACAATTCACAGGTAATACCTATAATTAGCTTTCATACTATAATTGAGAAAAAAGAATCAATTTTTGCAGAGCTTTTACCCGACAGTTAACGCCGACAATAACAAACACCTCACAATCGGAATTAAAAATTTATATACACACACATAGATAATAAAAAATGCATTCACATCAAGAAGACTCTCATATTAAAAAGAAAAGAGTAGGAAAAGCATGCGATTCCTGCCGAATCAAAAAGACTAAATGTGATGGTAGAAAACCATGCAATAGGTGTATAATAGACAATAAAATCTGTGTTTTCACGGAAAAGAAGAAATTGAAGGAAAAGAACCATCCTACGGGATATGTAGAATTATTAGAAACAAGACTAGATGTTTTGACCAAACTGTTTGAAAAATTAATAGAATTATCACAACCTCATTTAAAGTTTATACAAGATATAGTGGAAGAAAAGAAAAAACAACTTCGTGAAATTGATGATGTATCGTCTATGGAAGAAGGCGATGATGATATTTATGACGAAGATGGTAATAGAACTGTAGCTGATGAAGATGCTGTTCCAATTAATAAAGTTGTTGCTTACTTAATTCAACAACAAGGATTGTTGCAAAATTTACCTATGGAATGGGAAGAAGGTGCTTTGATTGCTGCTGACTTTGATCGTTCCAAGAATTTATCCAAATATGCCAAGTTGTTTGCTGAACATAAAGCTAACGGGTCTCCTGTTTTAGCTCCTGTTATCAAGAAGGAACACCAATCTCCTAATGTTTCTCCTAGATTAAATGCGAGCATCCATTCCAGCAGAGGAGGAAGACTTAGCGATGAAAGAGTAAACAATAACAATATCTACAACTCCCCTTTGGTCGATCATAGTGACTTGGTTTTAAACTCCAGGCAACAGGAATTTGTGAGTCCAGATTTTGAAAGTGATGCCAATTCCAATACAATGCAAAATATCAATGGTATGTATCGTGGCTCAGAATCTCCATCTGCGGTGAATGAATTTCAGTCTGGCCCATACCGTACAGCTTCTTTATTTTCAAACGACGCTCCATTGTTAACCAAAACTGCATCTTTAACATCTTTAACCAACACTTATGATAGTCACAGTATTGCATCACCACCACTTGCTCCAATTCAGCTTGCTATGTCGCCAATGTCTTCTCCTGTGCTCTTGGGTAAGCCTTTACCTACCACAATATCCCAAGCCACGAGAAGGTATTCAAATAATGGAATCCACAAGCCTCAACATCAACTGCATCATCATCATCACATTCACAAGCCAGACTACACTAAACGTGACAGTGGTTCTTCTACAACATCATCCATGATTGCTACACCCAATCAAAGTTTATTCTCACCCATAGAGGAGCCTACTTTGAATAACTACCTCGATGAAAAGGTATTTTCTATGAATGCTCAACCAGTTATTGCTAGTCCTCCCGAAGTAACTTTCGGTCAATATCAATCATTTGATATTTTGGTAACTGAGAATAACTTCGATACTTTTATGAATAATGGCCAATTCTAAATGCTTGTTTTACGCTTTATGATTTTACTTTTATACACTGTTTATAAATTGTTACATTAGACTTTGTATGTTTCGTTTTTAATATTACATTTTTGATTTCATACTTGTTCTTTAAATCTTTGTAGAAATTGTCAAGAAGGATAACTTACTTGTTAACACCGAGGTTGTCTTCTCTTTTTCTCAGTTCAAAGGAGGGGATCATTCATTCCCATACGGAGTACTTTTACAAAAAAAACTCCGATTTAGAAATTCGCAGAAATCCTCCACAATTAGTGGCGAAAACATAGTAGAAGAAAATAAATTATTTTTAAGATCCTGTGTCATACGAAAAAATAAAAAGAGATATTATATTTTTAATGTAGGTATCTAGAAAATGCTGGGCACCCTGAAAAGAAGCTTGCCTCTGACTTTCTCGTTTCTTGTAGAACGTTAGATTGATTAAACTCGTATACAGCGAAGCTGAAGTGCGAAATCTGGTAACTATTAACGAAACAGCTCCCGATCACTAATGAGATGAGCTTCAAGGTTCACTACCCAAGCCAGATAAATTTCGCCAACGAGAAGCCTTGGCCACATAGCCTCGGCGAAATGGGGTACGATGATGTGTACCGTGGTCTTGCAGATTTTAAAGCCGTGGCATCATCAAATTAATGAAAAGGTACGAAAACAAAACGAATCGGTGTAGGTACGAATTAAGTTTTTTCCTCTGCATTTCATGTAATTTGTTCCACCGTAAGTAGATGTTACGAATATAGGTCATCTCGAACCCCTAAGTGGAAATATGACATCAATAACTGTGCTGATGCAAGCCCCCATACGAAAACTCGGAAATGTGACAATGCATCATGTCATTGCGTTCGTTCAGGGACAGCCTCGGATAAAATGCTAAGCATCCCCCCTGCCAAAAAAACGTTCTTTCGTGGATTTTATTCTCCGCGCGACTAACGAAAAAGAAAACAAAGCCTTCGCTACTTGTTTTATGATTGCTCTTTTTTGAGTGAACTTAGAAGTAAAGTTGTGCGCGTGCAACAAGCTACTATATTAGTGCAAACAAGGTCAGTATAATATTGTAGGGGAATCAACATTCAATGGAAACGCCAAACAAGATATATGGAGTAAATTGAGAATTCGGCTGTTAGTGTCCTGATAAGAAGAACTTTTCTAAAAAAATGCGCACGCAAGTCCATGACCAAAAAAAGAGATTTTCCGAGGCTATTCGGATCGACAACAGGGAAACGAGAAAATAATAAAATAATAAAAATAGACTGAACCTAAGGGCAGTGCTGGAACATCTGATTATAATTATATTGTATTATAACAAGATAAAGATCGTGTGAGTTAGTTCTCACATGTTACTTGAATTAGTTACATTTAGATTGCCAAGGAAACAAATAGTAGTTCAATGGCAAGAGTTTCACTGAAATTCAATTAGATCGGAGTTCGCTAAAGAAAGTCCGATATTTTCTCAAAATAAAAAGGTCAGTCATTTAATTTGCAGAAGGTGATTGTTACGAACCGTATCCGTACATTGCACGATTGTTACATTGCAGGCAAATTATATATGCTATGATTCCCACTTTTGCGTCAGTTCTTTTTTTTTCACCTAGATGGGATATACATATAAAGATTCCTTTAGAATATTATTCTACTTTTTTTTCTCGTTTCATGTTTGACACAATGCACAAGAGGTAATAGATCTTATTTTCTTATAATATTTCTTCATTAGATCATTTAAGGCGGTGGCTTGATGTTCTCGGCGACTACGCCGACGATTTGCAAGTACGCGGCATCTTCATGAAGCTTTCCTGAACTTTTTGTGTTGAAAATAGATACCATAGACTTCCTCCTCGCATTTTATTGCAAAAAGCGGAATAAAAACCCGACTTACGGGAAGTTTTTCCCTTATGAAGCTAAAAGGTCAATAGAAATAGGTTTAATATACTACTAAAAATATACTGTTTTCGGAACAAGCTGTTAAAAAATATCGGAGTCGGAAAAACTCAATTTCTTTGTTTCTTCCGAAACGAGAAAAACTAAATGATGCCAAAGTAAAATATCATGCGAGATAATGTTGCAAAAAAAAAAAAAATTAAATAAAAGAAAAGAACTAGAGAAGCCTATAGGCTTTGGCGAAATGCATAATGACATAATTTAACCTGCAGAGAATAACTAATTTATTTTATCACGCTTTCATATCTTTACTAGATGATAAAAAAAATCTCCCAATCTTTATGCAGAAGCAGTGACCTCATTCATGTTACCTATTAAACCATTATTTATACGGCCCTATCACTTTATTTTAAAACCCAATTAGGCAGGAATGCGTTAAATCAGCGTCACCAATTATACATAGAAGGGGTTTCAGGGCATTCGTAACCAGATGGATCTTATGGATTCAGTTTTAGCTAAAATGTAAAAGGTTATACAATTCCTACACTCACTGATAGACAAGGTCAATCTTTTGGGGATTAATTAGTAAAGCGGAGAAAAGATGTCAGTAAATCAGATTTAGTCACTGAAAAAACTAGCCACTCATAAATTCAAGGCGCGTCAGTGCATTCCCAATCTGTCGGATCATATGAATCTGGTTGATCTATAATTTTTATTTCCTCCGATGTTAATTCAAAGTCATCAATATTCAAATTCTCAATTAATCTAGAATTTGTTTTGGTCTTTGGTAAGGGAATATACCCCTTTTGTAATGACCATTTGATAAGAAGTTGAGGCAATGATTTGTTATATTTTTTCCGGATATCGGAAAACACATCAGTCTGTAATCTATACCCATGAGTTAAAGGAGAAAAGGCTTCAACTTGAATACCCCTGTCTAAACACCAATGGGCCAATTCTGTCCGCATACACCATGGACTAATTTCGATTTGATTAACCGAGGGAGGATATTTCAAATCTGGCCAATTCAACAATTCTTCAATATGATGAATTCCATAATTTGAAACCCCAATATTTTTGATGAAACCTTGATCAACAAAATCTTGCATAACCTTATAACTTTCTAAACGCTTGGTTTTACCCGGCAATGGTGAATGGATTAGTAATAAATCAATATATTCCAACTCACCAATCTGAGATTTCATAATATTGATAGCATCTACAGTGGGTTGTTGACCCAATTGACTATTCCAAAGTTTTGTAGTGTAAAAGAACTCAGTACGCGTTGTATTTGGATGATCATGTAAGTAACGAGTAATCCCTTCAATTACTTGTTCTTCGTTTCCGTATAATACTGCAGTATCAAAATGACGATATCCTAACTTACAAGCTTCGTACACAATTTGGGAAGTCTGGGAAAGGGGGATATTATAACATCCCAACCCAATTGATGGGATTTTCTTACCTGAATTGAGTTGGATAAGTCTATACGACATTGCAGGTAATTTTTTATGAAACACAAGAAATGTGGGGGTATTACCTTTTTGTTTTTGTGTTTGCTCGCTTTTACCCCTTGAATTTTTTCACACCATAAACCTTACCTGACGATTCTTTCACTACAAAGAATAACTTTCTCTACAAACAGAAATTCAATTAAGCCGTAAACAAATCTCACAAGAAACTTCAATTGTTAGAGCTTTTATGTTAGCGGCGGTTAACTTCCGTCAGTCTCTACCCCGGATTCTGTTCAATCCGATATGCGAGAACCTCCGAGGTTGTGCAATGTGCATATTTTCGAAAGGCTTCTGATACCTCCGAGAAAACTTAAAATTGGGTTATATTGTTTTACCCCGGGAATTGGAATTTCCAGGAATCTTTTTAACCCAGCTAACCGCCGAGGTATACATATTTTTTCTGATTTACAATTGTGCGCATTCTTCTCTTTACAAAGTCGCTAAAAAAAAAGCATATGTTCTAAAGTCCAGCCACTTCAATTAAGGTTTTTAACTCACGCCCAGCCGGTGGCGGCACCTGATTCTCTTTTTTTTTTTCTTATGGGCCACCTGATGTCCCGAACTGGAGAAAGAACAAACCTGTAAAAGAGCCGGCCGGGCCAACCTGTAAAAATCTTTTTTCTCTGGCTGGGTGGCAATTGTGGCATTTGTTTTGCTGGTGGGTTCATGCAATAATAGTGTCACCTTGAGGGGTTGAACAAACGGATTTGTCCCGTGGCCTGATTACACTTTTAACATCTCAAACCGTTTAGAAAAAAAAAGCAATACGATTTCGGATGTCTCTCAAAATATTAAATTTGTTTGTAAAGATTGATAAGCGAACCAATTGATCTTAATTGAGTTTGCTATTACTCATAATTGGAAATTAGTAAGGTCGATTCGAGTAATATGGAAAAACCGGCGTGATGTTTTTTGTTTGTGCTTTTGATTTTGTTTCGGTCTCGGAGTTCTGTTTTGCGACTAACCATTTCCGTATGAAAAAATAAGACAGTTTTTGCAGGTTACAAGTTTATAGTTCCGCGTGGCTAACTAACTGATGGTGGCAAAAAAAAGGCATTACAAATCAAAATTTTGAGGCATGGATAAATGCATAGTTTAGATTTCAAAAAACATGACCAACTTAACGTATAGACTCAATTGGTCATTTGCTTACATATTAACGGTGTTTGAATTTAATTACTAATGAAAAACATTCAAATTCCGTATACTTTTGAAATTGCACACGTAATGGTGTGTGATGATACCACTAGGCGTGGGGTTAGAACATGCTAGAAACCACAAAATACATACACAATCTACCAAGATCATAAGGAGATGTTGCAAAAAGTTTAATCGGTTCCGTTTATGTTTGTTTTAATTTTATTTAGTTAGTAATACTACAAGGGTAGAAAATCATGTAACATGTAAAATGGGTATCTTTGCCCCGGCAAAGCTTGTTTAAACGTATAATTACAGTTTCAAAATTACAGTTTATGAGGTTTCATTTATTATTATTTTTTTTTTTTTCAGTAATTATCATTTTTTTTTTAACTATGTAATTCTGATACATTGGTTGCGTTTCCATCTATCCCTCCCCCTCTTGACACCCCCCCTAATTTTTTCAGTTTCAATTTCAAAGGACCAATTGAATTTCAATACCAACAAAAAAATTTCATCAAAAGTTTATAAATTCACCCTGAATCCTGGTGAGTTTTAAATTTTCCTTTTTTTTTTCTTTCTTTCTTCTTTCTTTCTTTTCTTCAGTATCAATTCAATTGGTTTACTTACACATTAAATAAATATATAATAATGGCTATCACTGTTGGTATTAACGGTTTCGGACGTATCGGTCGTTTAGTTTTAAGAGTCGCTTTACAAAGAAAGGACATTGAAGTTGTTGCTATCAATGATCCATTCATTGCTACTGACTATGCTGCTTATATGTTCAAGTATGACTCTACCCACGGTAGATACAAGGGTGAAGTCACTTCTGACGGTAACCAATTGATCATTGATGGTCAAAAGATTACCGTTTTCCAAGAACGTGACCCAGCTGATATTCCATGGGGTAAATCTGGTGTTGATTACGTTATTGAATCCACCGGTGTTTTCACCAAGATTGATGGTGCTAACAAGCACATTCAAGGTGGTGCCAAGAAGGTTTTAATCACTGCTCCATCTGCTGATGCTCCAATGTTTGTTGTCGGTGTTAACGAAGAAAAGTACACCTCTGACATTAACATTCTTTCCAATGCTTCTTGTACCACTAACTGTTTAGCTCCATTAGCTAAGGTTATTAACGACAAGTTTGGTATTGAAGAAGGTTTAATGACCACTGTTCACTCCATTACTGCCACTCAAAAGACTGTTGATGGTCCATCCCACAAGGATTGGAGAGGTGGTAGAACTGCTTCTGGTAACATTATTCCATCCTCTACTGGTGCTGCTAAGGCTGTTGGTAAGGTTATTCCAGAATTAAACGGTAAGTTGACTGGTATGTCCTTGAGAGTCCCAACTGTCGATGTCTCTGTTGTTGACTTGACTGTTAGATTAAAGACCCCAACCACTTACGAAGAAATTTCTGCTGCTGTCAAGGCTGCTTCTGAAGGTGAATTAAAGGGTGTTTTAGGTTACACTGAAGATGCCGTTGTTTCCACCGATTTCTTGGGTTCTACTTACTCATCTATTTTCGATGCCAAGGCTGGTATTTTATTATCCCCAACCTTTGTTAAGTTGATTTCTTGGTACGATAACGAATACGGTTACTCTACCAGAGTCGTTGACTTGTTAGAACACGTTGCTAAGGCTTAACTATCCTCTAAGTTATAGAGAGTAGAACAAAACGATTGTTTGTAGTGTATATGCTTTCTAATTTAGTTTTAAAATAAATGAGAATTTTATAATAATTCAATTATTAAGAATGTAATAGAAATGTAGTATTGTAATATTCCAGGAAGATAGGTTCTGGAAAACTGGTCTCTAATAAGACTGAGCTATAGAAAAGAAAGAATATAACATATCGTTCTAAAGAAACGAGATTCCAGAACATTGTCATTCTAAGCGCTTAAATGATTGAGTCACAGTTGCAATATTAAGTTGTCTTAAATCTGTAGAGAATAATTATTGTTCTATATTTTATTCGCGTCAGATATAAGTAAAAAAAAATGACAGAAATGTAAACAAAAAAGTATTCTCCACAATCAACCTCAAATGACAGATGATAGGAATATAACAAGCCTTTTGTTAAATCAAACATTCAAAGTATTTCGTTCAAATACTACATTGTCACCAACAACCACTAAATTATCACATAGACAACTTGAGAAATTTCGAATATCTCTTTGCAAATATTTGTATCGTAAATATCGAGAATCTTTGAAATATAACGAAGAGTTAATTATTCAATATCAAACATATCGTGATATAATTACTGATGTTACTATTCTTAACGGAACCATTGATAAATCAGACAATCGAATACAATACCTTATTTTAAAAAGTTCAAACAAGACATTGTTGTCTAGACAAGTAATAATATTTGTCAGTAGTACCACAAGTAGTGACGAATCTTCTCTTGTATTGAATAAAACTACAAATCAACCTGATGTTAACAATTATATAATTGACTTGCTAGAAGATATAAATGACATTCCTTTATTAATCAAGCCATTTTCGTTCCCCACTGAGTTTATACCAAATTTAATTAATCAGTTACTGAGTCAAGTTGAAAAAGTAGGGGATTTACAATTAGTTTATTCACCACCATTAACAAATTCAACATTGCGGAATTTTATTATTGATATTCCAAAAGAAGATTTACCGAAATTATTTAAAGAAAACTTATACAATGATATTTGTGAATTTTTATTTAATGTCAGTAAAGTAAAGTTTGACAAAGTAAAAGTGGATAGATTCAAGTGTAGCTTAGTTAATGTTTCAAATGATGGGAAATTTAAATTGAATGACGATTTACAAGAGGATTTGGTATGGTATTTGATCGAATCTATAAGACTGGAAGGAAATTCAAATACGCTATAGATAGAGACTTTATAAAAGGTATAGGTTTTTAAGAAAGAACAATTAATGGTTATTTACATCGTAAAACTCCGGGATGTTTTTCATGCGGAGTCTCGCCAGCAAATAGAAGAAAATACAGTAGAAAAAAAAAAGCAGTTACGTGTTTAAATCTGCAGCCAGTAAATTCTAAGTTAAATTCACTGTATTTAATCACATACAAATTGAAATAATTATAAATTTAACCAAAGCTAAGAAATCCACAAGTTCAGAGAACAAAGACAATTTAGTCAATAATCCGAACGGAGACAAAAAAAAGTAGGTGGGTGTGGTGCAAAACAAACAATTGTTTTTGCTGTGTTCCACATCGAAGGTTTTTTTTTGGGACAACAAAAGGACAGGTATTTTTTTTCGACTTCTCTCTCCCTTAAATTAGCACACTTTGTTTTAACTACTCTACTCAATTGCATAGCATACGCACGGAAGCTCCCCTGTATATTACCAATTGAGCTAAAATAAAAGGAAAATGTCTACCTCGGTTGAACCCAATAACGAGGATGCTGGCCTTCGTAAGCGTAAAACTGAGAAGACCACTGCATCAGTAGCTGAAAAGTATGATGACAAGGAGGATAAAGCTGAATTAAAACGAACCAAGTACGATGAAACTAAAGAATTCGTTGATTCATTAAAGAAGTTGGAAACTATATTGGCCCCAATTTTATTTACCTTATTATCATTTTTTGTTAGATTTTATCGTATTTCCAAAAACAATCATGTTGTTTGGGATGAAGCTCATTTTGGTAAATTTGGTTCATATTATTTAAGACACGAATTTTATCATGATGTTCATCCTCCATTGGGGAAAATGTTGGTTGGATTGTCTGGTTACATAGCCGGTTATAATGGTTCCTGGGATTTCCCAAGTGGTGAAGAATACCCTGATTATATTGATTATACAAAAATGAGATTATTTAATGCAACTTTTTCTGCATTATGTGTACCTTTTGCTTATTTTACTTGTAAAGAAATTGGATTTTCAATTTATTCAACTTGGTTATTTACTTTGATGGTTTGTTTAGAATCAACTTATGTTACTTTAGGAAAATTTATCTTGTTGGATTCAATGTTATTATTTTTCACCATTACTACTGTATTTTGTTTTTCAAGATTTAATAATTTTAATACTAAAGAAAAAGAATTTGGTAGAAAATGGTGGAAATGGCTCATGTTAACTGGGTTATCTATTGGTCTTACCTGTTCAGTTAAAATGGTTGGTTTATTTGTAACTGCATTAGTTGGTTTATATACCGTAGTTGAATTATGGAATAAATTAGGTGATAAATCTTTAACTTGGAAAAAATATATTTTTGGACATTGGGCTGCAAGAATTTTTGGATTAATTTTAATTCCAATTTCAGTATTTATGTTATCATTTAAAATTCATTTTGATTTATTATATAAATCAGGTACTGGAGATGCTAACATGTCACCACTTTTCCAAGCAAATTTATTAGGTTCAAGTGTTGGAGGTGGTCCCAGAGAAGTTTCAATTGTTCATTCTAGTGTTACTATTAAAAACCAAGGTTTAAGTGGTGGGTTATTACATTCACATGTTCAATCTTATCCTGTAGGTTCAAAACAACAACAAGTTACTACTTATGGACATAAAGATTCCAATAATAATTGGGTTTTCCAACGTGCAAGAGGACTTCCTTATTATGATAATGCCAATAACAACACTAGTATTGAATATATTATTGATGGTATGACTGTTAGATTGATGCATAAAAATACTGGTAGAAATTTACATTCTCATGAAGTTCCAGCTCCAGAAACTCCTTCACAATTTGAAGTTGCATCTTATGGAAATTTAACTTTAGGTGATGCTAAAGATAATTGGATTGTTGAAGTTATGGAACAAAATAGTAATGAAGATAAATTAAGACTTCATCCTTTAACTACTTCATTTAGATTAAAACATGCAGTTTTAGGTTGTTATTTGGCAACTTCAGGTAGTAATTTACCTCAATGGGGTTTTAGACAAGGTGAAGTTATTTGTACCAAAAATCCATTTACTAAGGATAAACGTACTTGGTGGATTATTGAAGATAATCAAAATCCAGTTTTACCTCCACCACCAGAAGATTTTAAATTACCAAAGACTAAATTTATTAAAGATTTTGTTCAATTAAATTTAGCAATGATGGCAACAAATAATGCCTTAGTTCCTGATTATGAAAAACAAGATGACTTAGCTTCTGAATTTTGGCAATGGCCTTTATTAAATGTTGGTATTAGAATGTGTGGATGGGGAGCTAAAAATCCTAAATATTTTATGATTGGTTCACCTGCAACTACATGGACTTCAACCGCGGGAGTTATTTTATTTGCATTTATTGTTTTATATTATTTAATTAGATGGCAAAGACAAATTGTTGATTTCCCCACAACAAATCCAGATAAATTGAAAAGATTTTTGATGGGTGGTATTTATCCTATGTTTGGTTGGGGGTTACATTATGTTCCATTTGTAATTATGGGAAGAGTTAAATATGTTCATCATTATATGCCAGCCCTTTATTTTGCCATGTTGGTTTTCTGTTATGAAATTGATAGTTTTACCAGAAGATTAAATGACAAGAATGCGAGTGTTGCCAGTAAATTATCATATGCTGCAATTTATATTGGATTATATGTATTGGTTGCTGGAACATTTTATTATTTTAGATATTTTTCATTTGGTATGGAAGGACCAAAAGAAGATTGGAAACATTTACAGCTTTTAAGATCTTGGAGAGTTTCTGATGATAAATACCGTTAAGTAAGGACGTTTCGTTTAACGTTTTTAAGTTGATTATTTTGTTTTAGTTTATCAAAGTAGTTTTGTCTATACAATAATAGTGTAAGTTAAATAAATATTATACAATTGTACTAAAGTTACGCAAGCGTATGGAAAAAGTAGATAACATGTATCGAACTGTGAAGAGAAAGGCTATATACAAAGGGGGCGTCACTTCAAGATCTGGAAAGAACAAATTGTTGTTAAATTCTGTCACAATTTGATCCGAATTGTCGCATAGTTTCTGTCATGTCAAAAAAAACATACTCAAGATTGCTTTGCGACAATATCTCAACTATATCAAAGAAAAAAAATCCTTAATCCATTAGTAATACTATACAATTGCCTTAACAACTTTAAAGCATAATGATACGGCCAAGACTACCAATACTCAAATCGTTTCTCAGATACACACCCATACGTTCCTCAACATCATTTCGACAATTCACAAGGTTAAATTCTTCTAGTGTAAAGACTCTTAAACCATCATCATTTGCATTACCTAAATCGGATCCGAATGTCAAAGGAGTAGGAATAACACCAGAAGGAATTTCTAAAGATGAATTTAAAATGACTAAATTAATCCATGGTGATACTGATTTATCCATCGGTATAACAGAACGTGCCCGGGATAAATTAAATGAAATAGCTTCTAGCGAAGAAGATTCAAGTAATAGTGTTCTTCGAATTAAAGTTGAAAGTGGAGGATGTCATGGATTTCAATACAATTTAGAATTATCAAATTTAAATAAAGAGTTGAGTGAAGATGATGAGTTATATGTATTTGATCGTGAAGGGGGGAAAATCGCATTGGATGATTCAAGTTTAACTATATTACAAGATTCTAAATTGGATTATACACATGAATTAATCGGTAGTCAATTTAAAATTGTAGAAAGTCCTTATACCAGTACTGCATGTGGATGTGGATCTTCATTTGATTTTGATTTCGAAAAATTAGAACAGAAGCAAAAACAGACTGAGAAAAAATAAGGGTCCAATTCCCATGCGACTTAAAACCAACATATTTCTGATACTAATATTAAGACCAGGTTAGAGAACAAAGTAGTGTACATAGGTAAATAATAGCTGTAATATAAAAACTAACAAAAAATAATTAAAGAACGATATAAAAAACTTAAAGACAAACGTGACCTTTTTCATTTTAGTAAAGAAAGATCTTAATATATCAACGTATTAATCCCTTGAATACTCTTTGTAGAATAAAACCTTACATCAACATCTTCATCATTTTGTAATTTTTCTAAATTACTCAAGATTTCTAAATTTATTAACTTTTGTAATTCTTGTTCGTTTATTGGAAGGTCTGACTTCTTACTAATTAAAGACTCAACCAATACCAAATAAGATTTTGCTACATTAAATCTAATATTTGGTACATTATCAATAATTAACCCATTAATAAAAGGCAAGATTTTTTCCACAATAATTTTGAAATCAATTACCGGGATTAATTTGGTTATGGTGAATAAACAAGTTAATCTAATAATAAAATTGGAATAATCAATCTTGTCTTCATCAATCTTATCCAGATCTTGTTGTTGTAATAATAATCTTGATAAGATTTCTCTAGTAGCCCAATCGGATCCAAATATTATTGTCAATTCTCGTAAATTATTTATAGCAGCATCTCTAATTGCAAACACTGGATCCCATAACCAAGACATACATAAAGTTAATAACTCATCATTAAAGAAAGATTCACCCAATTGGCTAGCCAATTTAGGAATGTATTTTATAATAGCTAATCTAACTCTCCACTTATGATCTTGAGCTAATTCTGTTATAGCAGGTAATAAATTTGTTGATAAAAGATTTATACCAATTGTTTCATTAACCACAGATAAATTAGAAATTATATTTAATCGTACATCAGGGAATTCATCCTTTAACATTATTAAGAAAATTGGTAATAATTTTTCAATTGTGGCTTCCTTTTCCAATATTGGTGATAACTCAGTTATTGTTGATGCTAACGAGGCTCGAACCAGTTCTTGTTGATCTTGACTTAATTCATTAACCACAGGTAAAATTTTGTTTATAATTGTAACTTTAGTCAGAGGATATTTAGTTAATAATTTTGAAAAATCAGGCAATTGTTTAGCAATTGCCTTTCGAACTTCTCCTTCATGATCCTTCATTAACGATATAAATGGATCAATTAATTGATATAAATCAGATTCATTATTAACGAAATTCACGGCGATTTTACTAAATCTATCACCTGCAGTATATCTAACTCTCCAACTTTCATCTTTAATTAATTTTAAAGCACTTGACAAAAAATCAGAATTAAAACTTGTTTCATTAATCTTGTTAAAAAATTCTAGAATTGATATTAAAACATCAATACTTAAGAATTTAACACTATCTTGATCATCATTAATTAAATGTTGAAACATTTTGGAAATAATTTCCCAATCTTGATTATTAATCTTATTAATATCATTGGGATTTGTTTCAGTAAATTCAGTTAATAAATTAATTAATTGAGGCAAATTGGTAGCAGCACTTCTTCTAACCATAGGATAATCATCACAAATTAATTTTAAATATAATTTCAATAAATCTTTTCTAATATTAACATCAACTTTTAATATAATTGATCCAAATAATCCACAAGAAGCAATCTTTTTCAGAAACCAATTTCCTTGACTTAAATTTTGAATTAAAGGTAAGAAAATCCCATTTAATTCTTCAACGGTCAAATCCAAACTAATCTTGTTGAGTGATGCAATCGCTTTATCTCGAACCAAAGGTTCTTCCATACTTGCCAATATCGTTAAAATTGAAATTAAACTTTCACAATTCTCATGACCACCAATTAAAGGAATAAAATCACCCAACTTAGTAGCTAAAACGGCAAATACTTCTTCTTCGTCATCTTGAGCAACATCGTTTAAAAATGGTAATAATTCTTTAACAGTACGTTCTGGTCCAAGAGCTATGGCGATTGTATCTAATTTTTGCATAGCTTCAACACGATTTGACACATCATCATGTTTCAATTCATCCATTAACAAGGCTAATGGGTATAAATCGTCGTTATAGTTGTCCATATTATTGTGTGTGTGTGTCTCTTGTATGTATATATATCTAATGCTCAAGGGGGGGTAGTCTATAAATGCGGAAAAAGACTTACTGCTGGGGGGAATCTATGTATGGCCAATTGATGTTTGCAAAGAAAAAAACTAATTTGTTTTGTTACAGCAAAAATGGTAATAAATTGTAATGTGTTTGAAAAGAGTGCGTCGTGGTTGTTGTCGTTCTTCTTCGTCGTCGTCGTGTGGGAAGAATGAAACTTTTATTTCACAAATTTTGTTGTTGGTCTGTTTTTTTCTGCTCCTGGTTGTCAAAAAATCTTAGAGCGACATTCTTTGGTGAAAATGTCGTGGAATGAAATACGTCAAAACGACATTGAACAACAGGCAGTAAATACCGAAGGAGAGATACACTAGGTATAGACCGATTATACTACAGAGCTTCAGTTTTTATCTCTCATATGCTCTATGCATTGCTCTTTGACTGCTAGCACTTTTACAAGTACCCGGAAAATAAGCATTGCATAAAATCTACGAGTCAACTGTCCGTATTTGATGGTTAAACTTAACGGGCAACAACATTCTCCATTGCCTCTTCCCTTAAAATACAAGAAACATAGAGCCATTCTTGTCTTTAGTATTGTAAATCATACATTTATTTTAAATGACAAGATGTGCTCCCTACTCGGAATATAATACATTTGACTGCGTTCACGATATTGAACAAAAAAAAATCAAGTTTTTCAAGATTCACCCACGTTCTATATTAGCTTCACTATAGCCTTATGAGTACCTCTAAATCCAATCCCAATCCACTTGACGTTCTTGATTCAAAAGTCAACCCAGATAACGTCAAAGACTATAAAACCCGTCTTGAATCATATCATTCAACTCTTGATTCTTATTGGAAATTTGAAATTGTTCCAGGAATATTTAAACAATCAGATCCAAACACTGATGAAACAAAATTTGATTATTTAAAAGAAAATTTTGGGAAAATTGGATCTTGGGATGATATAATTGAAAAATTAAACCATTTGAATTCATCGACCAAACCTAATGAACAGTATAAGATTATGTATTTGGCAAGACATGGTCAAGGGTTCCATAATTTAGCTCATACTAAATATGGAGATAATGCTTGGAACGAATATTGGTCAAAATTAAATGGTGATGGAGAAATAATTTGGGGTCCAGATGCAAATTTGACTGAATTGGGGATTCTGCAAGCTAAGGATAATAATTATATTTGGAAACAACAACAAACTAATAATAAAAATCAAGTTAAAGATTTAATTATTCCTACAAAATTTTTGGTCTCACCCTTGAGTAGATCTATTGACACAATGTATCATACTTGGAATGACATTGTTGATTTAAAAACTGTCAATCCTTTAATTCAAGAAAATTGGCGAGAAACAATGGGAGTACACACTTGTGATAAACGTTCTACCCGAACAATAATTGATTATAAATATACTGACAAAGGATTTATTATTGAGCCAGGGTTTGTAGAAGAAGATATTTATTATCAAGATGATTATCGTGAAACTGTTGGCGAACAAGCAATTAGAATTAATAAAGGATTACAACAATTGTTTAATGAATGTCCCAATGACCAAATTGTAGCTATAACTAGTCATAGTGGAAGTATTAGAGCTCAATTATTGGCAGTGGGCCATAGATCATTTGCTGTTGGTACTGGTGGCATGATTCCTGTTTTTGTCAAAGCAACAAAAATTGTGAAATAATCGATAGAATATAGTTTGCAAACAAGACTTTTAAAAGTATATAGAGGATTATTTAGAGATGGTTATAATTTATGGAAGAGCATCAAGAAGTCCAACAAGTTTATCTACAAGATTGTTTTGTAGTCCACCTCGAAAGCTAGGATAAAGCTCAAACATATGCGCAGATAGACCTCACTGTATGCGAATGTAGAAGTCAAATCCCCAAGTCTTTGCTTCTTCTCACATTGTAAGCAATTGCTGTTCTCTTGTGGTAAATTAGATTCTTCATTTTCCTTGTAAACTATAGACGAATTCCCCTTATAGGGATTACGTTTTGGTATATGCGACACACTTCTTTTCTGGAAAAATAGGGTAATTGCTTGTTATATTCCTGGAAGTAACATAGCACTACTATGCACGTTTAAAATAGTATTAGCGTGTTTAAGACAATTTAAGAGCCCTTGAATTGGAGGTATATTCTACTCAAATAATGCTCTAAAGCATGTAATTAATCAGGGCCCAGGTGAAGAGCCCCACTTTAGATTCGCTAGGGTGTAACTGAAATGCCTAGAGAGAATGTATTCTCTAGAATTGGTTTGTTTTGTTGATCTTTTGTTCCTGTTGGATTATTTTATATTGCTAGCCCCAGGGTCGACATATTTATGAACTCAAAGAAAAAGTTTGATTTCAATAAAGCATTTCTAAACCATTTTTCCCTTGAAAAAGTTGAAATGGCCAATTTGCATACAGTAAACCCAAACAGTTTAGGCTGTTAATTGGCTGCCAAATTTGAGTGAAAAAAAGCAAGCGAAAGGTACTTTATATCAAGAAGATATTGAAAGCCAGGTTTGAGCCACCCAAGAAAAACTTGATATCCGCATTGCCTAGAAAACTAACCCGTATATGTTTTCTTGGAGAACTAAAAGAATAAAGAAAACTTTCTCGGTTAAGTTGAATGTAATTTTTTCTTTCTATACTCCGTTCAAATAAGGATGCTAACTATTAGCGATTATTTTCATAATTCTAGGATTGAATAGAAATTTTTCAGGTCATGAACATAAACATAACAAACATTCGATAAATAATCGCCGTATTCAAAACCAAAAGTAGAATATTCCAAAACTGACACCAATGCATGTGAAAAATTGGGGGTAAATGGTCAGATTAATTGAAATTCATCAAGATTGTGTAGTATGAGACTCATACATGCTATTTCTTGGTGGCTGGCCCCGCATTCCCGAGTCGGGGATATTTCCTTTTTCAACTTTTGAGATAAATTTTAAGAATTGTTCGTAATTATAATCGGGTACCTTTAAAACCATATACATGCCAAGAATTCTATTGTTCGATTGTTCGATTTTTCTTTTATGCGAAAACTCCAATCTTGTTTTTCGCTTTTTTTGTTGAGTCGAGCCCCGCTTATCATTTTCCGGTTTCAGTAACCAAATATGGTAACACATCGTAAGTTGAAAATAATAATAATGTGAAAATTAAGAGTAAATACTAGACTAAAGTCGTATTATTACCCCCAAATTACTTGAAATTTCTCGTCCAAGAACCAATTGTAGCAATTACCCCCTATTTCTGATCAATCTAGGATGATAATAGGATTGCCTATTCTTGTTTCTCTTTCTCTATTTTCTTCTTTTAAGAAGACACGAGAAGATGCTACCTAGGTTCTATAGTTATTTTACAAACTCAATGAGTTCTACACCTAGAACATTTTATAGACAGGAACAACAGTCAACAAAGCCTTGTTTGAAATTATGCCTGGTACCGAGGGTGAAACCTCGCATAGGCAAAATTTATTTTTTAGGCTAATTCAATTCAAACAATAGCACAAAACAGGACCCACGTTTTCAGCAATATGTCACACGAGTGGTTGAGCAGATCATAATAAAACAAAGCTATCGAATTGACAAGCTTTCCAAATACTTGAAAGTCAAGTGATATTAGGGAGGCTGGTTTTACGAATTGGTATAGTTTTGTCCCAAGCTAGTCCAAACCTTCCCCTGGCGTTTAAAAAAGAGTTTCCCCCCTTTAATTCTTGAATAACATTCATCAAAAACCTTCTTAGGCATCTCTATAAGATTATAAGATGAATTGCATATCGGAATAACAATTATCCAACTCATTGAATAATTCGACATGGTTATGTAAGCTCAAAACGGGAGAACTCCCGAGAAGCAAAAAGAAAAAGAAAAATATAGAATTTTTGTAATTGACAACTAACAAAAATAAAAAAAAATGTCGCAAAATAATTCGAGACATAAAAAAAAGAAACGGATACGTCGAAAAGGGCGGACATGGGACATGACAATGTGGCTGGGGCGGTAAAACAGATGAGATGTCGAAGGGATGATCATGTCACGACATAATATCACGGCAGAACATCACGTTGTCTTGTTTGCTGCTAAATTTACCAATCTGAAACAACATAAGATATACCGCGGTGGTTGTAACGGTATATCTTGGCTCGGTATGACGCAATCAGTAGTGTGAATGTAATACAAAGAAGGAAGGGAGAATAGGCTAAGGCTAGAGCATTTTCACCAAAATCTAGGCAAAATTTCATATTTAAGCTTAAAAAATACCGGGTATAAGGTACGACGTGTTTTTCTCCATTTAAAGTATCGTGCATTCTAAATTTAAACTTTGCTTGCTGTGCTCAATTATGGTTGGCTACCCCCCACTTCGGACTGAACCCATCGGCAGGTCGGATGTTACACGAGAAGAGCAGAACTCAATTGTTGTTGAACTGGGTTAATCAATGAATTAAAAATATTATTTTATATCTGTGTCATAAAAAATTGTGACAAAGATGACCAAACAATCTTGAAGTGCTTTCGCGATGTCGCAATCCAAGAAAAAAAAAAGAAATAAAACGTGAGCCGCATGACAAGTATTTCATTTGATAAGACAAACATAATTTTTAGCTGTTCCAGATAAGAAAAATAGAAGTGCCAAGGTTGAAACCAAGCATAAGAAAAGAGCTCATGCATATATACTGAAACAGTTTCTCAAAAGCAAAAGAAAGGCAGAACAAACAAATACGGTGGCATTGTTTTGCACTACCTCGTAGTTGTAATCCCTACTCCTTTTCATCCCTTTTTATGGCTGGATGTTTTAACTTATAAATAGGATACCCACGTGGGGAGATACATCAATAGATTTAATAATAAGATTGATAAATAAATAATTTATTTGACAATGGTAAAAATAATTATTCTTTACTTTGTTTACGAAGTTTTTTTATTACTCAAAGACAAAGAAATCTAATTGTTCACCTGCAAATTATATACAGTCTGCGATTCAAGTGCCTAAAACAGTAAGGAAGAGTGTGAGAACAAAATGCGACAAAATTATTTATTTTTCGAAAGCCGTAGGTGGATAATAATATTCACAAAAAAAAAAAGAATATGAAAATGTCGTTTATTTAAAAAGAAGGCAGGGTCCCCTCCCTTTTCCTTAAACCTACTTTTTCAAACAACCAAATCCTTTTACACTCTTTAAGACAGCTTTTTCTTAGAATTCGTAAACCTTTTTACCTTCTAGGGTGTTAGAAAATTACTATACCTGCCAACTGCCGTCATATATATCTTTTAAATCAGCACAAAGGGTTAATATACTGGGCTCTCAGGTGAAATTTCATTAGAACACTAGAAATTTTCACCTTTATTAAAGTCAACATCACTCCTTATTTAGGCTTCTGTCCTATTTAATCAACATTTCATCGGGGGGTTTTTTTTTTGATCAAACTGTTCAATAGACGATAGACAAATAATTGGGGCGTGCTTATCACAAAACACCTTGCATAGAAAAAACAAAAATAAGGCTGTACCAACAAGAATTAGCATATTAGATTTTTATCCATGAAATTTGGTAATAATTTACAACATTTATCAGTTCCAGAATGGAAAAGCTATAATATCGACTATAATGACTTAAAATACCAAATTAGGCACATCACTCAAACTAAATCTACCCAGTTAGATCTGTTGCATCAATCATTTCTTGATAATTTTGATTATATTAACCTTTTCATTCAAACAAAATATGGAGAATTGATCCGAAAATTTGATTACTATGACTTGTGTTTACAAAAGCTTACAAAGTCGTGTTACCAAACTGAAGAAGATTTAAGAAATTGTCTAGTTGAAGTAGATGAAATATTTTATCAAATTATTGAAATTTCAATTGTATTGAAAAACTTGTCCAAATTCATAGTTATTCAAAAAATTGCCATCAAGAAGATTTTTAAGAAATTTCTCAAGTATTATCCTAATAAGAAGCAAAGTTTAAAATTTGTCCTTGAATTGAAAAACTATTTGCTTAGAAATACCAATTCTTTGATTAATTTTGATTTATCACCTTTGACATTAAAGATCACAAACTGCATTAACCAGATTAAATATGAACGTAAACGATTAAATAATTTACTCGAGGACAATACCAGTGGTTTAACTAGAAAAACTTCAATGTTTAGTATATCATCAACTTTATTATCAGACACTCATTACCAAAATTCAATCTTTTCCAAGAGTATCCCCCAACTGAAATCACATTATATGCACCAACAACAGCAGCTGCAACAATCACAAGAGCAACATGAACATTTAACTGTAGAGTCGAATTTCGACTTATCAATATATTTAAAGAAAAATTTCCAAACGCATGCATTAATAGCAGAAGATTCAAATACCATGAACGATTTAATACTAAACTTTAGCATATATTTAAATTTAAAGAACTTATCAACTGATACAATATCATACACTTATCTAATGAATGATGAACAAGACTTGTTACTCGAACCATCAGTAGTCATATCTTCTGATTCTCAAGATAGATCGATAATAATTGCTCATATCGGTGGGTTAAGAAAATATTCATATTGTATATTGCCAAATGATATGACACAAATTTTATTGAATCATTTAAATGATCGAGAAAATGTCGATTATAAGAATACATTAATTGAATATTTTCAAAATCACCATGTTAACCATTTAACCAAGAAAACTATAGATCATATAATTTCTCATAATTTAGTTCCTAAATTGAAATTATTTACTAAACGATCAAGATATATAATCGATGATCAACAAATTCAAGATGATGAGGATGAAGATGAGTGTTCAGATGAAGAAGAACAACGAAAACTTGAACAACATTCAATAACTAGTGGATACCCAGACAATCATTATTTAATTACTTTAGACTCTGATATTTCCACCACAAATTCATCCAAATTTGTTAATGATTTAACATTTCCTCAAGATTTTCAAGACTTGGATCCATTCCCTCATAATCATCTTGCAATTTATTCAAATGATTTGAAATTATTAAATTTTGAAGATTCAATTGAAACAAAGATTAATCACAAAGATCAAATAATTTCAAACAAATATTCTGCTAGTTGTATGAGAAATTTACCTAAAAAGATTCAATCAATCTTATCAAATAATAGTTTAACTTTGTTTAAAGGGTTAAACTTTTATCAATATCAATTATCTTGTTATTATAATATAACCCCAATTGGTAAATATGTTAATAACCATTATACAAATTTACTTGAAGTTAATTTATTGAAGAATTACGAAAATATTGAAAGTTTAAATCATCAATTGAATCAAGAAAATGATTTGATTAAACAAAAATCAAGAAAAATCATTGAACATAAAATGTCAATGAAATCATTTGGCAATAATACTCCACCAACACCAACTTCAGATGATAATCAGAAGAATTCTTTAGGTTCAAGTAAACATCATTCTATTTTTGATGAACCTGGTACAAATCCTGATGAACAATTGAGCATTTCACCAAATGATTTGTTACAGTTTAATAATAATGATGAGACTATGCTTACCGGAGCAGAAGATGAAGAAGAAGAAGATTATGGAATCTATTTTGAATTGCCTGAACCGGCTAGAGATTCCTCATTAAATGCATTTATTGATACATTACTTCATTTTAAGAATAAATTATTCAAGAAAATCGAAAAGAAGAAGAAACAAATCAGATTGAAACAACTGGAAAATCCATTTTTTTATCATCGAGAAGAAGATTATCATCTTGATCCTTATACAAAATTACTTTCTTGTTATAATAATTCGCCATATGATTCAATAAATGAAGAACCTCCATCATATTTCCAAAGAAATGATTTTCAAATAAAGTATCAGTTGGAATATGATCAAACCTTGTCATATATTTATTTCCTGCTAAATCTAATTGCCTTGTTTCTTTCAGGGATACAATTGGGGGTGATTTATCTGATATTTGATACTTCTAACCAAGATCATCATTTCTTGATAGTTAATAATGTTGGATTGATGATTATCCTTGGTTTAGGAATTGCATTAAGTTTGATTTTCAGCATGATTAGTATTAATTTGATGTTTTATAGGTATACCACAATACCACAAGTACATCAAATAGTTTCCTGGACTGTATTTGTAATTGTTGCCCTTTGCTGTGGTTGGGCTGGTGGGTTAATTTTGGTCAATTTTTAAAAGCATCCAATGCATACGTGCATTTATTTATTTATTTAGAATTTATTGATATTGTCAATCGGTTTTTATATAGCATTATTTAGCATTATTTATTTCCATAAACATTTAATATTTTAACTATGAATATTTTTTTTGCACCCATAACTGAATGAGGAGAAAAAAAGAATTTCTTCAATTTCACACCACTTTCCTAATCCAGCAATCGTAGACTAAATAGACTAAATAAATTGCAAAAAAAAATGCAAGTATAATAAAACGTTCAGAAAGTATCTAATATCAAAGTATTTACCAAAAACTAAAAAGATATCTCCCGGGGGTGAGTCGAACACCCGATCTCAAGATTACTTTGAGGTATTCATTACAGTCTCGCGCTTTAAACCAACTAAGCTACCAGGAGAAATTGTTGCAAATTGGTTTGGACGGATTTGTCCCTTGATGTTGGATAGTCCAGAAATTTTTGGAGTATATTTGGGTGATTTAGAGGTGATAACAACAATTGAATTGTGTTTAAACATATTCTGAAGGTTGTTGGTGTATTTCTAATGTTTATTCTTAGATTCTTTTCTTTGTGGAATGAATTATTTTGATTGTAAATATTTTGCAAAAATTCTAACACAAAATTGTACTGTACATTAAATTCTTTTTTAAAAGCAATGAATCAAACTCAAATGTTCTTCTCATAGGAGTATTTTGGCGAGCTGATGTTTAGGGAAATAGGCTCCTAACTTAGCAATAAATTTCTGCTTAATATATCAGATATGGGCCTAGTTCAGTAATTTTAGAAAAAATTGGGATGGGAAAAGCAGTCTCCAAATCAATCAATACTGTAGTTCTACTTAGCTGGATGCGTTTAAGTAGAAAGGATAAGGATTCGCATTAGTTTGAACTATACAGTAAAGCTAGGGTGAACGGAAGATTGGCTGCTATTTTTCAAAATTAATAAGAGAGAATTTTTTGGTTTTAATTTTGTTCTTGACGTAGGTACGTAATCATGCTCTCAAAACGGGTAAAAAATAAGTTGAACTTGATATTAGTAGAGGGGTACATTATCTGAAGAATTTCACAGATAACAAAACAAATCTTAGCACGAGGCGCACCCAGGTTACGGTATCAGAAATAAATCTTATAATGAGGCGCTCTGTTTCAGTATAAGTTACGATAAAAAAATAATAACCGGGAGGCTTAATGATGGCTTTGAGTTTTAATTACGAGTGACCATCTAACGAAATCTGATGAGAAGCTAGACAGCGTGAGACAGAAAGGATATCATCACCCTCTATATTGCTAGTAGTAATTGGCCACAATCATGAACATGTACAATTTTCTCCAGCATCAGAGAGAATTTTGTATTATTTGTATTTCAGTTGTGGCAGTGGGGAAATTTTATACACATAAACAACCGCTCTGGTAATGATCTCCGCGGTGACATAATATATAAAAAAGAAACTTGTGGAAGTGTTTACTTTTGTAGATTTGGAGGGGTCCGTACTTGGATTACTATTATTAGTTACTCTAACAATCACTCACTCACCTCTCTGCTATGTCTTTTTTTTAGCATTCTAACTCCAGTTGATTGTGGAATAAGTATAAATAGCAACATAATTACGGAAAAAGTTGACAATTTCTTTAACAGTATAGACAACAATTCAGGTGCAAGATTTTAACCATGAAGCTTTCAACCATTTTATTTTTATTCACATACGTCGGTGCAATTGATCTTCCTCTTTTTAACGTTAAAAAGTCTGGAAAATTTCAGGCACGGGATGCCTGTAGTGAAAGTTGTGTCGATGTAGGGAAAGTACAGATAGACAAATGCAAACTTGGCCAAACCCCTAATCCCAGCAGAGAAGAACTATTTCGGCAAACAAATTGTGTGTGTAAGCTTCCAGACAGTTTCTATGAAGATTTAAGTGATTGTTATAAGAATTGTGCTTCCCATTTTGATACATCAGGAGTTGGCAATGGTGATCTTTCTCCTTCCAGTTTAAGACTGGCAATGTGTAGAGCAGCGGCAGCCGTTTCATCACTTGTGGAAGGCCAAGGTGGGTTTGCTACTGAAGATGTTGGAGCAGCAGAAACTAATACGGGTGATGGGGGAAATGGTGCCAATACTGGAACAAGAACAGGAACTACTAAGACTAATGGTAATGGCTCAGCAACTACATCCCTGAATGGAACCAAAACTTCCACCGGAAAAACCAGTGGCAATGGCACAACCAAAACTGATAAAACCTCATCAGAAACTTCTTCTAAAGAAACAAGCGCAAACGCAGGTTCGTCTAGGGATAGTTATTCTATCATTTACTTAATGATTATGGCATTGATTTGAATATTGATATCTATTTGTTTGTTCTAATATGTTTATATCTAGTTTAAATATTGTGTAATGTTTTAACTCAATTAACATCAATAATGGTTTAGAACATGTAAAAGAGATTCTTCCATCATGGTGTTGTGTTAAAGAATTAGGATTCTTATTGGAAGATTGGATAGCCAAATGTATATCATTTGCAACTTGTACAAATCAAAATGTAGATCATCACACGAATGTGGGTTAACTTTACAACAGCCGTACTATACACTTACCAAGCCCTAGGTGCTAACGTCCTAGTATTGTGACAATACTTGCTACTGGTTGCAAAAAACTTACAGGTAGTGCACAAACCACAATTTGGACCAACTTTTTTTTTGGGCAAAAATTTTTAACCTTTTTTTCGACAACTGGAAATTCAATTCTCTCCCAACCCCAACCCAAGGTCAAACGAAGGAAAAGCCATGGATAGTCCATTAAACACGACAATTGGTGCTCGTATGAGTGCATATTTACTTACAGCTGAAGATTATCGTAAACAAAGAAAAAGAGTCAATAGAAGACTATATAAATTACGTCATGAATTGGGGTTAATTACTCAAGACACCAAGAATTATCAAACCAAGCAAAAATTAACCAAAGTTAATCAAGATGATTATAATTCCAATGATAAATATGGTTTAGTTTGGTTATTAACTGCTGAGCGTGATATCTTATATGCTCTTGAAATCAAATCTTTGTTAGATATAAGCAGTAGCGAGAATGAAAAGGCGGGTAAGTACAAGACATTAATGGTTTCCAAAATTAAACGAGCATTACAACATGGTTATAAAGTGTTGGAGTTGATTGGTAATAATACAGAGAATTATATTCAAGTTATTGAATTGTATATTTATACTGCATTAATCCAAGGACAATTGAATGTGATTAAAAAACAATGGGACAAGGCCTTGAGTATATTTTCAATTGCTAAATGTGGATTAGATTTCTTGTATGTTCAAGAACTGAAAGAGGATGAAGAAGAAGGACAATTTGCCAAGACTTTAATTAACGAATTGCTTGACAATTTAGTCGATCCTAGTTTAAATTTAGCCATTTCTCAAACTGATATTGATTTTGTTGGTGATTTAAAGACAATTTCTCGGAAATATTGTCATGAAGATGTTGGAGTTTTAAGCAATTTGATTAAATTAATTGAATCCAAGGATCCTGAATTTGTTTCTGATGTCCTGTCGTCAATTACTTTGATTAAGGAAATTAATTGGAGAGATCATCAAGCTCAAATATATAATGATGAAATTGCCTATAAGATTATGAAATTAACTGAAAATCAAGATTGGACCGGGTTTACTGAGGCTAATCAATTTGATGTAGTTATCACTGGTTGGACCGATGTTTTAGAATTGCATAAATTAGACACGGAAAAGAATCAACAAGACGATGATTTCGAACAAATACAACATCGGGCTATATTTTTAACATTTATAAATTATAATTTATTGTTTACACGATTGAAACGTGATTTATCATTGATTGATGAATTAAGAGAAAGTAGTAAGAAGATTGAAATAAATCGGGATATTATTAGATTATATAATGGGATCATACAAATTGTTGAAGAAATTAAAGAACTTCCTGGTGTTTTCAACGATGAAGATTTAAGTTATTCCTTGGAGAATTTACAAGTATTGTTTCAAACCAAAAAAGATATCGTCATTGGTGAAACTTATCAATATCGAGAATTGTTCCAAGAAGCTTTAGCAATTTATAATTATGTCAACCAAAAGTTCTCAAGTGAACAAGAGTTTTATAAAGTTGAATTCCCATTCAATATAAGTACCAATGAAGAAATTGTTGAATTAAAACAAGAATTGGAAAAGAAAACATTACAATCTCATATAAGTGCACAATTTTCAAATTCTCAAAAGAATGCTTCAAAATTTGTTATTGAAAATATCAACAAATTCCCAGCAACTAGTGAATTAAGTGATATTATTAACTTGAAACAAGTTCAACCTATTGCCACTAAACCAGTTTTATTTGACATTGGATTTAATTATATATCTTATGATTTGAAACAGGGGGATCTCTTGGCTATAAATCGTAATGTAAGTGAAGAAGGAGGACAAGAGATTGAAGAAGTTGAAAAGAAAAAAGCTGGATTCTTTGGTGGTATTTTTGGACGTTAATTAGAGAATATATAGGGTAGTAGTCAACAGTAAATGAACGGACAGCTGAGTTGTTGAACCATTAATAGCTGCAACTAAATTTAACAGATTTTCGTTCAATTTGTTAGATTTATATGTAACATTAGCAATAAATTACTCCCAAATGTTGCCCCTTTTAGTAGACGAGATTAAAAGAGTTTATTTTATTTAAGATTCTTCTAACCATGTTTCTGGTTAAACTCAACTACTAACATTCCCTCGGTTTTAAAAACGTTTAAATAGGGAAATTTTCTATATCTTTTCTCTAGAAGTATAAGTATGATCGATGGGTAAATTACTAGAATTGGAGTGTGTTTTGCAAGAGAGAAGTTTACCCATTGCTCAGATCTTGTTAAATTTGTGTATGGTAGTGACGTAATAAAAATGACGTGGTCAAGTCAGTCAAACCGCACCAGCTAAAAAAATCTCAACTTTATAAAAAAAAGAAACTTCTCCAATATGGAACTTTTAGAATTTAGCACTTTAGCAAGACATAGAGAGAGCTTAGATATGTCACTGACTATTGTTGAACAACTGTCAATGACAAAGATAAAAAATCCGATAAAGAAACAAGGCGGACTGCTACTAACACTAATTACCTGTGTTTTGGGCCTTTATGGTACATTTCTTAGTTGGTCAATTCTTCAAGAAAGAATAAATACTAAACCATATGGTGAATCACAAGAATATTTCCAATCTCCTTTAATAATCAATATAATTCAAGCAATTTGTGCTAGTATAGTTGGATTAGTATATACTTTATTCACTAGTGGTAGTTCACCATTTGATGTTTTCATCAAGAGTGAAGCTTCAAGGGTTAAGATTTTCAAGTCATTACTTATTATATCCATTACATCAAGTTTATCGTCACCATTAGGTTATAAATCCTTAAATCATTTAGATTATGTTGCATATCTTTTAGCAAAATCTTCCAAATTAATTCCCGTAATGTTTATTCATTTTATATTATATAAAACAAAATTCCCCAAATATAAATATATCGTGGCAACTATGATTACTATGGGAGTTATTATGTTTACATTATCTCACGGAACTAAAAAGACTAGTATTAATGATGGGAATTCAATTTATGGTATGATGTTACTCTTTGGATCAATGATATTGGATGGGTTAACTAATCTGACTCAAGATCAATTATTCAAACAACATGCAAAACTCACAGGAGCTAAAATGATGTGTTTACTTAATTTGTTTGTGGCTTTAATTAGTTTATCCTATGCTGTGGTGTTCAAATTCGATGAAATTAAACAGACGATAATGTTTGTCCATAAATATCAGGAATTTTTAATTGATATTTTAATGTTTTCAATTTGTGGGGCAATTGGTCAAATTTTTGTGTTCATAATTTTGGAAAAATTTGATTCAATTGTGTTGATAACGGCAACTGTCACGAGAAAGATGTTAAGTATGATACTTTCTGTGGTGTTATTTGGTCATAAGTTGAATTCAACTCAATGGATTGGGGTTTTGTTGGTATTTGGAGGAATTGGATATGAATCAATGATAAAATTTAAAAGTAAGAAGAAAGTAGAGTAGAAGTTTATAGATTTTGATAGATAAAATAAAAGAGTTCAAAAAAAAGTATCACCAAAGGAGAAAACCTCCAGAGAAGTAACAAAAGCTGTTATCAGACAGCAATTAACATTAATAAGCAAAACGATAAGCGAGAAACAAAACTTGAGACAAAAGAAAAACAACCAAAAAAAAAAATTAAAATTAAAAATAAAATACCAGCTTATACTACTACTAGACAACATGGCTGGTGGTTTACAATCACTAGAAACATTTTGTTGTTATCTAGCTTCACTCTTTCCCAAATTATTCTGTACCATTGCATTAACATGGTCTATATATGTCATATTATTCATAGTCCTGCCCCAATACATTGAATCTCAGCTTATAACGATTCTCATAAATTCAACTACATTCATACTATATACACTATGTATAATCACCTACTATCGAATAATCATGGTTGGTCCCGGATCACCTTTGGATTATCCTGAATTAAGATTTCCACAACTGCATAACGAGAATCCATATACTACGCATGACACTCCGTCAAATTCACCACCGTCACTGGAGATAATGATTGTGCATACGGCCCAACTCAATAATAATGAAGAACCTCCATATTGTGACAAGTGTCAAGTTTGGAGACCTGATAGAACTCATCATTGTTCTGCTTCAGGTAGATGTATTTTAAAAATGGATCATTATTGCCCTTGGTTTTCAACATGTATTGGATTTTTCAATCATAAATTTTTTGTTCAATTTTTAATATATGTTGCCTTATATTGCATTATTTTGTTTATTGTTACCGTGACGGTGTTGTATGGTTTTCTTTGGGGGGAACGATTTAATGAAGAATATTTATCTTTAAATTTAGTTATACTTTGTGTTTTATCATTTGCATTTGGTATTTCCGTAAGTTTATTCGCCGGATTTCTGATATATCTTATATTAAAGAATTTATCCACCATAGAATTTCAACAAAATCGATGGAATAGACTGGAAACAACTAGCCATGGATATACGTATGAATTCACTAAAGCACAAGATAATAATATATATGATTTAGGTGCTTGGGAAAATTGGAAACTGACCATGGGAAATGATTGGTATAGTTGGTGTTTACCAATAAATATAAATTATAAATCAAGTCATCATTTTTATAAAAATGGGATTAATTTTAAAATAAATCAAGATATTTATAGGAAATGGTGTGAAAATGCTCAATTACAACATCAATTAAATCAACAATTACAGGATTATAAAAATAGGTTAAGAAACAGCTCAACTGCTGAACCCAGCAGCTTAAATGAGCGATAGTGAAGTTAAGCGTTACCTCCTTGGAGTTTTACCAGAAACAAAGTTATAACCTTATATAGTACTCGAGAAAGTAACTTTACCCTATATATGTATATACCCGAGTATCTAACATATATCACTTCATATATTATTAGAATTGGGTGGTAGCAAATAAGCTAGAAAGTTCTAAATCTTTTAATACAAACTTTTCTTGAACATTCTGCCTCTTCCATAACTGTTCTATATAGATCTTGCATGACTATACATCCGACCAAATCACGTGCTTGTAACCCTCGGAAATTTCTCTAAATTTTGTTGTCAACTGAAAAATAAAAATAGAAAAACAAAAAAGAACTCCACCAAACATCAATTTAAATTCAAACTTTTAACAAAAGCGTCACAATGTACGTTCAACTTCCATTTGATGAATTAAAAGTTGATCCAACTATAAAGAAGAGGATTGCCTATTTCTATGATGCGGATATTGGGAATTATGCCTATGGAGCAGGTCATCCTATGAAGCCACATCGAATTAGAATGGCGCATTCATTAATTATGAATTATGGATTATATAAAAAAATGGAAATATATCGAGCTAAACCAGCCACTAAACAAGAGATGTGTCAATTCCATACTGATGAATATATTGATTTTATTTCCCGGGTTTCTCCTGATAATTTGGATTTATTTGCAAAGGAACAAATTAAATTTAATGTTGGTGATGATTGTCCAGTTTTTGATGGATTATTTGAATATTGTGGTATAAGTGGTGGTGGTAGTATGGAAGGTGCAGCGAGATTAAATCGCGGGAAATGTGATATTGCTATAAATTATGCTGGGGGTTTACATCATGCGAAAAAATCTGAAGCTAGTGGATTTTGTTATTTAAATGATATTGTATTAGGTATAATTGAATTATTAAGATATCATCCTCGAGTATTATATATTGATATTGATGTTCATCATGGTGATGGTGTTGAAGAAGCTTTTTATACTACTGATAGAGTAATGACGTGTTCATTCCATAAATATGGTGAATTTTTCCCTGGGACTGGAGAATTAAGAGATATTGGGGTTGGTAAGGGGAAATATCATAGTGTTAATGTTCCATTAAGAGATGGTATTGATGATGCTACATATAAATCAATTTTTGAACCGTTAATCACCAAGATTGTCGAATGGTATCAACCTTCAGCGATAGTTTTACAATGTGGTGGGGATTCATTAAGTGGTGATAGATTAGGTTGTTTTAATTTATCAATGTCAGGTCATGCAAATTGTATTAATTTTGTTAAATCATTTAATATTCCTATGATGGTTCTTGGTGGTGGTGGATATACTATGAGGAATGTTGCTAGAACTTGGGCATTTGAATCTGGATTATTAAATAATGTGATATTACCTTCGGAATTACCATACAATGAATATTATGAATATTATGCTCCAGATTATAAATTGGATGTTAGACCTTCAAATATGTATAATTCAAATTCCCGAGAATTTTTAGATAAAATTTTAACCAATATTATTACAAATTTAGAAAATACAAAACATGCTCCAAGTGTTCAAATGAATATTGTACCAAATGATCCCGAAGATTTAGGTGATGTGGAAGAAGATACTAAAGAAGCTATTGATACAAAGGGAGGTTCACAATTGGCAAGAGATTCACAAATTCAACCTGAAAATGAATTTTATGATGATCAAGATAAGTTAGAACGAAATATAACTACAGTTGTAGCTAATAGTATTGACGATGACGCTACCAAGTCTGCTACTGGTACCACCACCAACACCACCCATACGATGGATATAGATGACGACAGTAAATTAACCGATGAGGAAATGAAAGAAATTAACCAGTTAAATAGTGAGTAATATAGATATTTTTAGTAGCACAAGTGTAATATATTTTGATTTTTAACACATTAGATTTTAACGCATGATGTCTAATTTCTTGAGTGGGTTTTTTTTTACCTGTTTTGCGATAGAAGGAAATTGTACCCTGTATGTAATAATTCCTGTTTAAGTAAAAAAGACTCATTTTTCGTGTGATACCAAATATCAACCCACACTTTAACTTTAATTAAAAATTAGATATTTATATATGTATATATATACTAGAATGTTGCGATCTTTTCTACCTAGACAGACACTATCTATAGGACCTACCCAGAGTCTATTCCGATTTCTCCTGATGTCTAATTCCGCAGTAATGCTGCTGCTGCTGCAGTCTAGTTCAGCCAGCTCTAATATTTCAATTAAATCATGTGGTGATTTACCTCATTCAAAACTTCCAGAATATATCAAATCAACCCAGGGGAAACTATTCCATATAATTTGGCGATCGTCGCCCCCTCAAAATGTGTTTGTTGTTAAAAAACCGTGGGATACTACTGTTAGAGAAGCTATGATTGAATTAATTAATCATTTACATCAACTGTATCCTGCTATAAATGTAATTGTTACTGAAGATGTTGCTGATGAATTACTCCATGAAAACGGAACATTAAAAAAATTATTTGATCCTAAAATTAAACATGTTATATATACCGGTACAAGACTGGAGATAGTTAACAAGACAGATTTAATGGTTACTTTAGGTGGAGATGGAACAATTTTACGAGGGGTTAGTATATTTCTGAATTCTACAGTACCTCCAGTATTACTGTTTGCTATGGGCACTCTTGGATTTTTATTGCCATTTGATTTTAAACATTGTCAAGAGACATTTAAAATGGTATATGAGAATAGAAGTAAAGGATTACATAGAAATCGTCTTGAATGTCATGTTCATAGAGCTAACAAACACTGCCAAGAAGCAGAAGATATAGATTGTCAAGAACAACCGGAAATGATTCATGCTATGAATGATATATCCTTACATCGAGGAAATTTACCAAATTTAACTGCAGTGGATATATTTATTGATGATGAATTTTTCACCACAACAATTGCCGATGGATTAGTATTTGCTACCCCAACAGGATCGACAGCATATTCACTTTCTGCAGGCGGTTCAATTACTCATCCGTTAGTTCCATGTATTTTATTAACTCCAATATGTCCCAGATCACTTTCATTCAGACCATTGATTTTACCAAATTCTTCAGATATTAAAATCAGATTATCGAAAATTAATAATCGAAATCAATCTATTGAATTAACGATTGATGGTATACCTCAACCTGACTTGAAACCAGGTGATGAATTACATGTTAGACTGGAAGAACAACTAAAATGTGATCAAAATAAACAACAACAACCAATAAATGGTATAATGTGTATTGCCAAGGGGCAAAATGATTGGACAAAGGATATTAATGAATTATTAGGGTTTAATAGTGGATTTAAAGGTCAAGGAAATCCAAAATACAATCTATAACTGAATAGATATCTATATACATGAGTTAATATATACAAGAGTATTTAGTGTTCAGTATATCCAATTTAATTTGTAATCTAACTAGTTGAAAGAGACGACTTGAGCTACAGGTATCCAAAAGCATAACAACGAGGAATCATTAACCTCGTTCTATTTAACCAGCTGTTAGTTGTCATGAGAAATCCAACACTTTCACTTTGTGTGAATCGCAAGTGACGTATACCGAGGCAATTGAAATATTTTTTTATTCCATATTAGGAGTATTCTAGAAACACTCTATGACACCAGTTTTGATAAAAATGGGAATATTTTTTATGCTATTTTCTTTTTTTCTTTTTCTAGAGATGGATTTCTGATTCTTTATTGTTTAACAAAGGAGGACTTCCGCGAGAGTACCTCAAGAATTGATTACAAACTTTTGTGTTCCAACACTCCATAGATGTTTGCCAAACAATGAATACCCATAAATACACATTTAAAGAATTTCATGAACTACTGAACCAAACAGTTAACAATTGTAAGAATGAGGAAAATAAAAAGGAAGCAAGAAGAGATGACTTCCATATTTCCGCGAATACGTAACTCATACTCGGAAAATGATTTCCTTTGTACGAGGCGTTATCATGTGTTAAATCCACACTAGTGAAATATTTTAAGCCGCAAAAATTTAAATTGAACATGATCTACCTTGAAAAAATAAGTATTTTTGATTATTTTATTGGAACTAATGCAATGAAGGTGATTTTAAAAAATATTATACGTGCCAAAAAGTACCTAGTTATTGATCTAACAAGACAAATTTTGGAATCGCCGCATTCTTTTGCATACGTCACGGATCTATGTGGCGTTGGTAGCGAAAAGTGATGGTAAAATAATAAACAAAGATGAAATGACCATATCATATTGCAACCATGCATGATCAACGATATCTCTAAAAAGTTTGCAACGTCATTTGAAACTACTAAACGTCTTGTTTGTAAATTTGGATATAAGAGTTCTTGGTCCCTTTCCCGTTTTTGGAATTAATTGTTTTGCTATTTTACACCATCCTTAACTTTTTTGCAACGAATATTAACCAATTTGCAATGCGACAATTTTTGTTTGTTTGTTACTTACTACTACTCCAAATTTCCACGGCTGTGAAAGCCGACAATACCCCCGACCCAGTAACTTTTGTACTACCACGAGAACCATTACCAGAACCATCCAATTGTCCTGAAGTATGGACCGATGATAGTATCTGTAATGTCAACCTTGGAGATCATGCCAGGCAAGAAGGTTTTCCAAAGGTCCTTAAATTTGAGTTCGAATCCATTAAATCCATAGATGATGATCTCTACGAGGTAGTTCTTGAATTTCATATCGACGATGAAGATATCGAGGTGAATGTGGGCTTCATTGAGCTTGCACTTGAACTACCATTTGATGGTAACCCGAGAATTAAAATTTACGATAGCAGTGATTGGACACCAAATCCTTTGGCCGAGTCCCCTTACCATTTCTACTTTGTTTTTGTAATGAAAACAGTGGAGTTAGAGTCTCTTATATGTACTACTCCGTTCAGTTTTTTGTATTATTGGAAAAATGGCGACCAGGCGCGTTATTATCATAGCTGTTATGATACTTCTGATTCTCCACTTCAATGCTGGCAAAATGAATGTATTGATCGCACTCCACAGACTATTACAGCCATAACAGATGAATTGCCTTCACCACGAGGCTGCCTCATGAGTACCAGTCATCTTGAATGCGATTATCCATTAGGTCAGATGTCGAGCCAAACTGGGGCACCTGAATTGTTGAAATTTGATTTCGTTTCCATTCAATGGATTCAAGACGATGTCTATGAAGTTATGATTGAGTTTGAAATCGAAGAAGATCCCGACCGCTGGATAATGCACATACATGCCACGCGACCCAATCTGCAGATTTCTAATCGTTACAAAACGGATTTCGGAGAGGATTTGTTTTTGTATGACCTGGATTGGGAGAAACCTTCCATCGGACACTCCCTATACCATTTCTTCCTCAAGTGGAGAACAACTGCTCAAGTGTTTGACAATTATTCTTGTACTAAGGCTTTCGAAATTTGGTACGTCTGGGGTGATGGGTATGCCACTTACACCCATGGTTGTACCGATGGAGATTCTCCCTTGCAATGTTGGCTGGAATTGTGTGAGCTTGAACCAACTGGGCACTCACCAACGATTGTATCCACCGATGTGGAAGACGAAGACGAAGCCAGTACCGAAGCGGATGAAAGCAATACTGTATCAGAGAACTACACTACTCAACTGGAAGAAGAAACCACTTCCGGACCAGAGCCGGTCACTTTTGAACTACCAAGACCAGAATTACCAGAACCATCTAATTGTCCTGAAGCATGGACAGATGATAGTATCTGTAATGTCAAAATTGGACGTAATCCAAGAGTCCTTAAATTTGAGTTTGAATCCATTAAATACATAGATGAGTACCTCTACGAGGTAGTTCTTCAATTTCATCTCAACGATGAAGAAATGGAGGTGAATGTGGACTCCATTGAGCTTGCACTTGAACTGCCATTTAATGGTAACCCGAGAATTAAAATTTACGATAGCCGCTCGCCCACACCGAATCCTTTGGCCGAGTCCCCTTACCATTTCTACTTAGTTTTTGTAATGAAAACAGAGCAGTTACAGTCTCTTATATGTACCACTCCGTTCAATTTTTTGTATTATTGGAAAAATGGTGACTGGGCGCGTTATTATCATAGCTGTTATGATGATTCTGATTCTCCACTTCAATGCTGGCAAAATGAATGTATTGATCGCAGCCCACAAACTGTTACAACAATGACAAATGATTTGCCTTCACCACGAGACTGCCTCATGAGTACCAGTCATCTTGAATGCGATTATCCATTAGGTCAGATGTCGAGCCAAACTGGTGCACCTGAATTGTTGAAATTTGATTTCGTTTCCATTCAATGGATTCAAGACAACCTGTATGAAGTTATGGTTGAGTTTGAAATCGCAGATCCCAATCGTGAGCTATGGGTCATGGGTATCCTGCTACCATATCCGCCAATTTCTGACTATTACGAAACGGATTTCGGAGGCGATTTGTTTTTGTATCACACCGATTTCGAGAAATCTCCCGTAGGACACTCCCCATACCATTTCTTCCTCAAGTGGAGAACAACTGCTCAAGTGTTTGACAACTATTCTTGTACTAAGGCTTTCGTAATTTGGTACACGTGGACTGATGCTGGGGGAGCCACTTACACTCATGGTTGTACCGATGGAGATTCTCCCTTGCAATGTTGGCTGGAATTATGTGAGCTTGAACCAACTGGGGATTCACCAACAATTATATCAACTGATGTGGAAGACGAAGCCAGTAGCGAAGCGGATGAAAGCAATACTGTATCAGAGAACTACACTACTCCACTGGAAGAAGAAACCACTTCCGGGCCAGAGCCGGTCACTTTTGAACTACCAAGACCAGAATTACCAGAACCATCCGATTGTCCTGAAGCATGGACCGATGATAGTATCTGTAATGTCAAATTTGGAGATCATGCCAGAAAAGAAGGTTTTGAAAAGCTCCTTGCATTTGATTTTGAATCCATTAAATACATAGATAAGGATCTCTACGAGATAGTTCTTGAATTTCATATCGACGATGAAAAGGTCGATGCGAATGTGGACTTTATTGAGTTTGAACTTTTTGAGTCAGCTAATGGTTACCTCAGAACTAAATTTTACGACAGCCGATCGCCGACACCGAATCCTTTGGCCGATTCCCTTTACCACTTCTACTTTGTTTTTGTGACGAGAACGCAAGGGATAGGTTCTCTTATATGTACCACGCCGTTCAAGTTTGTTTATTACTGGAAAAATGGTAACGTCGCGTATTATGAACATAGCTGTGATGATACTTCTGATTCTCCAATTCAATGCTGGCAAGAAGATTGTCTTGATCACACCCCACAGACTGTTACAGCTATAACAGACGAGTTGCCTGCACCAAGAGACTGCCTCATGAGTACCAGTCATCTTGAATGCGATTATCCATTAGGTCAGATGTCGAGAGAAACTGGTGCACCTGAATTGTTGAAATTTGATTTCGTTTCCATTCAATGGATTCAAGACAACGTCTATGAAGTTATGGTTGAGTTTCAAATCGCAGATACTATTCCCACATTTCGGCTAGAGGGCATCAGTCTCTCGGATCCACCACCGCTTGAAGGGTACCAACTGGATTTCAGAAACGGTTTCGTTTTATTTGATTTTGATTCCGAGACAAATCCCGTAGAACACTCTCCATATCATTTCTTCCTCAAGTGGAGAACAACTGCTCAAGTATTTGACAATTATGCTTGTACTAAATCTTTCGAAATTAAATACGGGTGGGGTACAGTCCATGCAAATTACAGACATGGTTGTACCGAGGGAGATTCTCCCTTGCAATGTTGGCTGGAATTATGTGAGCTTGATCCAACTGGGGACTCATCAACAATTATATCCACTGATGTGGAAGACGAAACCGCTACTGAATCAGAGGAGCTCACCACTGAACCTGATGAAGAAGTTACTACTGGATCAGAAGAAACCGCTACTGAAGCAGATGAAGCTACTAGTGCACCAGACCCAGTTACTAGTGAATCAGAAGATATGACTACTGAACCAGAGGAATCTACTAGTGAACCAGAGGAGTCTACAACTGAATCAGAGGAATCTACTAGTGAACCAGAGGAGTCTACAACTGAACCAGAAGTTACTACTGAATCAGAGGAACGTAGTACTGAACCAGAGGAATCTACTAGTGAACCAGAGGAGTATACAACCGAACCAGAAGTTACTACTGAATCAGAGGAACGTAGTACTGAACCAGAGGAATCTACTAGTGAACCCGAGGAGTCTACAACTGAACCAGAAGTTACTACTGAATCAGAGGAACGTACTACTGAACCAGAGGAATCTACTAGTGAATCCGAGGAGTCTACAACTGAATCAGAGGAATCTACTAGTGAACCAGAGGAATCTACTAGTGAACCCGAGGAGTCTACAACTGAATCAGAAGAATCTACTAGTAAATCAGATGAATCTACTAGTGAACCAGAGGAGTCTCCTAGCGCATCAGAAGACACTACTACAGAAACAGAAGAAGCTACTGTTGAACCAGAGGAGTCTACAACTGAATCAGAGGAATCTACTAGTGAATCAGAGGAATCTACTACTGAACCAGAGGAGTCTACTTCTGAACCAGAGGAATATACTACTGAACCAGAGGAATATACTACTGAACCAGAGGAATCTACTCATCCAGAAGAACAAACCACTACTGAATCTGCACAAGGTACAACTCAACCAGAGGAATCTACTAGTGCAGAACAAACTAGTACTGAACCAGAAGATCCTACTACTGAAGCAGACGTTACCACTAGTGAATCAGAAGAAACTACTAATGAACCAGACGAGACTACTGCTGAATCAGAGGAACCTATTACCGAATCAGAGGAACCTATTACCGAATCAGTGGAAGTTACTACCGAGTCAGAAGGATCAACCACTACTGAACCAGATGAACCTAGCACTCATATAGAACAACAAACAACTACTGAATCGGAAGATTCTTCGCTCAAACCAGAAGATGAAACTACTACCGATCCAGAAGACGAACGCACCTCTGAACTAAATGGCAGCACAACTGAACCAAAAGAAACAACTGATGAACCAGTACTAGTAACTATTAAGCCAGAAACACCAGCGTTACCAGAGCCATCTAACTGTCCAGAAGTATGGACCGATAGCAGCATATGTGACATCAATATTGGAGATCATGCCAGATTGGAGGGTTATCCAGATGTTCTTAAGTTTGAGTTTGAATCTATTAGACACATAGATGAAAACCTATATGAGGTGGTTGTTGAATTTCAAATTGACAGCAGAGTCCGTCCGATAGAGGATTTACATTTTGTTTATATTGCTGTTGATAATTCAGCCAGCGGATATATTGATGGACAAGTTTTAATCTACAATTACCATAATTTAGTGAATCCTGCCGGCGACTCACCTTTCCACTTCTACTTTGTTTATGTAATGGGGGCGCAACAGAGAGGTTCACTTACTTGCACCACCCCATTCTCGATGAAGTATTCTTGGAAAAATTCTGCAGAAGTGAGTTATGCTCATGGCTGTTCTGATGTCGCAGATTCTCCGCTTCAATGCTGGGAAGAGGTATGCTATGAACAGCCCGAACAACCCGAACCAAGCACTATTATAAGTACAATAGATGATTTTCCTTTGCCCACCAATTGTCTCAAAGATGTTGCTCCTCTAGTGTGCGATTATCCTATTGGCAAGAAGTCGAGAGAAAATGGCTACCCTGACTTGTTGAAATTTGATTTCATTTCCATTGAATGGATTCAGGATGACGCCTATGAGGTTATGATCGAGTTTGAAATTGCGAACACCATTCCAAAAGATGACATATCGGTAATTGAAATCACTCAACTCTGGACACCCGGTTCTTATCTGTGGAAAACTTTTGTACTATATAACAGTTATAGTGAGGAAAATCCTGTAGGGGACTCTCCATACCATTTTTTCTTCAAGTGGATAACATCGATTCAATTTTTTGACCATTATGCTTGTACTTCCAGTTTCAACATTGACTACTGGTGGAGACATCAATATGGTACCTACAGACATGATTGTACCGAGGGGGATTCTCCTTTGCAATGTTGGCTGGAATTATGTGAACCTGATCCAACTGGGGACCCATCTACAATTGTAACGTCTGGCACAGATTTGCCATCAGCTACCGAATGCCCTTCTTTGTTTACTGATTCTTGTTCGGTCGAAAACTCTGCAGGTCCGGAAACCTTCAATTTTGTTCACATTAAACACATAGAAGAAAATTTATACGAGGTTATGCTTGAAGTTAAAATAGATACAATACAACCCAAGTTCAACCTTAGATATATAGGAGCATGGGGAGTACCGAGCCTACATCAAGAAACATTTTTCTATAATAGGCTCGATTACGTTGGAGATTTAGTGGACGAAGTTGGAGATTCTCCATACCACTTTTTCTTGGTCTGGGTAATGGAGGCTGTTCTGGATGGATCGAGAACTTGCACTACACCCTTCACCATTACTTATGATTGGGAGATGAATTATAGAGAATTCAGACATGGGTGTGTTCATGATGATAATTACCCAATTCAATGTTGGGATGAACTCTGTATTGAGCCAGTTATAGAAAGTTCCATTGAATCAGAAGAGAAAACGACTATTGAACCAGAAGAAGAGACTACGGCCGAACCAGAACATAATACTACTGAACCGGAAATATCTACCACAGAATTAGGTGGACCAACTACAGAACCAGAGGAAGAACCAACCGCAGTTACAGAAGGAACTACTGAATCTGACGAAACCACCATTGAACTGGAAGAAGACACTACTACTCCACAAACCGACGAGAGTACTAAGCAACCAAACGAAACCACTACTGAGTCAGAAGTACATACTGGTGAACCAGGAGAGTCTACTATCGTTCCAGAAAATCCAACTGAATCTAGTGGAGAACCAGAGGGAGAAACTACTACGGTTCTGGAGGAACCAACGACAACGACCGGTACAGAAGATCCAACGACAGATCCAGAAGATCAGACTTCAGGTACAGAGGATCCAACTACACCAGAAGATCCAACGACAGATCCAGAAGATCAAACTTCAGGTACAGAAGATCCAACTACAGGAACAGAAGATCCAACTACAGGTACAGACACACCAACTGGAGGTACAGAAGACCCAACCACAGGTACAGCAGATCCAACTACAGCTAGAGAAGAACCAACTGTAGGTGCAGAAGATCCCACGACAGGTGCAGAAGAACCCACTACAGGAACAGAAGATCCAACTACAGCTAGAGAAGATCCAACTACAGGTACAGAAGATCCAACTGGAAGTACAGAAGATCCAACGACAGATCCAGAGGATCAAACTTCAGGTACAGAAGATCCAACTACAGGTCCAGAAGATCCAACGACAACTACAGATACAGAAGATCCAACGACAGGTGCAGAAGATCCAACGACAGATCCAGAAGACCCAACGACGGGTATAGAAGATTCAACTGGAAGTACAGAAGACCCACCTACAGGTGCAGAAGACCCAACGACGGGTACTGAAGACCCAACTACTGGTACCGAACACCCAACTACAGGTCCAGAAGATCCAACTACAGGTACGGAAGAACCAACTGGAAGTACAGAATATTCAACGACAGGTCCAGAAGACCCAACGACAGGTCCAGAAGAACCTACCCTACCTTCAACTGAACCAGGCACAGACGAACCTACTGTACCTCTAACGGACGAAGAGCTGACTTTTACGGCACCTGAAACAACTATAGATCCTTCATCTCCTGTAACTGAAACTGTAACATATATCGATGACAGTACAACTAGAGTTTTCACTGAAACTTTGTCATTCACAACCGTTGATCCTCCATTGGAAACCAGAACATTGACAGGGACAATCACCAGAACTGATGTGGGCCCCAGTACTACTAGAGAATTCACCGAGACTGTAACGTACACAACTGTTGATTCTCCACAAGGTTCCAGGACATTGACTGATACTGTGACTACGGTAGTTGTTGATCCTGCCAACCCAACTAACTCAATGACGTTGATATTTACAGTAACGAATCCTCCCAACCCACCATCCAATCCAACCGGTACTACTTTAAGCGCTTCAGGAACTCCAGGAACCGAAATCGTAATCACTGTAACCAATCCTGAAACCACATATGTTACAACCGTTACTCCTCCAGTTGTGGTAACAACCATCTCAAATTCCGACACTACATATGTTTCAACTGTTACTGAGCCATACAATCCTCCTGTTGTGGTTACAGTCTCTGGACCTGATACCACGTACATTACGACTATTGCTGAACCATACAATGTTGTTGTCACAACAATCTTAGGAGTTGATACCACTTATGTGTCTACTATTACTTATCCTACTGGGTTGCCTTCTGTAACTAATGGACCTCAGCCAAGTGGTAACACAACTAGTGATCCAAATGCTCCAGCTGACCCAAGTGATCCAAATGCTCCAGCTAACCCAAGTGATCCAAATGTTTCATCTAACCCTAACAATTCAAACAGTGGAGTTAATCCTAACGATCCAAATGCTCCAGCTAACCCTAACGTTCCTGCTGGTAGTCCCGACCAAGAAGAAGATCTTCAAGTTACATACTCTGGAGATTATCCAAATGGACAAGTAACCTCCAGTGTGCCAAATGTTCCAATCACTCCTAACGATCCAAATAGTCCTGTACCTTCTGGTAACCCAAATCAAGACGAAGACCTTCAAATTCCATACTCTGGAGGTAATCCAGCTCAAGCTAATCCTAAAGATCCAAATGATCCAAATGATCCAAATGATCCAGTTAACCCTAACTATCCTGTTAGTAATCCAGATCAAGACGAAGAACTTCAAGTACCGGAAGTTGGAAACAATCCAAATGATGGAGGCAATCCAAACAGTGGAGGCAATCCAAATGGTGGAAACAATACAAATGATGGATCCAACCCTAATGTTGATGCTGGTAATCCAAACGACCCGTCATTGAATTCAGAAGGAGACGAGCTTGTTCAGGATCCTAATGTATTAATTTACACTAGTGCCGTTCCTACTACGCTTGTTTCAGATGGTGTAACTTATACAACATCTGTTCCTGTTGTTTACACGACGGTTCTTTCTGATGGTCTCGAAGTTATGACTGCCACTGGTTCTCCAGTTCCAGGAAGTAATGATAATGATAATGGTGCTGACCCAGATGTTGGGGAAATGCTCGAAGGTTTCGAAGATAGGGCTTCTGGTCTTGCTTCTAATGCCTTTATGTTATGTTTATGTTTGATTTCTACTATTATGTTTGTTTAGTTTGTTTTCTAGTTATATGTCTTTAGTTAATAGATTTTACGTTTTTGTAATTAGTTAGAGCTGTAAAATTACGAAGTGTTGAGCCAATTGAAGTTAGAGCTGGCTACAGACGAGAATTTGTAGTTTAGAAAATGATACAGAAGAAGACATTATGCAATTCGTGAATAGGTACGGCCCCGGTGCCACTGGGATCATTTATCAACAAGGTTATAAGGTTATCGGATCAGTTACAGTTAATCAGGTTGTTAACTTAACTGATCCAATTTCTCGTACAAAATTGTTGAAGAGGTTGAGAAGATGTTTTCGAAACTACTTTACCATTCCAATTCAAAACCGCAGATATTGGAAAAAAGAAAATACTATCATCAGACAACAGTTACTATAAATGCATTAAGCACTGTTGCAAATGAACAATACTCGATTTGGAATTACTTTTTCATATGCATGTCTGAAGATTGTGTCCTACATTTAACTATACCGAAGTACCAGATTTTTTTTTTTTCGCTCCCACTAAAATGCAAACAAAACAAAGGAAAAATCGTACTAATTTTTTTTACACCCCCTGTTTTTTTATTATTCGGATGCGGTGTGTCATCATTATAATAGCCAGAGGTCAAAAATATAAGGAAGCGAAGAAATGACATATCCTACACAACATTAACAGCAAGTGTATAGAAGTGTAATAGGTAAAGTAAAAAGCCAATCCGACGTTGGATGTACTGGGAGGTCTTGAAGAGTTGTTAAGATCTAAACCAGATTTACCAGAGGAGAGACCATCAACATCAACTTTATTTGAACCATCTAAGCTTTCAGGAAATCTAAAGCACTCTTCGATACCTTCGTAAGCTTAGATGGTTCAAATAAAGTTGATTTAGATACTATCCTCCCGGGTCTGTGTTATTAATTTCAATTTATCAGTAAATCACGAAAACTTAACCTTCAGCCACATACGAAACGAACCTATCTGGTTGATTAAATTTTTTCAAGAAATGAGAGTATTCTTTTTTTTTTCGTTTGAGCCTTCTTGTTTTTTTTCTTAATTTACACCCCCTGTTCATACCAGTCAACAACGCAATTTCAATTTTTTTTTCTTGGGGGGTGTGATTAGATTGATGGGATATTTTATGTTTCATTCTTTTTTTACTTTTGATATTGTCATAACGATGCTCCGGGGGAGTGGATCGTACTCAAAGCAGAATGGACACGGTTATTGTTGGGTATGACATTGTTTTTTTTTCTGGTATGTCACCACCCCTAGCGCTAGTAAATAGGCTTAGCTGGGTCAGTCTCCTGGTTATTGTTCCTATTTTACGTTTAAATTTCAGATTTTTTTTTGGGGGGTTTGTTGTATAATTTAGGGTTATATTTTTTTTTTTTTGGTCTAATTTTGTGACAGTTCCACCGGAAAAGTTAGAAGATTAAAAATAAATTTTTTTG